>JAXRJS010000014.1:13012500-13115000 GCA_037127375.1 Dione juno | reverse complement strand
TAGTCACTATGGCAAGAATAACATATTATAAAAATATTCTATTATAATCGAATCACATTTTTGTATGTTATTTTTTAAACTGTAAAATATTTTTATGTAGATTTCCTGATTCTTAACATACGTAGACAGAAAAACTTAAAAGCGTGTTTAATGTATACATATATATATATATATATATATATATATATATATATATATATATATATATATATATATATATATATATATATATATATATATATATATATATATATATATATATATATATATATATATATATATATATATATATATATATATATCTTACATCACGTTAATATAATATGGAGCAAATAGCGTAAGCACATTGACAGGATATCTGAAATTTGCACAATAAAGCAGAAGTGCATTGTGAACTCCGTTCCAGATATCCGGAATTAGTTATAGATCATCCGAGGAATTCAGTACGTGCTATAGCTCGAAACGCTTTTACTGTATATAATTTGATTTCAACACTTTCTGATAAAATGTCTTATTGGCTATTTAGCTTTATAATAATATATATTAGTGTTAGAAAATGAAAATAAATAATTCCATACTATATTTTTTATATTTTTCAATACATAAATAGATTGATTATGTACCTATGTTTTATATGGAGTAATAATAAAATCTGCTTAGACATTATTCTAGTTCTAAGGAAAAATTAATTTAAAATAAAAGGTGAGATTTAGAAATATTCAATCTATACAGCAATAGTATATAGTATAATTGATTTTGATTGTAGAAAAATCAATTTTAAGGTAAAAAAATACGGATAGATTGAGTGACATTGGATTTAAATAATAAATAAACGAAAACTACTTTTTAACTACTTTAAAATACCTATTGCGTTAAAATAATATTTTAAAATAACAATAAATCTTATATTTTATAGCATGCAAATATAATTATTATAGAAATGTAATTTAATAAAATATGTAAAACTAAATCGTATAATTTATAAAAAAATATATACGTTAAGTGATTTCAGTGAATTTTTTACTGTCTAGGTAGGTCTTTTTCTTGCAAGGTTTTTTTATATTCTTACCTGTTCTCCATGAGTCCACGTGATTGACGAAGGTGGCTCGGGGGTATGTCGCACTGTACAAGTGAGATTGATCGTAGACCCTGCCTGTATGAATAATTCTGCGCCACTCGATATCGTCGTTTCTGGTTCTGCGTAGGCGTAGCGTATATTAAATTGATAATATATTTATATATAATTAAAAAATCTTAGACGATTTATAAAATGTATATATATATATATATATATATATATATATATATATATATATATATATATATATATATTACACAAACTCACCAACTATATTAAGGAATACTGCATGTCCAATAGGTGGAGTCGTGGATATTTGACATTCGTACTGTCCAGAGTCCCTTCTTTGAGGGCTTCGTATTCTCAAAGCCCATTCTTCAGATCTTGGCTTGTGTTGAGCCTCAAATCGCTGATCAGAAGTGTATGTATACCGACCAACAGTTAAAAGGTGTATATCGCGATGACGCACCCAGGATACCTTCGAATGAAGTTAATAATAATAATAATAACTGACAGACATACGACGAGAGATAAAATTCACGAATGGGCCCAGAAATCGCTTTATGGAAGACATTGGAGCGACTTAAGTCAGAATTACGTCGCAAAACAGCGTGGAACGAGTGGCTTAGACGCGGAGAACTCTTCCCTGAGACTGAAGGGTTCATGGTGGTAATCTAGGACCAGGTGATAGAAACAAGAAGTTATCAAAAATTTATCATAAAAAAATCTATATCCGATACATGTAGACGATGCAATAGGGCTTCAGAAACAGGTTTCATATATCATTCATCAAAAATTAGCAATTCAATATAAACTTATTTCATCACCACCAATACCATATTACAAATATACTCCGGAATCTATAATGGAAAATGACTTTTATAAATTATATTTTGATAGAGCCATATTGACTGACAAAACTGTACCTTGCAATAGACCGGATATCACATTAATAGATAAAGTAAATAAAACCGCACGAATAATAGACATTGCAATACCTAATTCGCATAATTTACAAAGCACCTTTTCGGAAAAGCTCACTAAATACGAAGATTTAAAAGGTTTAATAATTAGAATGTGGAAACTGAAGAAAGTAACAATAGTACCAGTAGTTATTTCTATAACAGGCGTTGTTCCCAAAACCCTCCACCAGTCTTTTGCTACACTAGATTTGCCTCCATATATTTACGCCCTTCTGCAAAAGGCAGCGATTCTAAACACGTGTACAATAGTTAGGAAATTTTTAAGCCTCTCAAATTAACAAATTTCACTTTTCATTACTCTGGCTCTCACTTGACCTAGGTCCGTGATTGTCAATACACCGGTATATTTCATATATCGAGAGTACAAAGTAAAATAAATAATAATAATAATAGCACCCAATACACTACACAATAGTTTAGATATTTTAAAGATTCCCCGTACGATTATTAACACTATGCAAAAAGCAATCATACTAAACACTTGTCGCGTAACTCGTAAATTCTTAACAACATTATCTGTAAACTCAGTTGTATCTATACTTGGCTAAAGCCTAGAAGTATAAATAAAAAAAAATTATAATAGCTTTATTAATTCCATACACAAATCAAAATAAAATAATATCATTTAACATTCATAAATTAATTAATTAACATTCATTTAAGTAGTATTAAATTTCTTTATAAATTACATAATTTTTCAATCTCAATAATAATATTCATAATAATAATCAGATACAGTTCTCCTTGTCGTGTATGGACCCCTCTCGGATAAAAGCCTCCTCCAAAGATTGCCAAATTTCTCTGTCTTTAGCTTTCTCAATCCAATTATCGCTTGCGATTGATTTTATGTCGTCTTGCCACCTGGTGCATGGTCGACCTCTGCCTCTTGTTCCTTCGGGTCCTTTTCATTTTGTTACTGCCAAAGTCCATCTTCCGTCGGTGTATCTTGCTACATGGCCAGCCCATTTCCACTTTAGTTTTAGCAAAGTGTAGCGCGTCGGTTACCTCAGTTATTTTGCCAATCTCTGTAGCTTTTACTTTGTCTCTTAAGGCAATTTCCAGACAGCTTCTCTCCATTTCTCTTTGTGTGGTTTTTATTTCAACTTAGATTTTTAATCTAAGGACCATGTTTGGCAGCCGTAGGTTAGACATGGTAGTATATAGAGATTTCAATATTTCTTTATGGGCCCAAAACTTTTTTCAGGTAGAGGCTATTCATCTGTTTATTTCTTCTATATTTCTTTTTGATTTGAATGATAATAGCTTTCCCAAATATATATATTCCTGTACGTATTCTAGTGGCATATTGTTAACTAGTATGTTTTGTCATTGGTCATGATTTTACTTTTACTAAGGTTCATTTCTAACCCAACGCGGTAGCTTGCAGTTTGAAGGTCGTTTATCATAATATTTAGTTTTTCATGGTCTTCAGACAATAAGATAATATCGTCTGCAAACCTCAGATGACTCATGAAATTTCCATCAACAATGATCCCCACGGCAAATCCTTAATTATATTTTGCAACACCGCTATAAATAATTTAGGTGATATTGGGTCTCCTTGTCTTATGTTCATGCATTGGCCTGTCCTCTCTAATCTGATTCTACTTACACTTTTGCTATAAATATCTTTCAGGATGTTTATATATTTTGTATTTTATTTTGATACGTAAGTGCTTCCCAGATGCTACTATGAGAAATGGTATGAAAAGCCTTTTTATAATCTATGAAGGCTAGATATAGCAATCTGAAAAATTCTAGATGTTTTTCTATTACCTGCTCTACTATGTGGATGTGATCGATTGTACTGAAGCCAGATCTGAAACCAGCTCGCTCATAAGGTTGATGACTATCAATGCCTAAGATTATTCTGTTTAACAGACATGAAGCGAACAGTTTGTACATACACGACATAAGGCTTATCGGTCGCTAGTTTCCTATGTCGGCTGGATCTCCTTTTTTGTAGAGCAGCGTAATTTCTGATTTAGTCCAGTTCTCTTTTAGATTTTATTGAATAGATGTGTCAGTGGAGCAAGTAATAATTTCTTACCGAGTTTGATATGATCGTTTCTGATACCATCTGGTCCAGGACATTTTTCCATCTTCAGCTTTTCTATATTTTTCTGGATTTCGAATATACCGAACAATTCAACGTCGGGTTGTGGCACAATAACCTGTTTGTGTGCAGTTACCTCGTACATCCTGGGTTAGCTATATAGTTTTGTATAGAAATCAGTTGCGATGTTGATGATTTCCACACGGGATCTACTCCTGTTTGGACCAGATTGAAGATATGGAATCCAAGTTTTCGAAGTATCTATCTCCTTAAATGCTTTTTTAGCGCTTCTTGATGTTTCCAAGTGTCTACGTATTGTATTTGATCTGTAGGCTTAGTAGGCTTTCGTTATTTCTTTTTTTGTATTTTGGTATAGTTCTTTCAAATTCTCTTTGTCTTCTTTGGCTATTTAGTTTTGTTTTGTAATGTACTCCTTTCTTTTATAAGTTCCTTAGTATTCTCATCCAAAATACTTTGTCTTCGCTTTACGTTTATATTTTTCAAACTCTCCTTTATGGAGCATTCGATCATTTGACAGTATTGGTTGGTAGTGTAATCTTCGTGGTTTATTAATATATTTTGTAATTGGTAATTTAGATTTGTGGTATATGTTTCCTGTTCTTGTAATGTTTTTAAAGTGGCTTGAGGCTTACCAAAGTGTTGTCTACTTTTTTTGTTAGCAAGCTTAGGGTGGCTCTGACTGGTCTGTGTTCCGAAGTTAAATGAGGTTAACACTTCGTATTTTGAGAATAAATATGGTGTTGTTGTCATTATATAATCCAATTCATTTTTTGTGTTCTTATCTGGAGATAGCCAGTTTTCAATCGAAATGTGGTATTTAATATTTTCAAGTTATATTCGTATGCATATTGGATCAATCTCTCCCCATGCTTGCTCCTTTTTCCATATCCGAATTTTCCAGTAACCTTGTTTTCATAATTTTTTGGTACTCCAATCTGCGCGTTGAAGTCGCCCATTGTAATTATATATTTAGTAGAAATAATCCGGTGTACTGTCCCTAGATCTTTGTAGAAGTTGTCTAGGTCTTCCTGTGTAGAGCTCTCTGTTTGAGAGTATGCTTGAATAATTGAAAAGGGCCTCTTTTCAAATTCTATTTCCAATGTACAGAACCTCTGTGATATGCCTATAAAATTAATGATGTTTTCTTTGTATTGTTTTTTCACTAAGAATCCCACACCATATAATCCCTTGGTTTGTCCGATATAAAAAATGAAATAATAATCATCTATAATTTTTTCACCTAAACATCGAATTTCACACAATCCCAGCAGGTCCAATGAAGTTACCATATGATAAATTGAGTATAATCTACCTAATACTTTAGGCGTTGACTTCCGCCACTCAACACTCAATATCTCGAATTTGGTTGGAAAACATAAAATGGAGTATTTAGACACTGCTGATAAAATATTTTATTGGTTTAATAATGACTCAGTGCTCAATATTATAGACCGAAGTGACCTTACAGTATGATATTTCTTAGATACAAAAAAAAAAATATAAAAGATTTTTATATTTGAATAGTAACGTTAATTAAATACTAACTAAATGATATGAATGCAAAACCTGTAAAATGTTATAACACTCTGTTTAAAAGAAGTTACGGTCTCAGAAAGAGCATTAAACTAACGAGTAATATTCAAACGAGTGTCCTGCAGCAGTTGCACGAATATAAATTCTGTCTAAGATCGAGATTATGAAATCAGCAAATTTAGGTGTCATTTGCAATTGTTTAAAATAATCTGTGAGTCTGAATTTGTTTAAATATTTTCTTATGAACTCATAGATTTATTACTTCAAATGTGCTATAGTAATTTTTTCATTTGCACAATTCAATTGAAAAAAATCAACGAAACATAATAATAATTTGTTCAGGTCTAAAAATTAATTTAAGCCTAATTTCATCTTTGGTTTTGTCTGTAACCATTTCTCAACAAGAGACTGAAACAATATTGTGTGTGTTTAATTAATGTGTAGTAAGAATATCTAACAACTCTTAATAATAAATTACCGTGTGTCATCAAACTACTAATTAGGTTATTTTGTTTCTATACGTATTTTTTATCTTTGACATAAAACGATAATACTTATATATTAAACATTTTTATATTATTTAATGTATATTTCTTCTATTTTTGCTTGTGAATTTATGACCGAAGCTAGGCTTTCATTTACATACAGCAGATAGAAAAGAACTTAGTGTCGAGACACTTCCATTTCCATCCGATTTTTATACATTCAGCGTTATGTAGCGGAACTAAACGTCGTGCTATCGTACCGAAGCGGAGAAAAACGAAAACGCCACGATAGTTTTAATTTAAAATGATTTTTATCTGCCAGCGAAAACTGTCCATCATACTCAACGACCATTTTCAAGGCAGCATATTACTATTTCTTATCATTGATATTTAAAATTTTTATATGATTGAAAAATGTCTATCCCATTTTTTTTGTAATGGCGGCATTTTACTTTTTTTTTCTTATTTATATATGTGCTGGAATAAGATGGTCAAGTGTCAATTCAAATATAGCCTAGATGTAAGACTAGTCTGAAGATGCAACAGACAATCATTCGGTGTAAAGTAGATGCAACAGACAAATCGACAAAGAAATAAAAAAAATAGATTTATATTTTATCTATTTTCATATTATATATTACCTTTCGCATATATACAATGCACAAACACAACTTATTTACTATTTTATTATAGTGTAATGAAATAAGAATTTATTAAATTATATACTCGCAAATATACCTAATGTGGAACTATTTTGGTCAAGAAAAAATAATATCACGTTATTTACCCGTCGTGTCCAGAAAAGGCACTCCGTTTTATATACAAGCCTTTATATAGATCAAACAGTCAAATCGAAATTAAAGAACTCTTTTAAAGATTTGTATACGTAATAAAGTCTCAATAACGTAAAAAATTCTCCATATAACGTGACATTGGCGAAGTGAATTGTGCTCAACTGGCACGCTCACTGGCGCACGTAATAAACAGATCTCTTAAAATTGTTAGATTATCAGTATTTTAATCATAGAAGGCCCTTTTAGTCGCTTTAACACGAATTGGCCTTTTTATGAATTATTTAATAAAATCAAAACGTGAACATCGTGTTAAAATATTATTTTAGTATAAAAACGTTGAATTTAATTACTGTCACAAAACAAAATATAATTAATAATACGAGTATTATAGTCCTTATAACTTAGTAATATAATAAGCCTAAGCAAAAAGTACTCGTAATTTTTCAGGAGAATTTTTATCTCAATCGACGGACTAATGGTGGTCAACGTATAGGAGCCTTCAACACCTATCCATTTAACCCCCTACAGGGGAGTTTCAGCAATTATAAGTAGTGGATTCTTAATCGCTTGGTGTGGTGAGTTTGAGACTTTAAAGATTTTTTGAATAGGTGCCAGTTCGTAGATAGTTTCCATCCGCCTTCTCGATTTTAACAAGATTGTTTTTTATATTCCAATATCCTCGATGATCTTTCCATTATATATGTTCTTACTAGCAAAGATATGAGGTTTATACGCCCTGATTGGTTCCACTGCTGTATGCTCACACACTTATTTCGAAACTTGTCCTTTCTATCAGATATGTGATCCTTCGCCCTATACCAATGTTTCTCTTATAACTATAGTACTCGTAAATAGTTAACTGACAAAAATCACAAAAATAAGCACTTTAAAAAAAAGTTTTGCAGTAGACAACTTTTCTTACCCAATTTTTTATTTAATAATATCTGCAAATATACTGTTTTTGATTTTGAAATATTATGCATTAAAATGTTGTATTAAAAAAAAAAAACATAAATTGATGTGCTTGTATTTTTGAGTATTGGCATACCATGGTAGTGGTGGTGGTTTATGGACGAGGCAACCGGAGCTTCGATCAGATTATAAGAAGTCTAAATGCAACGTTGCGTTTCTGCACCTTGATAAATATATTGTTATATAATCCATATCGCGGATGCAGTGGTGTATATTTCAATTAATAGGAGAACTGCTTCTTCAGGCAAAATTATAATTTTTCCAGTTTAAAAAGTCATTTTATGAAATGACAGATTTATCATACAAAATCGATAGAAGTAACATTGAGCTTTGAAAAAACATTAAAGAATGATCTACAAACTTTTGAATAAATTACAATTACTTTCATAACTTTATACTTCGATGCGGTAGAATATGGATAATATGCAAAGTACAGTTTTATGAGTAAAATTCATCAGAACTGTTATTGTTATCTTTCTTGGCGTGTTTGCCGAATATTTGAGTATGCCATAAATTAGTTTTATCTACCGAATTTTAAAATGTCTTTGCAACGTCTTAATTTACATCCATCGTACCATATTTAAACATAAAACGACAACGTTGCTGATAGCAATTTTGAATATTACTTTAACTTTTTATCTTGGCATGTCTATTTTCTGATCTACTCTATTCTTATTAAAATTATCAGTTAATTGACCAGTGCGTCTCTCATAAGCTGCAAGTCCTAATATGGGTCTAGGAGCTATCTTCATCTCCCGAGATAAAATCTTTTGCTTTCGGACAGGATTTCTTCGATTTTTTTCCCTTACTGCTGTGATCGCCTCTTTCGTATGAACGTGAATGTGACGAAAATGTGATCGGCCAGTTCATTTTCTGTCATAAACAGAGAAGGTTTTATTGTACCTATCAATGGCCTGGTACAAAAAATTGACTAAAACCAAGTTTTTGGAGGACTTTAATAATTGTATTCGGTACCATATCTTCTTTATGTAATCCAATCATAACGACCGGTGATCTTTATCACCCCACTCGATATTAATATCACAAAATATTATAGTATATTATATTAGCGCAAAAATAAGAAAACACAATGAATAATTGTATAAAAATTGCAAATTCCAAATTCAAAAGTTATATTTTGTTTATTTTAATTGTAACAGTAATACAATGTTTTAATTGGCCAGAATAAGTTTAAATAAAATTGAAGTTTCTGTTTGTGATTTCAAAATAAACTGTATTTTTTCAAGTACATATAGCTATTAACACGGCATTACAATGCAGTCAAATGATATAATTTTTTTTAATCTGTATTTTTGTTTGTTAATCTGTTAGCTAATTTGCGGGACAGCTGAACTGGTTTTTAAAAAAGTGAATGCACGATAAGAAAGGTTGTGGAGCAACATATAGACTATTTTTATCTCAGAGTTACGAGAGATTAATTATTTCCACTTTTTGACAGACAAATTCATTGGTAAGAAAGATGTTCATATATGTAGGTACAGTATATAAATAATATGTTTGATTATTAAGTATGAGAATATCGATAGTGTTCGGTGTGATATTATAATAAATTACACAAATGACTTTTTGCAATTCCGCTTCTTTATAAATATTCGTGTAGTTCAAGCGGGTGAAGCCGCAGGTGGGTCCCTGGTAAAAAATATAATAAAAAAAAATACTAAAGATTTGTTATTAAACTTATTAAAATTTTATTATTTGCACCTTTTACTATTATAAGTATTAATTTATAAACAATTATCGTAAAATTTGAAAAGTTAATAAAAAATCGATAAACTTTTGTGAAAGGTTTCTAATGGAATACGGATATTTACAGTCTACGCGTTATCAATAGGGATACTTTACAGCCAAAAGCGCACTTTAGAGCCGAAACGATCGCTATCAGCCAAGCTAATCATAAATATAAAACCTCTAGAGCCTATAACCATGAGCATTTTATATTGGCTCGAAATAAACATGGCTTCAATTTATTAGATTATCCATAATCTAACGTGAAATTTTGTAAGTCTTACAAAATACGGTACATATTGTTTCATTTTACTGAAGTTGCTCCATATGGATACATTGATATTATGTCAATGTTGATTGAATTATTCATTGAATGTTTTATTTGATTGCGATTGATATTCTGATTGAGATTCTGATATCAATATAAGAAAATAATGTAACGACCTATTGATCGTAGAAAGGTCATTGAATTGTCTATTTCAAACATTGGCAGAAGAAGTGTCGTGACAATTTTTGTTTTTCTTATTTTCTATTTTATAAATAAAAAGAAATGAATAATTAGAAATTTCTGTGTTGGAGGGTTCCATGCCTCTAAAGAAAAAATAAATATCTTATAGAAAAACTTTTTTGTCTGTCTGTCAAGACCATTTTTCTTAACAAAGGTTATAACCTGAAATTAACATCAACTATCTCAAATAAATTTATAGATATATCACAGAATATAGAATATTATTTTTATTACATAACTTTTATTCGTAGATTATTAAACCTTTTAAAAATTGTCCTTCCGGTGGACCTATAATCATAAAATTGTCACGCAACCGTGAGTTAGTACGTAAGTTGTATTCGCACTTGACTGATATTTTTTAATATACAATATTTTTATATTGTTTTATGTGTTGATATACCATATATCATAAGTCGATTAGGATAAAATTTATATTATGAAATATCACGCACTATCGATATCGACAGGAAACGGGAAACGGAAACACGTGCCACTACTTTCACGTTATATATGAAAGTACTATTATTACATTACAATATTTTTTCTTTTTCATTTTACTTAATATGTTATTTCTGATGTTGATACTTTTTGAAATTACAAAAGTTAAGCCGCTTTTCGGCTGACTGTATAATATATATGTATATAAACATCTATAAAGTATTAAGTACCTTCATATACTATACACATTAATTGAATTCTCACAATAATTTATTATTACAGTATAAATGAGACTAATTTCTTTTTTTAACATTTTGAACAAGTTTTATATATGAAAACAAAATTAGGGTAAGTGTACTTTGGCAATTCAAATAATGAAATCTTTCAAACATGGGAAATAAATTCGTAATAACAAGGTGCTTTGACTGGTTTGAAAGCAACTAATTAAAACCAACAATGTAAAAATTTTAGTAAAATTATTATATAACGAAACTCAAACAGATAATTAATTATATATATTAAAATTAATTATATAGATATCAATGGATTTTGATGTAACAATTAACTAATTTATCTTTACATAAATTATTATTAACAATACTTACAGTTCTATTTTGAAGATTTTTTACTCTACAGAGAAGTCTTACTGGATGTCCGACAAGTCCTGTGATATTTCTTGGCGTGCTGGGATCAAAGTAAGGTGCATCTGGTGAACCATGCCATTCTTGAAGATATTCAGCTCGAAACTTTTGGGATGATATGTCCATCGTCGTATTATCGATTGGCATATCTGTTCCAGATCCAGCTGTTCAAGTAAAAGTTTTGTTATAATAATGTTTTAAGAAATATAAGCTTAAAAATATTACTATGATCTTAATATATTTAATCATAAGATTAAACAGACTATAACTTAATATGATTAAAGTAAAATACGTAAACAATTCGCTAAATCCAATTGAGAAAGCGTGGTTTCATTAGAAAGCAGCCTTCAAAATCTGCCAGCAGATATTGCCAATTGAGCCAGGCCTTTGAAATTGCTGAAAGCTATGGATTAAGTGGGCTGGAAGATTGTTCCGCTAAATTTACGTGAATTACCAGTCATTGAGCTACACCTAAAATTTAATTCGTAACTAAATTCCAAAAATTAAATATTAATTGTAATTAATCAAATTAAAATGAATACCCCATATACATCGCATATCTTTGTGTGGAGAAGATTGTGTGAACCGCCATAACATGTCTCGTACATGTAGTGAATTTATTTCACAAAGATAATATTTTTAAAATACTTGTCAATTATTATTCTGACGCAGATTTACATGATATTGATATAACACTTCGAGTTTTTAGTTACGATATTAAATATTGGACAATACTAAAAAATATTATAAAAATGAAACATAGAATAAAAAATATCTATAAAAATTAATAATCTCCCAGTATTTTATGAGACAAAAGCGCGTTTCTTCATTCAGCATTATATACAAAATCTTATTGAGCTCCTTCTCATTCAAAGTCAGTCGACCGAGAAGAAATAAATACATACAGCGAGCCTCCAAGGCAGAGTATGATTTACGACAGAACATCATTTCATGAAAGGAAATCGGACTGTGCCTTTATTTGGCAAGGATACAATAATATCAAGGTTAACGTTTGTTACATATAACACCCGCATTTTGCTGGGATAATGGTCTTTTACTTCAAGAGTACGTTTAGTAATTGTTTATTGATAACTTCAACTTAGCCTTATTATATTAGACGTAAAAGAATTGCTTTTAGGACTGATGAGATATATATTTTTTGTGTATATAACATTGTGTATATAAATCAATAATATATGGGGCAAGCAAATATAATCATAATAAACCTAGCATTGCAAAAACAGGCTATAAATTATTTTTATGATTTATGATTTATCCAGTATAGAGAACACTCATCAAGTATAATCATTGTCATCATCAGCATCAAGACACTCCGTTTTTTGTCTTTCGTTCAAATTCTAGTCATTATTTTGAGAATAAACTTTAAAATGTGGCTCAATGCTTGCCAGATCGAGAAATTGAGGAGTGCCTAAACCGTCATAAAAGGTCATAAGGTTAATTTACTTTAATACAAGTTATGAATGAAGTTAGAAATATAATATTTCATATTAAAATAAATTTCATGACCTTTCACAGTCTTATCATAATGAGCGCAAGTTACATACGTACCGATGAAAAAAAGGCATCCATGTAGAAGAGATATCCACAGCGCGCATTTAGCCCCGCTTGCTGCTTGCCTCATGTTTCACCAACACCTAATTGTCTGTAAACGATTGTTATATTAAACGACGTCATGGTAGATAATTTTTATGTCTTATGTGACTTTTAACTGCGGTCGCTTTATATTTTTAGGTAATTTTGGCTAAAAGCACCAAGCTTTTATAGAGTACTTATTAGACCATAGAGTACTTATTTTTATCAAAATTAACATAGACATGTTGATTATCATAAAGTATATTCTTTTAGACTAGAAAGCTATTGTAATATGAGATAAAATATGAAAAACCTATAAAAAAATTTACTATTTTAAATATAATATTTATTTTATGTACAAAAAACTAAACTGTACAAAACGCTAAACGAATTATTGTATTTAAAGCGTACAAAGCTAGTAGAATCAACTTATAATTCCACTTAATTGGAATTCCAATCACAGCCAGCCATTGTGACATTGTCTACGATTGTTTGGCTTCGATTTAATATGATCGTCATGGTCCTTGAGGACAAATTTAATGAAATATTTGTAGCCGTTGCTATTGTAGTATTCACGTAAATATAGTGTGTTTTTTTTTAGTCGTAGACTTAAAAAAAAGCACATATATATACCTATCTATGATCATAGGATGCATATTAGTGTATGATCTAGTATCTTGTATCCAGTTCTCGTCTCTCCGCACAAATTTGAGCTCATTGCTCATGATGATGGAGTAGATCAAAAGGTCTTATACGACAATCCCAAATGAATCAGTAGATATACGAGTATAAAGCAAATAATTTTCTTTGACAAAATACTTTATGAAATTTTTGCCAGTGATTTATTTTTATTATCTATGATTTATATATATAAATTTAGAAAGATATGAGTTCTATTTAGAACAGCGTCTTAGTAGTACTTTACACGAATTTATGAATGCTCTTTATATAAGTCAGCAAGCCTGAAGCGAAGCTTTTATATTGCTAAGAATATTTCTTAAAGTTTGTTTAGCTTTATCTTAAATCTATTCTAGTATACAAGACTAGAAAAGCTTTAAGATAAATTTACGTTATGTTTTATTGGTGTAAATCATGAAAACTTGATTATTTTAGTTTAAATATGAATTAGAGTACTATTTACCAAGACTTCTTTAACCGTATTCGTTACTTGCACACGCTTATTGGAAAATAACTTACTTGTCGTTACAAATGACTACAATTTCCACGTCATATTTATAGCAACGAACTAGGACAAATAAACGTAAAGTCGACGCTCATGTACGGTACTGCTGTTGGAAACTCATACCAATTAGTCTTTGCAAACTCAGGCAAATAGTTTATAGAGTTGTAGAATTTATTAAATTTTCGGCAAACCTCATTTGAACTTGCTAACGTATACCACAATCTATTTTCCTGTTATTGCACATTTGTACGTCGGTTAAATGTTTTTGTTTTCAGTTCATTCAAGTTTTTCTTTTTAAATTGAAACGAAAGTTTTATATATTTTTAAAGAGACGGTCTTTAGAGGACCATTGTGGCGTAAAAGCACAGCGCCTGTCTGTAAGCGCGACGGTTTGTGGATACGATTTCCACTCGGAGACAGTAAATTATTTTCATTTTCTTTGCTCTGGTAACAAGGCAAAAAAGCATTGAGTTTCGCCACTCAACACGCACTACCTCAAAGGCGGAAAGCGGGAAACGGAGTGTATTAACACTAGGTTTGGTGGTACGGTTACGGTACGTTGCCTACCTCTACCTACCGTGCTATGTGCGGGATAAAGCGTGAAGCTAAAAAAGAAGGACTTTCTAACGCAACTAAGAACAGAAAGAAAAAACAGTAATAGTATGTAAAACAAATAAGTAATTACCTAAATACTTAACAAAACGTCATAATATTATACATACTTACCTATACATGGATAATTAAATTTGTATCATTATGCTATATTATATATTTTACAAAAAAGGTCGTGGCTGGTAAAACGAAATATAAAATAAAATTATGCATAAACATTGTTAGGTATTAGAACTTTAGATATAAAACAAAGAGGCTTCCAAAAGATTTACTTATATATATTGACTAACTATACAACAGCTCTTTTGTTAATTAAATTTATTCTAAATTGCGACTTCGCTACCGTGGTCTAATAGAATTTACCAAAAAAATTTAAATTATACATGATTTATTATACATTACATGATTTATTATATAGATATTAAATTATACACGTATCTTAAACTCTCACAGCAGGCAATTTTGGTATCAAGCCAAAATAATTAATCCAACAAATAAAATAACTTTTCAATCCGAATTAGTAGTTTGTTAGATTAGTGTGATTAACCAAAAATGTCTGTAGTTTTATAATATTTACTTATTATTTATTCACGCTATATCCCGTACATAGCAGGGTAGGCAGAGGGAACCGTAGGTTGAAGGAACCTAGTATTAACCTAGTGTTTTATAATATTTTATTATAGGTCATCCCTTATTTATGAAGAAGATATTGTAAACATGGTGTCAATCCTTAGTGAAATAAATATTTTATTCACCACTAGTGTTTTATTATGAACGTCATATAATGTGAAATCATTAATAATGATTGAAATCATGTTTCAATAAACTCTTCTTCTTACTTCTTATTTACTTTCTTAGAATCTTCTTTTTTTTCTATCATAATTTAATAACAGCAAGATTTACTATAACAAGAAAATCATTTTATAATTTAAATTACATCTGCCAGATTCCCATGTTATTTGTACATGATATATGACACTAGTTGAAAATGTAATATATTGCGCTCGCGTTACTCATTTTTAGTTACACAACTCCATTTGGCCACATAGAATAAGCCGCTAGTAAAAGTACTTGAACGCGTTAAAATGATTTTTTTTCTGCTGGAAGCGAAATTGCCTCGTAATGTCTGTGTCACGAAAACGATACCCGTCATGTAGAAATAAAACGAATACGTAATAATAGTAACACTGGTACTCAACATTCAAAATATTAGAGCATTTTTGGTAGAAGCATATTTCTATTTAATATGGAAAATAATATTTGCAAAACACAATCTTATTTAAAATATAATGTAGCTAATCTGGAACTTTCAAAAAGAAAATCAGATAGAGTTACGATACAAAAACATAAATAATAAAATATTTAGGTCCAATATAATTTTTGAAGTAAATTGAAAGATATAATATTAACTATTAAAATTTTAAGACATAAGACATATTTGTTATTTATGAAACCAAACAGCTATTAGTTAGCTATTTGGTATTATTAATATATTCATATAGGAGCATATTATGTTCATGAATATATTGAAATAAAGTATTTTTGGGAGTTTAACTCATAACCACCACTTTTATAATCAGATCCTGTCCCATAATGCGGCGATATACCAAACCTCAGTTCAAGAGGAGGGTTTATATGTATGTGTTATACATACAATATAGAGGAACACTGCTCATTTGAATTTCTCTAATCATTGCTCATTTTTCTAATGTAATATCTTTCCTATGGCCCATGATATGTCGCTCTATAAGAGTAACTTCTAAAGAAAATATTTTAAATTTAGTATTATGTAATGAATGGCAAAAAAAAGCTGTGAATGATATATATATATATATATATATATATATATATATATATATATATATATATATATATATATATATATATATATATATATATATATATACTCTGTAGTATATATAGTATCAACATTGCACCCGTGCGAAGCCGAGTACAGTATACAATGATTACGAACTTTCAATTTAACTACTTAACAAAAAATATTGTAAGCGTTTAAGAATTAAATAAAGCTATTTTGGTCCCAAAAGATTTTCTTTTTTCATTTACAGAAACTTTATAAACGACGTGAAAATAAAACGAAACTTGGCATTAACAATACGAAGTGCTGAGTTAAATTGTTTTCAAAATTTCTTGAGACAAAGGGATAACTTGATTGAATAGAAAGTAAGTATTTCTACTTAGTAACTTAAAGTTTATTTGTAGATTAAATCTACTGTAAAATGTTTTATACTTATCTGTTCTGCGCTCTGGCCTTAAAATAAAAGCATCTTAAAACCGAATGTATGAAAATCAACACAATTCAACTGTTTTTTTTTTTTTTAAATAAAACATAAAATAACCAGAGCAAAAAAAATAGGTGTTTTTACATATATATATCAATAGATAAATATCTACCTAAAAACCACCACCAACTATTTATAACAATAATATCTTATGACGATAAACATATCGCAATTTAGTAACACAAAGTCCATTCCATGTAATTTGTGGGCCGGGAACGTATCCGCCTTTTATTCAATTTGCTACAGGATAATAATGACACAATGAAATCTCTCGTTCAGTTGATAGTCTCATTCACTCCGCTATGTGCATTAAATGTGGTAAAGGTCACTTGCAATTGGTCGGTTCTCCTGGTATTAATTAACGAATTTCAGTTACACAAACTAATTTGTTTATATTTATGTACTAATGAGCTGTTTTCGGATTTATCTTAATATACTTTGCATAGTGTTATATATAAATTTTTAATTTAATTTTTCCTTTTAAATCGCTGGAAAGTTGCGTTAAAAAGTAGCTAATATGTTGCTCCACGGTCTCCTCTATGTTTCAATGAGATTTTTATTGAGATTGTCCTGGACGAACGGAAAGACAGACAGACAAACAAAACATTTAAAAATGTTTTTTTTTTTTCGTGTTTTAAAAAACGGGTTATGGTTGTTTAACGGTTAAAAATTACGGTTATTTATATAGAGACTAGCAACTTGACATTTCCAAACTTGTGCAGGTAGCTCCTACATTATAAGTTGTAAATTACAATTGGATGGAAGTTGAATGATGATGGATGGAAGATGGAGTTGGAAATTATAATATTTTCAAGATAGTGACATCAAGACATCAAAAGAATTACGTTTTCTACAATACTTTTAATGTAATTAAAAAATATATTTCATAATAGGTGTATTATTACCTAGGTTATTATGGGACTAAATCAATTTGCAAGGAACTCTATCTTCTTAAGAAACTCTTCACGGGAATACGTCGAATTACTAACAACCCTGTACTTTGAAGTGTACATAATACACATCATACGATATATATTGTACTTTCTTACTCTATATAAAATAGGTTGATTAAATACTTCTTGTATTAGCAAAAAGTAGAATTACTCCTATTAATTGTTCACTAGTTCTTTTTGTCAGTCATGAAGAAGTCACATTAACATCAAATATTTAATTCTTTATTTAGCCTCAACTTTAAATGATATAATGTAATAATAATAATCTATTATATGAATAGAATTAGGTCTGAAACCTCAAAAAATATATAGTCAAAAGATAATAATAATATTTATTGTTACAAATTTCAGTACATAACAATATCAAATTAAATCGATAATAACTGCATTACTTTAAAACTGTGTCGCAGTTATTAACGTCCACCTCACAAACGTCGTTTCATACTGTACTAATATTAAGCATAAAGAATAGTTAATTAGAAACTTAAAGAAAAATACGTAAAATAACTAAAAATAAAAAAATAAAAATATATCTTAGGAGTTAGATTTGTTGTGATGATTTGTCAATGAGTGCGAGTGTTTATTTATATACGTGTGTGAATGTGTGTGTATACTCGTATTATGATAGTCCTATTCGTCTGAGTCAGTTGAAGTTTTGTAAGATGGTAGAAAAGTCTTCGGTTTGATTAATTTTAATAATTATTATATCATATAAAGTCATAACGTAATTTTAATGACCAATCTTCGAATCTGAAAAGCTCTTACATCTCATCAATGTAAAACTAGCTTAGTTTTACAATGATTAGATGTGAGCGTATAATATGTTTAAAATATTATTAATTGCATTGTACATAATGGGACATATACAATAATATTATCGATTTGAAAAGGCTCGACGAAATTCACTTTGGCAGAACGTATAAAATCTCCGTTTTTTAAATATGCATTGAGAATCAAAAGATGTGAGTCAAGTAGTAGAGCAAAGAACAAACAATTGACTGTAAACTGTTAACATTATACATATATGATAAAGTTCAGCTGTAGGAAAACGTATTGGTTTGGGTGTAATAATCATTAGAACACATTTTTGTTATTGTACAGTTGCACCACCCCATGTTGGTATGTAATAGGTAAGAGTCGACTATACAAGGGCATAATATACCATCTATAGAATTTAAGTATTAGCACCACACATTGTCTGTTTAATAGATATAATATGATTCTACTAGGCAAACTGTTCATTAATAACAATGCCAATACATTTTACAGCCGAAGAAGGAGTTATTGTGTTACAATGACAATCCTTACCTAGCTTAGAGAAGCACCTGTGAGCAACTAATGAAAATGTTTTAGGTGTCAAAGAGCGTCGGTGACTAAATGCTATAAATAGAGTCTTATCTACATTTAATGTCAAGATATTACAGGAAAACCAATTCATTATGATTGAAAGACCTTATTCACTGTACTTACGTGTATCGTTCCAACTATTACCATGAACAATGAGAGCATTGTCATCTGCTTAGGAAATGACTTACAATTTGGTATATTAAAAAGGGAGTAGGTTCCAACACTAACTTGAGGTACTCCGTATGATATGTTTAAGTTCTGCTGAGTAGATCGCTTTTAAAGAGATCACAAGCAAATCTCCTGTAACAAAGGTTTTCCTATTTGTCATGCAAAAAAGGTATAGAAACAATGTCAAATTTGTATTGCATCATAACCAAACTTATGTGTGCATCCTCTGTAGATATTTCGACTCTAAAATCAAATTGGTTAGAAGAAAATAACTTTCAGAGAAAGAAAGTAAAGAAAGAATTTTATTTTATAGGTTTTTTGAGAACCTTGGATAGGGGTCTGTAATTACTAATAAAATCCTTACAAGCTTTTATAAAATTGGGTGAACCACAGCGGTTTTAAAAATGGTTGGAAAGATTCCCGGGACAAGCACAGACTACACACCCAAGCTTTTGTGAAAGTAAGAAAGTCCATGGCAGCTTTATTTATAGATGAAGTTATACTATCCCACCCTACTGCACTTTGGCTATTGAGACCACTTATTATTAATCTAATTTCTGAGTCATCAGTTTAGTTCATTACTATCGAATTTGGGACTGTTTGGTTAGCCATATAAGGGAGATATTGCCGAGGGACATCTTTAAATTGAGCTGCGGACGCAAGTGGTTTCACGCTAGCAAATAATCATTCACTTTATTGACAGGTTCAATTGGGTATAAATAATATGGAGTTTTATTTTGAATAGTTACCTACCCAAATCTGCGTACAAAACTAAGCACATAGTGTAAACTTAATCTAATTTTAATATTAATCTACGAGTTCAATAATCATTTTCCCGTTTCACGTTCAGCCAATATTGCGTCATCAATCTTACAATTCAGATGTGAGAATTCGGTTCGCGATTAATCTTTCTTTCTATTTTTGCCTTATTTTATTTGATTATTACCTAAAACCTAATTAAATTTGTAGTTTTTGTAACGATTTTCTTATTTTTTAGGCATACCTCACGTGGAATGACATAGGCAGGGAGAGCCAAAAGATAAATCAGTCTGGTCTCTCAACAACTTCAGGAGCCCCAAATTATAAACAAACGTACAAAATAATATATTTAAACTAAAATATATGCAAATAATTGAAACAAATATTGTTAGAAATAAAATAAATACGTAGAAGAGTAATCACTAGCGGTGAGTAAAATTCGCATGAGGCGATGTTTTGTACCTCGAACAAATAGAAACGAACCTTATTGTGCTGCTATTTCGAGTCTTACATTCGTGTGGTTTATGTCAATAGAAAGAAGATGAAAATTTAGAAAGAACTACTCAGTAGCTAGCTATTTTGTCGCTAAGGGAAAAATGACCTGCAAAAAAAAACTAAATGCAGGAAATGCTAGAAAATAACTATTTAAAAAATTACTATTGAATATTTATAACACTTAATTTTGTGACATTCGTTGATATATTCAGTGCTTGAATAAAACTTATAAGTTCAACACGTCTTTATTTTATCCTAAATTACATAACTGTTAAAGTAGTAAAAAAAAATATTTTTCTTAGAGTATAACAGGAAGTTACAAATGTTTGTAAGAGTTATTATTATATTATGTAAGCACTTATGCAGTTCTCCTATTTTACTTTTAAACTTATTAACATCTTAATAAAGTCATAAGATATATATATTTTCTCGTTAATTGCAATGTGAAATACATAAAGTAAATATAATTGAAAATTTTTAATGAGCTTTAAAATTTTAGCAAACCATAATTGGTGTTTTTTCGACTTTCATAGCTTTTGAATATAATTTCGACAGCACTTGCTAATTAAAAAAAATACGATAATTTATTCAACGAGTTAGTTTCCAACAGTAATGAATAAAGGATACACAAAACCTTCATTCGTTTGATCTCTTTTAATCTGCTTAGTGGTTGGAAAAAGCTCTGGGTACGTAAACGGAAAAGCCAGTGATAATGATTGCCTTGACCTTAGTAATTTGACCAAACAGTTACTAGTTTTGTTTGTTTTTTTTAGCTTCACGTTACTTCGTCATATTTTAATTATATATATTTCAGTCTATATCAGTGATATTTACATCTTATTTTTATTCTTGCTAAGAACTTGTATACTTTACATATGATATAATGTAATAGGTATACGAGTTTCAAGGCTAATTGTAATTTTTTGTATGAGTTATTTTGTAGCTATATTTCCAGCTGTAGGATAAAATAGACGGAACCAAGTTTTACGCCACTGTGTTTCCCATTATCCTTCTTTCGGGATATTGCGTGTTGATTTCTATTCTCCCCTAGTGGGAATTAAACTCATAGCCGTCGTGTGTATGTGTGTATAGTCAGATGCTATTATTATTAAAGACTAAATATATAATATAAATAAATAAGAGTATTGTGGGTCAACTACGGAGTGTCTGACTACATGTGATGTGATGAATCGTCTATATGTACTACTGGCTTTTAACTCTAACCACAGTGGGTTTCATCGTAATAATTAACGTGATGCTATATACTCTATAGCCGTAAGGGACAAAAAGGGAAGTTAATATTATACTTAATTTTATTTACGCTACACTTTAGGGAAAATGTGTAAAGATAATATAATATAAGATTTGTTAGTATTTTAGTATTTATAAAGCATACTACTTCAATGTGAAACATAGTTCAACTTTGTTTTAAGAGAAACTCTATGAAATTAACAAACTTATTTATGTCTCACAATATTACCATCCAAATTTGTGGTTCTCTAAATGACCGTCTGGTAAAATTTTATAAAAAATCCTATTTGCCTTTCCTCTGCAAATAGCCACTTCGTCCGGTCTGTGGGAATTCCGCAGGAACTTTTGTATGTGAACTGCGGTTTTTTTTTCTAATTTCCATAAAGTCTATTCGTTTTACTTAGCGAAATGTAAAACTAACGGTTGGGAAAATTCGACGTGTTTAGTAAACAAATAAATCTTGCAAGTTCCGCCGACTCCCAAATATTGTGAAATAGTTGTTTATATTTGCTTACGAATGTTTTATTTTTAGCTTCATTTTACATATAGGGTAGGCAACGAGAATATTAGTGTTAAGAAATTCCATTAACTGTGGTCACGGAATCCAAAGCTGCAAATAATAAATTTATTATTAAATCATTGACAGTATTTATTGACAGTATAAACATATATTATGCCTAGTTATTTGCGGAACCAATTGTAACCTTCTGTTTTAATGAACCTGAAATAATTTTTAATGAATCCTCCAAAGCAAAGCAAAGCAACCCCTTCAATTGTACCACAACAAAATCAAAAATAATGATCTCTTTCAGCTTATCGCCGTCCACTGTTAAACGTAGGCCTCCATCATATAGGGCCAACCATACCGTTCTTAGGCAGCTCGCATCTATCCGCTGCCAGCCACCGTCTTTATTTTGTCAGTCCATCTTGCGTGGTCTCCACTCTAATACGTGTCAACTTCGTGTCCATGGCCGGCCTAGCTTCATGTCAGCGTGCTGATTCTATGTACAATGTCAGTGACTTTGGCTCTCTGGGAAATATCTTTAGTGCAGATCCTATCTGCCAGAGATACCCCAAGCATTGCTCGTTCCATCGCTTGCTGCAAAATCTTGCACTTGTGAACCGGTGAGTGACTACGGTGAGTGTTCACATCACTGCTCCGTAGGTAATGACGGGTAGAACACACTGATTAAAGATAGTTTCCAGACACATAATTGATAAAGCAGACAAGAAAGAAAATAATGATATTAGCTAATAAGATAATTATGAAATACCGTTTATAAATCTGGCAGGCCTTATTTAGACATAAATAAGCATAATTACTATTATTTTTACCTTGCCTTTTCTACCCATTTAAATTTTCCCAATATACAATAAAATATACAAAGATTTTTGAACTATAATTACACTATTTGAATATTGAAAAAAATCTAGATTTTAATTTAAAAGTTTCCTTTCATTCTGAAACACTGAACAATTTGAAAGTTAAATTCGTAGGTAATTTATGTGGTTCGTTAGAATTTTTAATAAAATTCATGTAGCACCAGCACTGAATTCTATTAGTTTATTTAATAACTAGGGTAAAATGTCTTAACGTTTTCCTTGTAATGATAGTAGTAGATGTATTTTTTTCAAATATCAGGAAAATTATACTCTATAGGAAATATGTTAAAAAAATATCGAAACGGGATTTACAAACATTTTTATAATTATAAATCTTTCAAACAAAAAAGTACAATTTAAGTTTATTAATATTTACAAGAATTTATTTCATGTTTCTTTAATATAACAAATCACGAATTATAAAAAAAGCACTTATAATATAAGATTTTCATATAGTTTCATTAGTAATATGTCAATATTTCAATGTTCACAAATAGATTCTATTTCGCACAGTCAGTTGTCAGTTGAAAAGGATGTGACATATCTTGCAATTTATTTATTGCTAACAGCGGCTGTTTTCAAGTTGTTACTTCATATGTATAGAAAAGGAATGGAAAATAACACGAGTTTCATACATATATGAGCTTGTCTATAAACAATTGTATATAGACAAGCTTGTATGACTTGACAAGATATTCCTATGTATATTTGAGTTTGTAAGGTATAAGTATTTAATACTTAATTTATGTATATCATGCTTTCATTTGCAAAATTAATCAATAAAAATCTCATTAATACATATAAAAATCTTCTGTTATAATAACGGACAGATTGACAAAATATTTACAACTGAAATACGAAAAAATGGAAAATTCTACGAATGGAAGTCCTGGGTTACATATATCACTCACTAAATGAGAGCATCTTTCTTATTTTAAATGTATAAAAGAACATTCACTCACTATGAGAAATTTATATCCTTTTTAAATTATCTAAATAAAAAAGAAAATTTAAAATAAAAACATGATTATTTTCTATTCAAAATTAATCTTTTAACCCACTGTTAAATTTAATAAAGCAAAAATTCATAATGCTATATGAAAATTAGAACACAATTCATTATTCGTTGGAATGGAACGACTTAAAAAGCTGAATAAAGTCGCACCCAAATCAGCAGGTAATATTATTTAGCGACTGTGATTCAATTTAGTTAATGGAAGAAAACCGCGACAATTCGCTTCAATATTTTAATAGAGACGACACTCTTGTAGACAGTGCAAAAAATTATACACAAATATTTATGTAAGTTACGTATACCTTCAAATTTCTATATATAATTATAGCATAAAAATTTTATGTTATTAAATATATATTTATATATCATCTTTTGAAACAAAATCGCAATTATGAGGCCGTCATGGCGCACTGGAATATTGTCTGAGTGTAAATGCGATTTCACGTACTCTACGTAAAATATCCACGTCAAGTGAAAAGCGGAAAATGAAGTTTTTTGAAACAAGATACTTTCTCGTAGTTAAATTCATATTTCTTAGAAATAACATCAAATTTATTTAATTGAACGCGCTGATCTCAGGAACTACTGGCTCGAACGAAAAATAAAATATGTATATAGACCATTTAATGAGAAAGCCTATAGGCTATATCACGTTAGTTGTTCTTCTTCTTCTTCTACTTAGCATTATCCCGGCCTATTGCCAGGGTCTGCTTTCGTACTTAATCTATTCCACTTTGCACGGTCTTGAGCATCCTCAGTGGTTAGTCGTTATGATGATAATACCAGCGCATATCTGCGGTAAAATTTACCACGGACACTCAGAATGAGTTTTGTGTCATATGTTATTTCCATTAAATCGCGCGAGTGAAGCCGTACGTGAAAACTAGTATGAATGTAATAAAGCAAAAAGATTCAATTATTTATTATAAAATGATAAATATAAACGAAAAATAGTTTCTAAGTTAAGTAATAGCTAATAATGACAAACAATGTCAATATCTAAAACATATCTGCTACGCACCATGAGCATTTAATCTCATATAATTTATTTACTTACTCGTTAGGATTTGAATTTCGGTTTTAAGAGCTGAGAGCTATTAATGATGTATAATCGTCGCACTTTGTAACAACAAATAATATTTGCAACCTGGGCAACGGTTCTCGTTTCCACAACCTACCTTTGCTCTTGCCGTAAATTAATTCATCCCTTATATGATGTCCTTCTTAAAGTCCATCGTCCTCTTAATTTTCAGCGTTTCTTAATGTTAACGTTTAGCCCTTTTTGTAAATATATTTAAATATAACAACGTTAAATTGCGTGAAAATGTATTAAATTATGCTGTGTGTACATATTGTATAACAAACATATAATATGTTTGTTATGGTACTGGTACTTGGTAGTAACCAAGGAATCCATTCTCCGCTGTCTATCCGAAAGTGGAGAAATGAATATAGTTCACTCCCCCGTGTCGGAGAAGAAATCTCAACCAGTGAGTCTACATGGTCTACTGCGAAGAAATTGTTCTCAAAGCTTTAAAGAAAGCGCTTAAATTTCCGTAATAAACGAATTATTTTACATATTATATATTTTTTTGATAATTAATCAATAACACTGTATCAGTTTTCTACACTATTAAGAATTCAATTTTAACTGCCACTAAAATTTACCTTTCCTTTTTTATTTTTAAAGTTGTCAAATTTGAAACTCACTTTATCACGACAATAAAGATTGTTAGATTCGAAATAATTGAATAGAAGCTTCAAAACTTCACGGACGAAATGGAACAGGAAATTTCAAATAGTCTAATACTATATAACTTTCAAAGAGCTTTTGAGAATCTTAGATATAAAACGGTTGAATTTTATTTTAGTATAGAATATACTATCTACAAGAAAATATATATTCAAATTTTATTTAATTGAACATTGGTCTTAAAATTGTTATATAAGAATAGCATTTACATTTAAAATGACATTTTTTTCAAAATTCTTTACCCTTCTATTCCTTCAACTTGGTATTTTATATATATCCGTCAGAAAATGAGACATTGTCTGTTGAATAACGGAACTCAATGCCGCTCTTTGTCTTGCTAGCGAAAGAAATTGAAAAAATATCATATCTTCTTTTAGGAATGGATCCCATAGCCATATTGGAATATACAAAGGCATATTTTGCGGTCCTTCAATAATGACATAACGTTATGTTGACTGTAAATGCGAAGGGTGTAGCTTAGAATCGTACTGAAGGAAATGATTTGTTTTTATTTCTTCGGTCTAGTATTTAGATAAAGCGCGGCGTTCAGTGGCAGAACTCAACACGCAACATATCTCGTTGCGTCACGCACAGTGTCTTAACACTAGGTTCCCTCAGCCTGATGAAAATCATGATATGAAAAACGGAGACGTTTTACTCTTTAATTGACAAGGTTTATATAGAAAATATTATTCTTCCTCAAAGGCTTGATATGTTCATCCAGGTAAATCCAAATATATGTAAACTAATCAAATGTGCCGAATCTGATCTCGGTGATAAATTAATTTTACATGACATATTATCTATATACTATGTAAATAAACTATTGCATACTTTATCTTCGTAAATATTTAGCGATTTGTGGGGTATGGACACTCATACTATCATCCACTCTCCATTTTATTTTTGTGGCATTTGCTGTTAGATAAAAAAAGAGAAATAAAATTAATTTAAATACGAACATTTTACCAGAAAAAAATTGTGCATCAAAACAGCATCAGTCTTTTAATAAAGACCCATTTCTACAGAGGCACAAGCTAAATACTTATAAAAGTTAGTCATAGCATAAAAAAATAATAATAGGCTTCGGTATAACGGGAAAAGATGAATAGCTCTCTAAAGAAGTCCCTGAGCGTGTCTACTTAATGTTGATGACGATTGCTATTTCACTGGATCTTAAACAAAGAAGTCGTTCCACATAAATATAGTATAATTGCAATACGTTCGATGGTTTTTTTGTTGTATATGTATAGGATAATAATATGACATAATATTTTCATTTATACCGTTCAAATGGTTAATTGGTGTGTAAATTCTGAAATTAAGATTTGTCTTATACACTCAGGGCAAACACTGCAGCTTTACCCAGTGAACCAATTTAAATATTTGATTGTTGTTTTATGACACATGACACATGGTACTGCTATATATATATACATATATATATATATATATATATATATATATATATATATATATATATATATATATATATATATATATATATATATATATATATATATATATATATATATATATATATATATATATATATATATATAACGATGGATGGTCTATTTTAGGAGGCTATAGGTGATATTATATTAATAAAATAATTTTTCAATTCGAATTAGCTTTATAATATATTATAGATGTTGTTGAGAGCATGTACGTTTATTTTATAATAATTAGCGCCATGGCTATTACAGAATAAACAAAAGTGCTTATTAATTTAATTATATTTAATTAATATTTTTATACTTGGGTATTTGCTCTACTATCTAGAATCTAGATTATTGTGGAAAGCCTAATGAAGCCTGTTATTCAGTATTATAACGTAAATATTTGTTTATAGATTATCTGTATAGCAAGACATGATTGTATTTTAAATTTTATTAATCAACCTTTATATTGTTAACATGCAGTGATTTATTAATATTCGGATATAGTATCGATAATAATAATAAATATATTGCAATATTACACTCATCTACATACATACAGACATATGTGTATATGACATACAAATTACCATGACACACAAAATATATGACATACAATATACACACTAAAAAAGAGACACTATATACGAATACATTTAAAATACCTTAATATTTTTAAAGTACTATTCACACACACATAGGAAAGAAATGTTTTTAATATTAGTACAAATTTCTTAAAAGCATAAAATATTTGAATAGCGTTCTTTGAAATAATATTTGGGAAACAAAAATGTCTTAAAATCTCCCTATGATATGCAAATATAATTGTAACATCTCAGCTCTATAAAAACGCATAACTTAATTGGCTTGACCACTTGGACGGTTTCCAAGAGGCGCAAGTTCGAATCCCGGTATCCTCGGTAAAACGTTACGTGTGTACGGTGTATGCTTCAAAAGGAAATGTGTAAATAAAAACATAAAAAAAAGATTATTAATTAAATTTAATAACTATTAACTAATACATTTATAATTATTTTATACACTGAAGCCATAAATATTAAGCGGTATATCATTAAAATACCAAATGAATATGCTCGCACGGAATAGTTTAATAAGGAAAAATTAAAATTAGCAGTTAACCTAATTTCGTTCTTATGAGAATTCCATATTTATACAGCTTATAAGTTTTTTAATTAAGGTTTCCTCTTTATTATTGCCTTATTTAATTTAACAAAAAACGAGATAGTAACAATATAATTTAAAAATTGTAAACTGCCGTGTGAGAATATAATATGATAACACGAAACTATTTAAATGATAGATACATTTTTACATATATATATATATATATATATATATATATATAATATATATATATATATATATATATATATATATATATATATATATATATATATATATATATATATATATATATATATATATATATATATATATATATATATATATATATATATATATATATATATATATATATATATGTATATGTATATATATATATATATATATATATATATATATATATATATATATATATATATATATATATATATATATATCATAATGGGCACAACTTCTAAAAGGTCTGACATAAAGTTTTGGTTACTTACAGTACACTGGTTGGGCTCAAAGATCACAAGATTCATATTTTATTTACGCATTATATGAAGGGAATCCATTAGTACCCCGCGAGTCACGCTTATTCGACAGAAGCACCACAAAGCCCTAATATTTACGATCATTCATCTCACGTCATTTGCGATGACAGATTGCTGCGAATTTATAATACAAAAAAAATATATATATATCCTCCACCTACCTAAATACATGACTATAGTTCTGCAAAGTAGGTAAAAGTTTGTATGTAAACTTTACGCCATATTTGAACTATAGGTCAATCAATTAGTTGTTTCGACGTAAGGTGCTATAGATGGTGCTATGGCGACGCGTGACGCGGTTAGGTCGCGGCGAGGCGGTAACGACTGCGGGGCCCACGAGCGCGCGATACAAGGTACTTCTACGCATGCGTTTTAACTATGACGTTGCCGCACATTTTTCTCTTTACCGTATTAAGTAAATTGCAAACCACAAAAGTTAAGTCTTACTTATAATAATTATGTATAGAGAGAGATTTTTTTCAATGGTAAAGTGAACGCTGAAAGGTATTTATTTAATATAGAATATAAATATAACGGATGTAAAGTTCGTTCAAATTGTATACTGGTAATGATTTAAAGTACTACAGACTAGGAATACTGTTTAATATGTCATAGAAAGACAAAATTATCTTTTTTACTTCGCATCAACCAATTATACTCAACAAGTTGTTCTGTTAAATGAAATTTTAGATTTTTTCACATTTGTTTGATTTCCGCTCACTTTAATCATGTTGTGATTTAAAATTATTTATTCGGAAGTGCTTTTCCGGTTATCATTCGCTAATTGACCTAAATTAGAGAAATTTCTTTCGTTTTAACGATGGCAAATGGTCGCACTTAAATTTCATTCTTAACTTGGCAAGAATACTGGACTTTAAATTTTAAAGTAAAATTTTATTATCATTTATGACATATAAAAGTTTTATACAATTACTTAATTAAGAGGATCTCATCTTTCTATTTTTATGTATTTCAGGATTTTTTTTATATTTTTTGTATGAGATTGTCCAATATTCGATATAAATATAAACGTACATGCTTTCTTAAGTATAGATCTGATGTATTTGATAATGCATCACGAGTAGATTACTTCATTAGGATAGGAAAGGTAGGAAAATGTTAAAGACTATTTTACAGTATTCTCGATCATAGGAATTGTTAAATATAATAAAGTAATTATCATTAATATAATATTATTATAATTTTAACTTTAATAAAAAGTATATGAAAATTCCGCCATAATTCGAGGCACTGCACATTGACTTCCGCCACTCAACACGCAATGGCTCGAAACGCGGAAAGTGCGGAACGGAGTTTCGTAACAGTAGTTTCCTTCAGCTTACGGTTCACTTTGCCTGCCCTGCCATGTGCGGAATACAGCGTGAAGAGAAATCAAACAAATACCTTGACTTTTTTTACGTATATACAATAAATACATCAATACTTATTGTATCTACCAAAACTTTTTAGAAATTTAATTACGGTGAAGTGCAAATAAGTTTTAAAACTAAGACGTTAACATAAACACAATAAAAATTTCACTTTAGAAAATGAAAATTACTTTATCTAGTAGAGCAGCGGTACAGCGTCTTAGTATAAGATCAATGCAACTGTTGGGAGAAGTAATTATTTTAATTTCAATCGACAGCGCTATTTAGTTCCGCAGCTCAAATTATCTCTAACTTTAAAAACGGAGAACGGAGTCATAGTTCTCTCTTTGTCTATCTTCTATATTAAAGATACAACGAGAAGCTAAAAATATATCAAAATATTATAATGATTAATTGCTTTCAACCACATCGCTTTTATACAATGTCGAGATACTAAATAGTTTACTTATGACTGTCACATTATGGAATGAAAACATTTTTATTTCCATAATTTTAATACTCTGTGTTTGTATATTTTGCTAATTTAGAATCAGTGTATGTCCGTCTTACTTTCACAGGAAAACGATATAAACATGCCTCAAAGTATGTATTTAGTCTCCAACAGACATTTATAGTCAGACGCGACTCAATTCCGACGCCCCACATCCAAACATTTTCTTTTATTTTGCTATGTGTTAACTCTCAAAGCTATTCACAACACAGCTTTCTTTTTCAACTTTCAATGCGTACCGCCTTTGTTTTCCCAAAAGAATACTTTAAAACCTCCTACTTATAACATCAAAAGTAATAGCTAACACGAATTGAGAGGAAAAACGTTATAAAAGTCAAGCATTTTAATGCTCCTTAAGACGATGAATAGTAAAAATATTTCAGCGAAAACGCGTCACGTAGGACCTCCCAGGAGGTTCGAGAATGCCGACGCGTGTTCCACCCCGATATGAAATGCTTAGGGCTGGACCGATAGAATTGATGGAAGTGGCTATATCATTATATACAAGCTATAGCCACAGAAATGAAATTAATATATTTTATAATATCTTAGACGGACGATGTTCAGTGGATGGACCTGGTAACACCGGAAACCATTGGATGTGGCCAACTAAAAACCTCTGTATTTCCTTGAGCGAATATACTGGACACATTCCCTTATGGATTTCCATGAAGATACAGTGTGCATCGAAAAGCTCATGAAACGAGTATAACAGATAATATAATGATAATATTTCTGCCTTATCGTTCAAATCTATGCTAAATATTCATAGACGTGAGTAATCGGGCGTATAAAATTAAGCATACAATTCTTGATACTAATATTTATTTGAAAAATATAAATATATTAGATATATAAATATTAGACTACGTGATACATCCACGTCTTTGAAATTAGTCTTTACAGCGTCATTAGAATAGTCTTTACAGTGTCATTAGAATGATCTTTACAGAAAGGCAAGAAAAAACGAGTGTAGCTTATCCGTAAAGTTAAAAGTGAGAAGTTACTACTTATAAAGGGGAGAGTGGACGCAGGGGAGTAGCTGCAACAGCTCATTACATGCTGTGTCATGTCTTCTGCTTCGGCGGCGACGGTGAATATGTGAATCATGATGGGAGTTGGCCACTGTGATGAGATCTTCGGGATTTAGCAGCCTTTGTGCTATGTTGTTGTAATGCTTAAGCAATTCTACCTGTGACTCTTTGTGTCCACCTTGCAAACGTACCACGGCTATCCAGAGGGTTATTCGGAAGATTTTTTTTTGGACTCTGAAGGAGGTAATGGGAGGAGGTAGCAGGTTTTGTACAGTGCCAGTGTTCTGAAGCGGATATCAGTCAACTGTCATGGCAAAAGCTCAACTAAAAAAAACTTTTAACTATATTTACTTACTAATTATCTCAAACTGCCATAGTATAGAAGATATATCTGTAACTATATATGTAGTGTTAAATAATAATGAAATAAAATAAAAAAAAAATCAACTCATTAAAGAAAAAAGCTTCTTTATGCTATCATATTAAAAATACTTACAACACCTAGTCAAAAAATAACAATAATATAACCTTAATATATAATAAAAAGATAATATTAATTCTCATCCAGCCAAACAATGGGCTTTAGATCTACCGTATGCAGTAAGATAGCTGTGTCGTGGCGCTGTCACGGAATATATTTGGAACGTACAATTTTAGGGGACTCGTCGCACCTCACCCGATATTCAAAGCCATTGAGCGAATCGGTGAATTTGATTACACCTGATATTGAGACGTCAAGCACCGTGTACGTTAGGCCTCTATATAGAAATAAAGTAATTTATATAAATTATATATTTAAGATTTCAAGTAATGTTATAGTATTATGAATATAGTATTTAAAATAAAAGCGGACACGGCAGCAGATGCGCTATAAGATGGACTGCCCAACTGAGAGCTGCCCTTGATGTCACCTCTACGACAGTAGAAGGTAGGAAGCCATCTGTGAAGATCATCAGGCGTTAAATCATGAAGCGCACCAGCCCTTACGGCGACGATCATTATAAAACGTACAAAACGTAAAAATAATAAATATAAAAATTGAAACTAGACATTTTTGAAAAAATGTATATTTCAGAACCATTACCAATAGATCATTACTCAATATATAAGTACTGATTATTGATTAATAAATAATTTAAAACATTATAAAAAAATTGCTTTACACTTTTCCCTATACATAGCAGGGTAGACAAACGAAATCTTATTTTAAAAACACTTCGTTTGCCACTTTATTTTGTTTGCCTTATTCTCTATACATTGCGTGTTGAGTGCGGAACTCAACGCCACCTTTTTTATTTTTACTAAAGAGAGGCAATGAAATAACTCATTCTCCCCGAGTGGGTATCGAACCCACAGCTATTTTGTTCACAGTTATATGGTGCCAAGAGCTTCAACGATTGAATTGATATAAGAGCTCAAACTATATGCAATATTAAAATTATACTATATTTAAAAAATAAAAATGAGCATTACGATGTAAACATTATAAGTTCATTATAAATACATTATCTGAAAATGTTTAAATTTGCATTTAGTAGTTTCTGCTTCGGATTTCTCCTAAACTTTGTCAGCCAACTTTTGTAAGTAATTTAATAGAACATTTTATATTAGTATATATTATTAAATATTTTCTATTATTTTGAAACAATGCGTTTCACGCGTACGTTCTTATTTATTTAGTTACAAATAAATATATGATGCAAGAGCAAATGGTAAAAGATGTATGGGGAGAACTCTGTTGACTCGGAGGGCATATATGAATAGGTATATAATAGTAGACGAAGTGGATGAGTTACACGGGGACCATAGTCATTAACTTTGGACTCTGGCAGGGATACAACGTAAAGGTAAAAAACATACGATTAGATTATAATTGATGATGTTACCTTACCAGATAGGAAGAGGTAAGGTAAGTACAAAAATCTCTTTTAATTTCTATTCTCTCTATGTTTTCCAAAGATTATTATATTTTTACGAATGATGAAGGTTAAGGTGCAATGCCTATATCACTGAGGAATAAATTATTATATAGTCATGTAAGTCTAGTTTTGAGTAATGTCAAAGAACAAAGATATATATTGAAAATGTATGTGAGAATTTTTAACAAAAGGTACGGACTATGTGTCTGTAGTGAATGGTGAAAAATATATGTAAAAAAAGGTACAATATAAGCTAATAGACCAATGGCGATATATATAATTTAGGTAAATAAAATTGTATCTACCTAACCTTAATGTATACTAAGTTTTATATACGTCCATATATTAATATTGCATTCACTTATGTCAAAGTGAATGTTAAAATTTGATATAAAAGTGACTCGCAGCAGCTTAAATGTGTTCCACGTATAAGCTGCTCAGTTTCAATTTGACAACTAATGTAAAATATAGCTTACGTTTCTTTTTTTTTCAGCAAATAAATGAAAAATGCAGAGATTTTTAATAAGATATCAGATAATAATACATCTGACACAATTATTAAACAAATTTTACAAAAATGAATATATTATCAAGCTATATTTTTTAGTTACTACGATATATTATACACATTTATGTCTTAACGGTTAAAGATGACAGTGGAGATATTAGCTGATATAAAAATACACATATTATTCTTGTATGAGAATAATTTCAATGTGTATTTCACATAATTTATGTATCTTTTTTTATAGTTATTGATAGAAAACAGCGCGGAGAATGAGTGTCGTAACACTACGTTAATTCTGTCTAACCTGCTTCGTGAGATAAGTCATAGACAAAATAAAACATTGACCATTATTAAACTATATGAAAATATCATATTATTTTGTTCTAGACACTTTTAAAGTTATACTTACGTGTATATATATCATGTGACCAAGGTATGAGGATGGCGAATTAATCTTAGAACCCTTCCATTTATAAAGAGAGAGCATTCTAGCAGTGGGATGTGTAAGGCATTTCACTTTATTACAGGCTACGTGGTTTGGACGTTCTGGCAAATGTCAAATGACTTTGGTGGGTTGATGAGGAGACCTTAAGCATCTTCACTTAAACTATAAATACTAAAGCCATTTTCTTATTTATTACTTTACGTAATTAGTTCGACGTTTTGAAATATATTTAAAAGAACACCATTACTTATTCTAAGAAATTTAAAGAATATTTGCTAAATGTTTTCGCTCATAGTATTAGATAATTTAGAGTTATTTATATTTTTTCATTATTTTCGAGTTTCTAGTAGGTAGTGTGACAGCGTCTGACGGTAGCGCGATGGTATTGGGTTTGAATATTAAATATGGTATTTACACAATGTTCGGAAAAAAATTCATAGCTTCCCCTGTCGTAAAACGGAGCGCGGTATTGAAATTCGCTATTCAACATTTTTTAAGTTACCTTGAAAGCAAAGTACGGAGTGTCTTACTTAGACACAAAGTGCTCTCTGTCAACACTGAATTACTCGGTATCAAGCGTAATGCTAATTATAAATATTACAAAAAATAATCCATACCTCCTTATTTATGAATATTTTAGTGGAGTTCGATTACATACTCGTATATTACCTTATTAGACTTATTAAGATGAAATATGTTATAAAACTTAAAGACTTAAAAAAATTTAATAACTTACAAGCTGCTTATAATATGTTATATAACAAAAAACAATTCTTCATAAGTATCTCTAAGACAAACATTTCAATTAAATAAATTTAAAATTTCCTTAATTACTAAAAAAAGCTGGAGCATTACAAGATTTTTTACATAAATGTCAAACATTTTCATGATAAGCTCATTTCCTTCCGTTGCCTTCTTCGCTTTTATTACAGAAAAGTATTTTCTAAATGCAGTGGCTGACTTCTTGAAGAGATAAGCAAGCGTCAAATGACGGGCCGTTGCTATTGTCCGAGTGACCTTAATCCGCTATTTTTGTCGCCCATTTGCATTGTAAATAAAAATATAGGGATTTTAAGCCAGTGTAAAGCAGTTACAACCTTTTTTTGTTGCATACTTTTTACGAATCGCAAAGATCTGGAAAGATACCTTAGCGTCATGGAGCTTAGTTTTCTACCTTCTGCATTAAGGTGGAAGTCAATGGAACTTTGTGTCCCCTTTTTTTTCCTTCCCCTGGCTAGGAATCGAACCTATTACTAACACGTTTCCTATGTTCGATTGTACCACATTTCTCCTCGAAATTATATCACTTGTAAATGTATGTAAATAAATATATTTATATATTTTATATTCCATATTTCTCTTCTTAGCTTACTAAAAAATCTAAGAATAACATACATAAATATTATTATAAACATCGAATAACATTTTAACGATAAGGAAAGTCAACTTTATATATTAATGTACTATATTCAACAAAAAATATTATGTATTTTATGTAAAAATATTAAGTATTATCAAAATATATATATACATATATTTTTTGCTTTAAATAGCGCAATTATTTTTATAACTTTCCAAGTTATCATGAAATCTTACGGACATAAGTCGTTATTTGATTTTGCAGATATTTCATAGCGAAATAGAGTTTAAGGCATGAATATATTGAAAAATTTTGACATAATATGTACAGACTTTAGACCAAAGTGATTGTTCTCTAAATCAACAGTATTGGATACGCTCACCACCTTCATATATCACGAGCGACCAATCTTTTGTTGCTGTATGCCATATTGTAAAGCAATTTCTCAGGAAATGCCGACACTTTGTCTAATAAACTTTATAGGTTGGGATGAAGTTATTTTATAAATAGCGACAAAGTCTATACAATATTGACGTAGAGTCTAATATTTTGTATGTTTATTTGAATCTCTCTCTTTTTCACCGTACAATTTCTCAAGTGTGTTTTCCAAGTAACGTGACATTGGCAAAGTAATCTATGCTCAACTGGCACGCTCGGAAAGCCACAGTCAAAAGAATTGAATTCAATTTCAAAAGTGCTATTTAATGAAGATTTTTCTGTAAATCTAATTTATCTATATCAGGAAATCTGCACGCACGTATGCACGTCTGTACATACCATCTTTTAAATTAAATCTTTTAATTAAATTATTAGTCATACTTACTTAGTTAGTTTCTTTCCACTTCTGCTATTTCTATTATCTGGGCTAAAAATTAAGACCTTATTATTTTATAGATATATATTTCCTAACAGAATCCAATATTTTAGTATCCTTTTTATAACCAAATTAATGTAATTTTAGTTTTCCAAGGACGCCATTCAGTAGGGTATTTATTAAAACGTAATATTTAGCCATGATGACATGCGAACTTGTCATTCAAGAGAGAAAGAGAGAGGTTTTAATATTGTACTATTCACTTTTTAGTGCACATTATGATATTGTTGTTTTTGTTGTCTTTTTTAACCTTTTTTCTTTTAAATTCACTTTATGTTAATGATAAAAAAGTGTAGGTTTTATTTACTTCACTATGGTCCCAAGTATTATATACCATTTAGTGAATTTAAAATTACTAATTCAATTTGGGATTTCAAGCTCGAGGCGATCAAGCTTATTCAATGAAATTTCTCGATTCACTACACTCGTATCGTATGGGATTTGGTTGTATATCTAATTTTGGAACATACAATAATATAATGAAGCATATAATAGATAAAATTATCAACACAAATATTTTTTTTTTAAAATTGGGGCCTATAAAAATATCCTTCACATGCAAACGTACACATAGACTGCAAATATGCTAATAATTTAAAAAAGAAAATTATAAAAATCGCGTTATAAAGATGCTCAAAACAAAAATAGCTAGTAAGAAGTATATAAGAATTTTGACATAGGTTGATAAGAGATTATGGATAAACATAGCAATTGGACGTCCGAGGGCGTAGCGGGCCTCGGAATCGAGCCTCTTCGAAGGCTCTGGTTCGAGTACCGAAATCCGCAATTACAATACATATGTTAAAGTTCATACGTGTAATGAAGTACAATACGTTTCAAATCATTTTTAATCTTTATTGTGTGAATAGCACGTTACAAAATATAAATATATAGAAAAATAACACAAATATGAATACGACTATAATAAACAAGTTAGAAAGCAAAATGTCAAACTTGTTGCTACGCGTGTATATATATAACTACACCTATATATTGTATATATATAGGTAGGTATGAGTAGTTAAAACTTCGAACAACAATTTTCACTAACTGTATAGCATCTTTAAGTTAAAATCTGGTATAACAAAAGTGGTAAATGGTTAAAATTTTTAACCTCCATTATCCTTCGCCTAATTAGATCCTGACTGACCCGTGTTGCGGTTAATGCGACGGATTACACTTGATGAATGAATTTCGTTTATTTCGGCACAGCAATAATAATCCTACGCTAATGATGCGTCACCCCCGCCTAAATGGTACTGTGATAGATTACGTTATATAACGAATTGTTAGTGTTTCCAATTAATTAACTAATTAATTAATTATGTTTGAGATATGGTGACGAAGATGTAAAAATTAGTTAAAAATTAGACTTAATTTTTTTCTAATATTTTATATTCATACTAGCGACCCGCACGTGGGTTTGGCTTGGCCTCGCCATTGTTTATTTAGTAAGGTGAATTGCATTCTTTGAAATCGCAAATTGAGAGAAACGCAAAATACATAAAATGGTCATTTACAACTGCTCTCACGCTCAAGGTGTTCAGGTCAATATTTTCATGATAAATATTTAAATAGTCGTTGAAATTAAAATTCGTAAAGGATACAATCATCTAAATTGAAAAGTGAAAGCGACAATGGATCAATTTTGTTTTGTTTTATTAATTCGAGAGTAGCGTTCACTTCCCTTATGTCGCTAGTTGCGCACTTCCTCCATGTCGCCACTGTGCTTCCTGTTGTAAGCCTTCTTAGACAGGCTGAACTATAAAGTTAGGCTTCGATTAAGGTAAGTATGTTTAATAAACGTTTTAATTACAGGGAAAACGTCAATATTAAACAGTACTGTACCGTTAATCGAAGCCTAAATAACGAGAGACGTGTTTATTATCGCCTGGTGATATAACCATGAGAATAGAGTTATAAGCCGTGCTGATTAAAAGAAAATATTAAAACAAATAAACCATTAAATATAAATGTACCACTCCATAATCCACATTAGGATAGCAATTGACGAATACAATAATCACTTTACATATTTATACAATATACAGAAATAAAGAAATAGAATAAAGTGATTATCAATTATCAAAAGGAGTATGTAAAATGAAATGCAAGCAGATGAAGAACTGCTTGTTATTGGACTGATTTCTTTATGGAATTTGGTAAAGATTCCGCTAGCCTCTTTGGCTAATTCTCGCCAGTGCTGTGATAATTTTATCAAGCGTTTCACCCAGCATAATGAGCACATTAAAATATCTGGATTTGATAAGAGCTTCTAACTTAATTGTTTGAAGTCCGGCAGAGTCTTAAAAGCGAATAAAGACTTTAAAACTATATTGTAATCTTAAATTCTACAATAATCCGCTAACATTCTGAATAAAGCAAGAGCATGAACACGCATGAGCGTGCGTCTTCCTAAACATAGCAACAAGTGAATCGCAGTATGCCTAGAGACTTCAATCTTGTAGTACTAATCTATATCATAACCAAATTTTTTATCAAGACATCAATATGCCAAACCGGTGGCTTTGAGAGCTTAGGCTTTGCAATGGATTTCAGTATTCGCCTAATAAATATATCAGAACTTACATTTTCATGACTATGTGCTTCTGCAAATGTGGCAATCACAGATTTATGAACTAATATTGTACCCAAGGACAAATTTTTCTTTTAGTGTAAGGTCAGCTAGATATTTGGCTATATTAACGCCGACTGGATTAAAGGAGTCAGCGTTTTCTTTCTTAGACTAGGTAATCCGCCAAATCGTTTCTACGCCAGTCTTTAGAGTCAACTCACGCCAACTTGATGACCAGAGATTCCTGTGCATTTGATCAATCCATCTATGTACCTCTAGTGTTATTGCTGCAACTTGAGGTGGTGGGTAACCCGTTGCCACGTCTACAGGTTCTTAAGGTTTCTGAGCGTAAAGGGTGGATTCAGAGGCTAACTCTATACGTCTGGTCTCCAGTAAAGTCTCATTCTCCGAGCGTGGCAGTATTAATAAATATAGTCCTCTGGCCTCTGTTCAGATACCCCAGTACTTTCGGGATGAGATGGATGGAAGACAATTACGCGTTCTGAAAATCCCATTGGACATTCGATGCGTCGTTAAGAATTACATTATTGACCGTCCTGGCCAACGTACAGTTAGTAGTACAGACCGGCTTGAGGCGAACAGATCGACTATCGGCACTCCTCATTTTCTGAATATTATCTCTTTAGTCATGGCAGAAGATGCCATTCCGAAGATTTGTTCTCAGACAGGCAATCTGTATGAGCGTTGTAATTCCGTGGGATATGATTATTGAAAGATGTATGTCGTAATAATCCAGAACTGTGGAAACCCTGGTTGCCAAATGTGTCAATGCTTTGGATTTGGTGCCTCCTTCGTACTTCAGATAACACACTGGATTAGTAGATTACTCGATGCAAGCGACAGGTAACTCGCTAAGCTTTTGTTGGGCCGAGTTCCACAATCTCTGAAATAAACAATTGTGTAGCACTCTTGTTTTTAGACAGTGCGTCGGTAACGGCCAATAAATCATGGAAGTGTTTCTTCCCTGCATGACACGCTTAGGTGTACCCCGCTTCAAGAGATTGTTGGTCAGAGCTTGTAACGCTCGATAATGAAGACAGCCTTTTTAACAATAAAACTGGCAAAATTCATTAATCCTATTAGAGTCTGAAAGTCCCTCAATCTAATTTTGCGATCTTATGCGGTGATTAGAGCGATTAAAGAAGTCAATTGAATGGTAAATATTTTTGATTTTGCTGAGCACTCGGAAATTCCAAGGCTCTATGTGGCAAGAGTATCGACTTTAATGTATTTATTATCACATGTGTTCATGTTCACATGGTGTTGTAATTTGATTGGATCTTGATTTACCCAAAAGGAATTCGATGAGGTATACTATTATGCGTAACCCCCGTTGCGCGAGATAAGCGGCTATCCAGTTAGTTATTGACAAGAAAGCTCCCCGGTGCTGAGCCGAGATCAAAAAATAGGCAGGTCATTTCTAACAGTGTATTATCTTAAATCAGCCTGTAAAAGCACCTGTAAGCTAGGCTCAAGGCAATCAGGATATGAAAATATGCCTGATGAAGATCTATTTTTGAAATCCAACCGTTTAATTGGAGAAAATCCGGTATTTAATTAAAGTTTACTAATCTGAATTTGTCCTTATAAAGGTTGTCCGAGTTCAGACTTTTTTAAAAGAGTATTGGTCTTGAAATTCCATCGCCTTTCGACTGCAGAAATACCGTTGAAATAAAACTGGAGGAAACTCGTGCTTCTTCCAGTACGCCTTGTTCGCTTTTCATCTTGTCGATTACCCGTGTCATTTCTAAAGAGCGGGCGGAAGGTGGAGCTGTGTTGAGCGGTTTAGCGGTGTAACAGAGAGTTAGTTCTTGAGATCATGTTGAGAATCTCAGAGCCCCCAGATAGAGCTCCCAGTGACGAACCCATAAATGAAGCTAGCCGGCAAGGAGCTTTTGGCAGTAGTCAGAATTGTCTTTTATTTTGATCTCTTCTGTCCCGGCGGGATGAGGAAGAGCTAGCACTCGGTCTTTTCCACTGATGATCTGGTCGTATATTAATTGGCTTGCCTCTTGTCATGAAAAGTAGTTGCATTGGCTTATCTTGGCTGTAAGCACAAAGACTAGTGTTACTATGAGTAAGAATTTCCCGTCTTTCTATAGATTGGCCGAGAGATAGACCGATAGATAGATAGAAAAGCCTGGACCGTTCTGTGAAGCAGGTCAGATGCCTTGGCTTGTCATCTTGGCTGTAAGCGCAAAGACTAATGTTGCTGTGATCAAAAATTTCTCGTCTTTCTATAGATTGGCCGAGATATAGAAGAGAAACCTGGACCGTTCTGCGAAGCAGAGTAGCCATCCTCTCTTGCTTTTGACCAAAACACTTTCATACTTTGCTATAGAAAAGGCTCTAAAGCAGAGCTAAACTTCTCCGATTCAAATAGTGTAGAATAGGAACGTGGTATTTTGCATAACATAGCTTTGAGATCAAGATCCTTCAAAGACGACAGTATGCTTTCTCTTCTATGCTGCATAAGTTCTGCTCAATCACCACATACAAGTTGCAATACATTAGCTCCCATTTTATTATACTTACCACTCGAAATATATATATATATATATATATATATATATATATATATATATATATATATATATATATATATATATATATATATATATATATATATATATATATATATTATATATATATATATATATATATATATATATGTATATATATAATATATATATATCGATCGATCGATATTTATGTGTTGATGAGTATCAGTAATATAATTTATTGTTTTGTCGTTTTCTCTTTTGTAAGCAATTAAAATCGGGTCGCATGACGCTGACTCTGAGCTTCTTTTCTTACAATGCGATGAGCCCGGTACCCTCGCATTGAATCCATGGAATGCTGAGTAGTTACTTCTCTTATTTCCTACTTCTTAGCTTATATTTAAGTTTGTACGTATAGTTAGGTATAATTTTGAAGTATTAGGTATAATTTTGAATTTTCATTACAAATAACTTGAGCATTTGAGTTAATACACATAGCTGAAATTTCCTGAGGCCTAAAGATTACAACTGGGGAAGGTATGAAGTAGAATCTGCAATATTCATAGATCTGATCCGCTTTATTTTGCAGGCTTATAGCGGCCCTAGTTTAAGATATATCCGGAGGTTACGCAGCAATGTTTCGTGTTTTAAAATTTAGTGAAAAAGTAAAATTTCCAAGAATGACCTAAATATTGTGAATGTAAAATTATTTTCATTCATTCATTCTTCATTGAAATTTGTATTTAATGTAAGAGTAATATAATTGATAGGATTTGCTAACCTTTATTATATTGTAATTCAAATGAAATAATATATAATAACCTGTTATAATAAAAGTATAAACAAATACTATAATATAAACGGTAAAAGGACGATATTTACTATATTTTACTTATATATTGAATAAATGCATTTTCAAATCTTTGTGAGGATGTTTCTACTGACGAGAATAATAAACCTCGAAGAGTTAATTTTTTTTAACTACATGCTTTATCCTGCCCTTCAGGGTAAGCAAGGAAAGTAGAGAAAAAATTCCATTCTCTACTTTCCTTCCCAATTCGAGATAATGCGCGTAAAGAGGCGGAAATCATCGCCGCGCTTTTTCTTGCCAAAGCGAGGAAATAATGATTTTTAATAGTCAGACGCTATCACATCGTGCCACGATGGCCTATATATATATTTAATATTAGTTAAATATTAATTTGATTAATCTTAAGGATGGTTTCATATATATTCTCCAATAATATATCGTAAATTTAGATAAAAGATAACCAAATAGATAAAAAATAATATACAAAAATAAATTTTTAATTGTGTCAAATTACTTTGACTAAGCAGAAATCCGTTACGTGATATACATTTTTTAATAAAAATATATAATATATGTTACAAAGAATTATAAACAGTCAAATATTTAGTCAAAATATTATAATAATAAATAATAAAATAAGCCAATTGGCAATCAAATAACTTTTGTTATCAAAAAATATTGTTTGCTGAAATAAACGAGTATTCACAGCGTTGAATTGAAATGAACTTTTACAGCCGAATTTTAAGCAGTTTTGTTCGATATCTCATTAAAAATGTAGAAGTTCGTGCCTTTATTAAAAAAATAACATGAAACAGTTCTCATAAGCTCAAAATTGCGGCGCACAAAAATTTATTTGTATTAATTGCGAAGGCTTCGCAGCATATTTATGGAAATATATTTCTTTATAATTAATAATTATAATATTTAATAGCTATTACTACTAATAGGTTATTCTTAAAAATACGTAATGCGTGTTCTAATTTTATATGAAATATCAATATTTATTAAGGTTCCGTAACTCAAAAGAAAAAACGGAAAACTTATAATTTTGTTATATGTCTGTCTATCTGTCCGTCTGACAAGATCCTTTCACTCAAGAAGGCGTGGAAAGGTATGGAAGGAAACAAAGTTAAATTTACATCTACAGTCCATTGAAGCTTCTAAGTCAACGTAATCTAAATATACGAGCGTTTGTGCTTCATTCTTGCCACGATTGTTGGAATTCGTCACGTAATCTCAACTTTTGGGGCCTCATGTTGACTTAGAATTATACATTTTTGCAAGAAGTGAAAACTTAGAATACAATTAAAAGAAAATATGAGAAAGTTGGTTACTTATAAGCGTCACCAACGAAAAAAACCGTTAGAACATTATATCTGTAGTTTTATCTTTCCATTGATCTACATCCATCAATGATCCATTGATCGATTTGAGGTACTTTTTAAATAATATTCGTAGTTATCAAAATAGATGATAGGTATAAAATATCTTTATTTCTAAGGTTTTATAAGAAAATACAAACATGCCACCCTTATTGGACCAATAGTAATGTATGTCCTTCCGTTTGACACAGCCAAATTACTTTGATAATGAATGAAACTAAGTGAATTGTTTGGTACTCATGTCCTCATCACACAGTTCCAAAGTAAGTTTTGAAAGTAGAAAACGCAGCGTATAGTCATTTGGTCCCGTCCGCCCACCCTACTAAACAGAGAATGTGAAGAACTGAAGATGAAAAAAATGATTGGAGAAAATATTATATTAGCAGATTTTTATTTATAATAAAAAAAATTGGATCTTATTTGAAACAACACGTGTAACGTAGATAATTGATGTACGGAAATCTTTCCATGCGAGTTTACCACTTGTAATGTTTTTTTATATATTTAGTATTAAAGTTAAATAAACGTTATATTCATTCCTTCACTGTTGAATGATTGATAATCTTTTATTCATTTCTATATACCATATATTTATATTTGCAAAATATAACTATTTACATTTGTACAAATAATGTATATGCTCAATATAACAGAAGTTGATTGTTTAGAAGACAATCTTGCGAAATCCAATGTCGAGCTTCATGTAGCTCTAATAAAAAAAGCTATTGAACATTTTTTTGTACTCCGTTTCTCATGATTCCAATAAGAATTTCCAACAAAAATTATAAAATACAATCTATAATTCCTGTTGTACAGTAAAAAAGAGATACATGCATTCTTATTCATTTGTATTGGTTTTTCCATTTTAAAAAACAATATATATGTAATAATAATAAATATCTCTCCTATATATAAGTTTTATCACACTTGTCGTATACCTTTAAATAACAATGATGAACAGGCCTACGTAAGTGATTTATGGGCTATATTTCTAATATGCTGCATCGTTTCCATAAACATTCATAGTAAAGTTAGTAAATTTCCCGATGAATTAGTTTCGTATTGTTTGCCGGCTAACATACTCAACATACTCAACATACATTGTTGTCTCAACTGTCTATTTGTAACGCTCTATTTAGTTTGTGATATGTATAACACTAAGCTAATATAACTTTTGTAATAGGAATTCATATTAATCGAAACTTACTAATATTATATAATTTCAATACATTTTTCATATTTATAAAAAAAACACTGTTGGTAATTTTGTTCTTTTGTAATTTGTTTATATTTTATTATCATTTTACTATCATTTTATTTTGATGAATCAAAAGTACTGTCGTTTTTTTTTTTAAATCGATGATTAAGGTTCTGTTTTAGTGTTAGAAGCAGTTGTCAAATATGGTATAAAATGTTCGTTTTCCAAATTTGAGAGGCCTGAGGATGGGTTTTTAATATTAAGGCCATCGTGGCAACTCCGGACAGCGTCTGACTGTTAACGGGACGGTTGTGGGTTCAATATGCATTATTAATTTAGTTATCATAACTTTTTATTCTAAATTAGGGTATATATTATAAGGGACATAAATATTGTCTTGTATTTGTCACATTTTCTTGTCATATTTAACCAACATTATTACCGTACTGTACACCGGTATTATAGGAAAATGCCACTTTGTCAGATATAATGAAGATGCTCAAACGACTTTATACTCTGTAACAAATACTCTCTCAACTATTCGCGTTGGATTTTGTTTCAAAGCAATTTGATACAAGTCTCGTTAATTCGCCGCTAAGATGAATAGGTGGTATTCGTAAATTTAAATTGTTATGTCTAGGGTTCGAAAAATTTTGCATGCTATTAATAAAAAAAGAAAAAAAAGATAGTAAAAATTAAAAAATTATACCGCAATAATTATCATTTCGAATTCTTTTGATAAATACAAAGTCAGATTCATGAGAGGTCACTTTATCATTTTCGAGTTTTTTATTTATTACATTTCTAGAATCGATAATATTTTATTTATATACAAAAATCGCTATTCTGACGCAGTGTCGAAGTCGTCGGAAATTTTTCACCCAAGGTATACGAAGAATGAAATGCTTCACACTGGGTTCTCCATATACCTACCGTCTACCTTGTCACCTACCGTGCAAAAGCGTGCAGCTGAAAAAGTAACTAATTTTGTTTTTGGCTAACAAATTGGCAAGCCACCTATAATAGCTACTTGTGTCATAGCTAATGAGCATATAGTACTCCTATATATCCATATGAGAAAGTTCCTTATTCATTATTTTTAATTGGAAAATAAAATATGGACTCGCCGAGTCTTCTTACGTCGCAATCAAAAGAAAAGCTAACTCAAAGTAAGAAAATAGGATTAGGTCAACGTTGTATTATAAACATATACATTTATTTTGTCTCGGATAAATATTTACCTTAACCGCGGGGTTTCTAATAAAAACATGAGGCTGTCACATGATATATTCACGAGTATAACGCAGATGTCGTTTCCATATATTTTACTGGTGCCACGTATGACGTCAACAAACTGCGAGTGGATGACGAGTGGTATTTTGACAGGTTTTAAGGTGAAACAGTTCAGTTCAGTTGTTTAAGTATGATGTTGGTGAAACAGTTAGTGGTCTTGATTAATAATCAATTATTTAATTAACCTTAACATGATATGTCTACATTTTATAAATAAAATTTGCTTTATAATTATTATAATGCCTATCTAAAATATGATACTACAGTCGCCATTTTAATTATGTTTATATTACATTACCATGCCCAATATAAAGAAAAAACGAGTATATGAAGTTTTTTTTTAAATATAAATATTATACATAATACACGAAGTTTTATATGAATTTCTTATTTAAATATTAACTTAAATCGTTAGTGCGACTCCATCTACTCGTTAGAGTAGCTGACATTAAGCAACGTAAGTGGACCGCAGGCATCAAATAAGCTTATACATAAAAGCTAAGTGGTAAGCAACGGCAGTAATGGTGCAAGTTTGGCTTCTAACGTCCGAAACGATTACGCTTGTGACCGCTGTACATCTCCCACTTCTCACACAGTATATAATTATACAGCTGTGATGCTACGATTTAAATTGTAAAATAAATTTAAATTAAATTAAGTTGCTGCTGATTTGGAAAGAACCTCTAGTGGATAAGCTTATGTCTTTTTCTCATTTTATTTCATAAAATAATCTTTGTGAGATCATTTATATATATATATATATATATATATATATATATATATATATATATATATATATATATATATATATATATATATATATATATATATATATAACGGTGTTTTATGTATATGAGAAATGAGCATAAATATTGACTAAGGTCTGCAAAGAAAAATATGAGAATAAGGGTTTATTGACCTAAGAGCGAGGTGCGACATACTCAAGTAAATGTGATTATCGTAACCTATACCTTATCTCACATAGCTTGTTTAGTTAGTAAGTTATCAATATTTTAAACTTAACGTTTTAAAATATTAAAGTTTCTCACTTGTAAGCAATGACTCTTTAAAATATACGACTTGCATAGCAAATAATGAATTTTAAACGTTATGTTATGTTATTATTTACTCTAACTAAATTACTGTCAACTTAAGCGGGTGTGTTTGATATTTACTTTGCTAAATCTCGCAATAAAATCACAACGGTAATAGAATATGTCATGTAATAGTACAAATTAGGTTTATATAATCGTATTCTGCGATCTGATTAGAGAGCGTGTATGGTGTACGTATTAGATATTGCCATTCCACTAACAGAATTCCGTCTTGTTTACGTAAGACCTCAAAATCTGTAATAACAAACGAGAATTTAATATATCAAAGTATTTAAAATGCTATTAAAACGTTGATGGGACCATATTAATGAAGTATTTAATGAATTGGAATAATATTGGAATGTCTAGTTATGAAACTAAATAAAAATTATTATAAATGATTTGAAGACTGACCGTAGAGGTTTATGGGTTCGATTCCCTCTCGGGGAGAATTAATTATTTTAATTTTCTTCGATCTGGTAATAAGGCAAAAGCACAGCGTTGAGTTCCGCCACTCAACATACAATGCCTCGAAAGGCGGAAAGCGGGAATTGAAGTGCTTATGGCTCCCTCAGCCTATCCTGGTACGTGCGGGATAAAGTGTGAAGATAAAAAAATAATTATTTAAGGCCATAGATTGTTACGGGTTCAATCCTCACTCAGGGATACATTTAACACATTTAAAGATATACTCCAGAAAAAAACGATTACAAACTTATATCTATTAAGTTCATACAAAATGAGTGGATACGGTCGCAACTTTAAGGTTGTCAATTTTTGTTAGTTGTATTTTCCGCTGACGGTACAATCGTGAAATTGGTTCAGAGCCCCCGGTGCGCGAGAATTACTCGCACTTGACCGATATTTAACTCCATTGGGGTCAGGTCGGAATAGGTCCCTCCTGGTCGATTCACTGATTGCAGAAGCCATTGTCATACAAATACAGAAGACGTGCAATTTAGTGTGTGTAAATATTGTTGATACAATATATATCACCAGGCGTGCCATGGAACCTATCATGCGTCGCCGTTCTCGTACATTGCATGCTGTTTCCCGGGGGGAAATATCTTTGGCAGTAAGCCTGGACATTGTTAATGCATTTAATTCTATCTCTTGTGGTATAATAAATCAGTTTCTTATATACCATCGGGTGCCTTTATATTTTCAAGCAATTATTGGTACTATTTGCGAGATAGGTTAATATCATACATGGATCAAAATGGTTACAGAATCCATAGAACGATGTTCTGTGGAATCTCACAAGGCTCTGTTTTGGGACCACTGTTGTTGGACCTTGCATACGACGCTGTTTTAAGTGTAAATCTGCCCAGGGATGTTAACCTTATTTCTTATGCAGATGACACGTTGGTGCTGACATCTTGAGTTACTTTCTAGGAGACTAAAAGACTCGCAGACTTTGGAGTGGAAATAGTTACTACAAAATTTGTGAGTTAGGCTAAAGTATAGCAGCGCACAAGACTGAGGCTTTATAGTTCCATAAGTTACCGAGAAGCAGGGAGCCACTTGACTCGTAAATTCACGTGGGTGGCCATCAGGTTCGTGTTGATCGGCATATGAATTTCTTAGGGCTCACATTGGACAGTTGCTGGGCCTTTAAATAAAATCTTGAGCACTTAGTTTCTGCATAGACAACGTAGTGGGTGCTCTGCATAAGTACGGTACTACTGCCTAATCTTGGTGGACCTAGTGAGAAAGATCGTTCACTTAATGCTTGGATTGACCGTTAGATGATCTTATACGGTGCGCTTGTCTGGTCTTATACACTGTCAATCCGTCGCTGTAGAATTAAGATTTATAGCCTTCAGCGCAGAGTGGAAATCAGAAATATTCTTGGTTACTGTACGATATCTTTTGGTGCAGCGACCTTACTTTCATGCTTCCCGCCTTTAGATATTGTGGCATGTATGAATGCGAGAATATATTGTCGGACTCGAGGGACAATTGGTTGCATACGCTCGATACTAATCGATAATAAAACTAAACACGCTCGATATGAGACGGGAGGAACATATTACCGCTTTCACGACGTGGTACTTCCGATTTGGCGAAGAGTGTAATGTATACAAACGCATCGTTCAGGCAATTCTCCATTCCTTTGAAGCTTGAATGCGATGAAGACGCCGAGTCACGTACCGTCTTACAGAAATATTCACCGGACACGAAGCACAAGAAGCACAATATTTTAGCCTCATGATCGCATAAAGACAGACTAAGTAAAACTATTTTAACGGATGAATCGCGTATATTCGATTTCAAATTTTTGGGAGTCAAATCATTTAAAATCTTTTTAAAATATTTAAGTTTTCCAATTTAGATATACAATTATGAAAGCTGAGACCTAATGAAAGATACGTACCTAACAGTAGATGAGTTTATTATTTTTATATTTCACATTTCATTCACATGCATGCATAACGCAAGGAACTTAAAAGAACATAGTCACAAAATACTCTGTTCTATGCTAAACACCACAACGGTAAATAAACAATTCATTAACCCTAGCTGAAATGTTAGAACCCACGATATGTTGTATGGAATTAAATATTATATGATAAATATATTATATGGTAGACACTATTATATACTATGGTAGCATTAGTATTAACAAATTATGCATACAAGCTTAGAAACACACAAACAAACAATCAATAACCATTTACTACGGCTATTTGGATATGTCAAGAGCAATGTATCATAGGCCTATAAATGTTATTTATTGTATTGCAAACCAATGCTATTATTGCATAGTTTCAATGAAAATTCATACGTTAAAGTTTCGGTCGGTTAACACATTAGTATTTATTGCTTTCATTATAACAACTGCAATGTTGATAGTATGTTAAATAATTAACTCAACTATCGTTTAGTTTTGAATTGTTACATATTGTCTGCTCATTTTGTTAATAATGTTTTAGAAAAAAATAATCTGATACATTTTGGATAACGTAAGAAAAATTAGCTTGTTTGTAAAAATCTTACGACACTAGATATGTATAACACACCGAATTATACATGCATTATATATATATATATATATATATATATATATATATATATATATATATATATATATATATATATATATATATATATATATATATATATATATATATATATATATATATATATATATATATATATATATATATATATATATAATACTATCGTCTGAAAATGTTCCTAAAATTATCGGTAAAGTTTTCTATTGAAACATCTTTTAGATTTTTATTAACTTAAGGCTTCTATTTTTTAAATACTCATCCATTATACACTTAACACTTCAGTAGTCATATTTTATTTCAATTCTTTATTTTTTTTAACATTAAATCACAGCAAGCGCTTCCTTAAAATCTGCGGAAGCTATTTCACTACAAGTTAGACTATTTCCGCCTCATCAAATAAGCTTGTGTCGTCTCGGTAACGCACTAATGGAACAAGTTTGTGTAACATCCGAAACAATTGCTTACGACCACGGGATTTCTCGCTACGCTTATTTTGTTAAAGGTTGAATTATTTTATCATTTTCATAGTACGCTTTGTTTTTAAATTTAAATTATATTTGTAACGTTTCATTGATGATCGGGACAACGATTTTGAACGATTAGAAAATTTCGTCCAAAACTCTGTGTTAGTTTTTAAATTTATGAGAGATTTCATAATAATTGAAGTAATATATTATTGTTAGGTAATTTGAACTATTTTTTTTAATATTTAGCGCACAACAAGGTAGATGTTATTTTCCTGGTATCACAGACATATTTCAACAGCTAAACGAAAATATTGACACTATTCCAATGCCCTATTAATGCTCTATTACCTCTATATATTCATTATAACATTCTCGGTTTGATTTGATGTATGATATAACATTGTAAAATATGATGGTGACGTATTTTAAACGATGAATTGTATTAAGCGTGAAAGCGAAGCGATAGTTATATAATAAATGGAAATATGCTGCAGGGACTAACGCAATTACGAAGTCGTAATAGCCGTGATCTAGCCGCCGTTAAAAAAATAAGCATTTAATTAAATGAACTGTGTAGTGAGCGAGCCACATAAAGTTAAATGCTGCCCACTTAGAGATTTATGCCATTTATTCGAAAACTATTTGACGGTAACTTTGAGAGAACTAAACTTACAAGGAAACCACATTCACTGTCGAGCTAGCAATTATACTTTAACAATTATTATGCAACTGCTGCTGTGTATATATAACGGAATATATATATATATATATATATATATATATATATATATATATATATATATATATATATATATATATATATATATATATATATATATATATATATATATATATATATATATATATATATATATATCTATTATACTTATCGTATCGTATAGTATGTATGTATGTATGTATGTATATGTATAATAGAATATATATACATATATTCTATTATAGATATACACCCTGTATCATTTTTTGGAAACATTTTCACTGTACGGACACAATTTCTTCCAAGTTTTAATTATAATAAAACAGATATATTATTGATCCATTTTATTTTCAACATACTCGTATATTTTAAGCTATAACTTATAGCATAATTTCTAATTAGAATTAATTATATTCGAAAGGTATGTTCACGACTAATGGCCAATCAAACATGTGATTTATGCTATTAATTACATATCAAATGCTATGATTGACAGCTTCGATCTACATATTAGGTGAGACACTGGATAATTCCATTAATGTAAATCACAATTAAGTCAATGTTATGCAAATAACAGTAGATGTTTCTATTATTGGTGTACATATGTCAGCAAAAATCTTTTATCTATACTATAACAAAACAATATAGGTTAAGGATAAGTTAATAATAATAAAAAAAAATCTATAAATACATGTATATAATTAATATTCCTGTCTTATATTTTGTTCACATGCCAAGGTAAGTTTTTGAAATTATAATACTATTTATAAAATACCAAGAAAGTGAATTACGATCACGTATTGCCTATATATATATATATATAATACATGTATATAAATATATATATATATATATATATATATATATATATATATATATATATATATATATATATATATATATATATATATATATATATATATATATATATAATACGTATACGTATACGTATGCGTATGCGTACGTGTGCGTGTGCGTGTGGTGCGTGTGCATGTGCGTGTGCGTGTGCGTGTACATGTACACGTACACGTACACGTACACGTACACGTACACGTACACGTACACGTACACGTACACGTACACGTACACGTACACGTACACGTACACGTACACGTACGCGTACACGTACACGTACACGTACACGTACACGTACATGTATATGTATATACACACAGCAGCAGTTGCATAATAATTGTTAAAGTACAAATGCTAGCTCGACAGTGAATGTGGTTTCCTTGTAAGTTTAGTTCTCTCAAAGTTACCGTCAAATAGTTTTCGAATAAATGGCATAAATCTCTAAGTGGGCAGCATTTAACTTTATGTGGCTCGCTCACTACACAGTTCATTTAATTAAATGCTTATTTTTTTAACGGCGGCTAGATCACGGCTATTACGACTTCGTAATTGCGTTAGTCCCTGCAGCATATTTCCATTTATTATATAACTATCGCTTCGCTTTCACGCTTAATACAATTTATCGTTTAATACGTCACCATCATATTTTACAATGTTATATCATACATCAAATCAAACCGAGAATGTTATAATGAATATATAGAGGTAATAGAGCATTAATAGGGCATTGGAATAATATATGTAAAAATAGCACCGTCGTGGCGCAGAGGTACAGCATCTTCTACCTGTAACGATGGTTTTTGGATTCGATACCAACTCAAGACAATGCTTGCATTGAGTTCAGTCACTCGACACGCAATGTCCTGAAAGGTGGGAAAATGGGGAACGGAGTGTCTTAACACTAGGTTTCCTATGCCTACCCTGCTATGTGCGGGATACAGCGCGAAAATATGGATACAAAAAATCTTTTATTTTTCTATTTTTATAACTTTGAACTAAGATTTCCGTAATATTACTTATTACTTATTACTTATTGGGATAATCACTTATAAAATATTTTTTAAATTATAATAAGGGTTCCTTAATATAATTAATTATAAAGATATTTCAATAAAGCATCGAATAAACAGGAAATTCCTTCAAAGTTATTTCATTAGGTGTAATCAAATAAAATTTTAATATGTTCATTTTATATGAGAAACAGGTGTAAGTACATATAATGAGAAATACTTAAAAATATTATACAATTCAATCTAATATACATTTTAAAAAGTATTTTAATTTTAAAAGCAAAATATGTACTTCACCATTATTTATATTGCGCTCGTTTAAGAAAATGAAAGAAAACGCTTAGTATTATTAAAAGTCTTTGACTCTCGATTCTAAGGTATTTTCTCGAGAAACACTGGTTTTCATTTTACCTTTCACTATTGAAGTCAGATGGCGGTATGGACTCGCTTTCTAAATTGTTGACTCACATACTCTTATAGCCAAAGTTTCAGGTCAAAGCACATTGTGGAAAGTGAACTTAGTTATCTACATCTTGATTCTAATGAAAATGATTTTTTTATTATTACTGTTACTTAAGAAAATATGGAATAATATTTCAATAAGTTAAATTATCACTTATCCCGTCGTGTAATGTAATGTGCCTAATTTAATAAGACGATCGTGTGTTTGAACCTAGGAATAATATATTTGTATGTGTATCTCCTTAATTTGAAAAGCAAATAGAATTTAGTTTAGCACTTTATTTTCATTTGTTCAAAATAAAGAAAGATGGGAATCGATGAAACTTCACCACGATGGCATAATATTTAGATTTTACAATAATATTTTTATATAAATACCAGGGACGTATATTCTTAAATTACAAAATATCCGAGCTTCTCCAAACGAGTCTATGAACGCTTCGTTGACTGTGGATCCTAGCTGATACGCGGCTTCCCTTCGAAAAATATTGCACTAAACTTTACTATAGTATTATAAGCAAGGAGCTTTTCAATTTTATATAAAATACAGAATGAGGCAATAAAAGGGTTAACTAGATATTAATAAAATCTATGTTACCTTATAGTGAGTGTATTTAAAGTAAAAAAATAATTCTTGCATATTGCATTTTATTATTTCTTTAAAATGAAGAGGTCTAACGCTCTACGTTTTAGATGACTTTCACTGACTAAAGAAATCCATTTCCGAAAAAATCTCAACCATTTATCCTCCATTGTGATTTGTGGACTAGCCCTAGAGAGTGTTAACGTGTCGGCTCCTTAAGTCTTTAAGCACTATGGGCACTGACTGACTAAAAAACTATGACTTAAAATATAACTATGACTTATAATATGGAGGGCTTCTGAAATGATACCCAGCCAAAGCATATTTCTTCTCTGCCCTTCATTCTCAAAGTTGTGACAACCAAGTCGGAAAAATTAGCCAAGATATATGTATGTAAATTCCAACGTAATCTCAAGTGTAGCGCTGCTACGACCACTGGTGGTGACATAACCATTCAATTTAACTTTAGTTTTGTCATGATGTATGCCAGAGCTCTCTCTTAAGATGATCACGATATTAAATTTAAGCATTACGTCTTCACAATTGGGCAAAGTTTAGTTATTTTATATTGATAATAAAAAGTATTTTATTATAAATTCATTCACAACAATTAAAATATTTATTATATAAGTACTTATAAATTGTTATCGTAAAATTTCAATTCCTATTATACCTCTACATAGTGATGTAATTTAAACAATGAGGTTTCATTAATTAATGTTACGTGTTTTACCATTTGTAGTAATCATATTTTCTGATGGACATGCATGCGGTGACGTGGTATAAATTTTGCCATGTTTAATATCAATTATGGGTTGTTAATTAAAAAAAAAAAATATCCACAGATTTATTAAAATTATTCTGACATATATTTTTTTAGTATCAAACTTCTTAGCATGATAGGTTGAGAGAATATCTAGACGGCCTACATTTCAGACATTTAATTATTCCGCCCCTATGCCCATGACGGTTATACCTTTTAATTATATAATAAAAAAATTAAGATACATATTATTCCATAGCTACGGTGTTTTCTCGAAAGATCTTTAAATTCGTTACGATATGATATGATAAATATGTATGTATGATACTATGATAAAATATTTAGTTTTTCTTTATTAAAGCCTATACTATAATACTGTAAATAAATAATTTCAAAAAAGTGCAAAAGATATAATATTATATCTTTGGCCAATTAGGCCGAAAAATTACGTTATTAGCGACAGTTTTCAAAACATACAAATGTACTATATGTAATATACGAATTCTCGATCATTAACTTAATTTACGTATTCTTGACAAATTTTGAGCGAAGATCAAAGTTACGATTATTTTTTTCATGGCCGTATATATGCCGTCAATGTTTGTTTGTTAATATATAATATATAAGAGGTCATCGTGACAGCGTCTTCCTGAGGACATGATGGATCTGGGGTCTATCGCATCTTGGAGGTATGAATTATTTTCATTTCTATGCACCACAACGTTAATTGTGGGGTTAAATTCCGCCACTCAACCCTATAAATAATGCAACAAATTTAGGTAGAAAATAGAGAAAGAAATATCTAGACACTACACGGTTCTCTCTGCCTACCATATTTTATAGAATAAAGCGTGATCCTGAATATAATTTAAACTCAACGCAGGCAAACCAAATTGCCAAATTACGCATCAAAAGTTTAGCCATTTAGTAGGACCGTGTGCATTTCCGGAGTTAAATGGGACCAATTTAGCAACAGTGAGTGAAAAGTTTTAAAACATCTACAAAAGCTTCTCTTAAATGCGCGAATATTTTTACGCAAAAATAGCACCATCTGACATTAACAAAGGGTAACTTAGTTTCTTAAGGAATTACGCACTTCTTGGCTTTAAAGCACATTTTCAAGTCGTTAGAATTTTTAAATTTCCGGTCATCGAATAATAATTTATTAAAAAAATATGTAATCTGTGAGCTATCTTTTAAGTTGAGAAATTTTTGACTCAACAGTGTCATATTTTATATAGGTCAAGTAATGTTTATCTCGGTTAGATGTTGTTTATGCGTAATATTTTTAGTTTTTTGAAAATTTCAGCCAGAACGGCGTACACTTTAAAAATGAAACCGTTTTGTACATAATGTAAATAAATTTGAATCGATATATATATATATATATATATATATATATATATATATATATATATATATATATATATATATATATATATATATAGAATGTACAAGAGAAAATCTCATCAGTAATCTTCTTGTAACATTTAATAAGACGTATTTGGTTATATGTAATATAGTACGAAAAGGCTTTTACGCTTGAAAACTCACTTAATATATTGTTTCCTCAGAAAATACGGCAGTATTTTAACAAGTACATGACAAATAATTGTTCCTATACTGAATAGTTATATTAAAACAGAATTGAGTATGTTTTTAAATCATTCTTTATACGTGGTTTACTTTTTTTAAGTACACTTATTTTCTAAAACTTATTGATAATTAACTTATTATCAAGGTCATTTTTTTATTATAAATATACTTTTCCGCAATTTCAAAGTCCTGGCTCGATTATGTTAGCTTATAATAATCATAATATACAAATTGTCTACCTATGTTAGCTTAGTTTGCTAAGCGTAACATTTTTTAATTTGCCAATTCTATGAGACAAAATTCATATGTTTTCAATGAATACAAAATAGCTCATAGAAAGATAACATAATATAAAATATATGAAGGTTATTTAACATATTCATATAATATAATATCATATATACCTCTAGAATTTTCTATACTATAAGTCATTTTTTATTTTTAAGGGTCCTAAGTAGCGGTCACGTAGTGGCCTCAGATCTCATTTGTCATGCTTACCTTCTGCCCGGTGGTAGAAAATCATCTCTTGACTGTCGCAACTTATTACATTTCGTCTAAGATTTTTCACGGGTTATTTATTCTGGCTCTGCACCTTATATAAATTGATATTTGAGTAATTTCTCTTTATATATTCCGTAAAATGTACATAATTCATCAACATTAACAAGTAGGTACATATTGAAGCTAAATAGTTAAAAATATTCTTGGCTCCACGTTTCATCCTAAGAGGGGATCAGAGAGAATGAAGCGCCAAGCGCTATAGTGAATGCGTTGAGGACGGATCTTAAAAATATTTTTTCAAGACAAGAAAAAAACGAAATATGAAATGAAAAAAAAGTGTTGTTGTTATTTATACGTTGAGTGCGAAAAGCAATATAGAAAATGTAAAAATTCTATTTCCTCGCGAAGTTTCAGATAAAATATGGTTGTCAAAGAAATTATATCTTACACATACAATACAAGAATATATGTATATAGTGTGTTTTGGATAAAATAAGCAAAAATTATATATATGTTTTGATTACAATATAAAAATATAACATCTTACTGAAGCCATCGTGGCGTAGTGAGATAGAGTGGGATAGAGTTCCATTGAGAAATTAATGATTTTCATTTTCTCCCTTTTGGTAGATAGGGCGCAGCGTTGAGCTCCGCCACTCAATACGCACTGCTTCGAAAGGCGCAATGCAGGAAGAGAATGGAGTGTCAACACACGAGATTCCCTCTGGCTTCCATGCTGTGTGAATATATAAAAAAAATATATAACTGTGTGTGTAGTGGATTGCTTTTACTTTCAGTTACCTACGCTTACCCTGCCATATATATGCAGGAAATACCGTGAGCTAAAAAAGTATATAGGTATCTACTTGGCTACGACACTTCTTTTAAAATTGCAGATGTTAGTATAGTTAATTATTTCTTGTAAAAAGAATACCTAATATACAATTCATTTGTTCGGATACCGAAGCATTAATATATTTAGAAGTACATAATATATTTATAACGAATTATAAATAACAATATAGCTATTAATTGTAGTTTAAATAAATACGTAATGCCGCCGAATTGGGTAGAAAGTGGGAAACGGAGTCTTAACATCGGGTTCCCTCTGTCTTCCCTTCTACATGCGGGAAATGGCGTGAAACTATTTATTTATTTTTTTTTACTTTATTTAAATATATAAACATGTTACTGAGGACCGTCGTGGCGCAGATGTGACAGCGTCTGCCTGTAAGCGCGACGGTTTATGCATTCGATTCCCACTCGGGAAGAATTGATTATTTTTCTATTTTTCGCTCTGGCGAAAAGGCAAAAAGGGCGGTGTCGAGTTCCGCCACTCAACACGCATTACCTCGAAAGTCGGAAAGCGGTAAGGGAGTGGATTGTCTTAACAGATTTCTTCTGCCTACGGAAGATATAAAAAGAATGACGTAACTCATAGTATTTGAAGTTACAATCTCTAAATAGTCACGATACATAACTAATAGACTAGTAATGAATAAAGAATACAACATATATTATAATATTATTGATTTTAAATTATTATGCCACTAAGGAAAGAAAACCATAATATTATAGCCAAAAAAAGAACATTTTACAAAGATTTTCTCAATGCCATTGATAAAGTTAAGTCTACACACGAGTTACGTGACTAGCATAAATTTGTTTTTACTATTAGCACTACAGAGAGCTTCATCTGTATGCTGCATTTCAATATGTAAGCTTCTTATTCACTGTAAATAAAATAGAATGCATATCATACATTTTATTTTGTATTATTTATTGTTTCATATTTTCCTTATCATTTTAAGGTAACTGTTATTTATTATATTACAATTGTGTATAATAAATTAAAATAAATAAATGGTCTTCACGATATTATTAGTCCTTGGACGTCTTCTTTCAATTAGCACAAAAAATGTAAGTAATACAAAAGAACTGGTTAAATGATGATTATGAAATTAAAGCTAGCACTATCGCTAGATAATGCCATTGAAATTTACTGTTTCATTAATAAGAGAAGCGAAATATATCACATATTGAAGGCACTTTTTCCCCACTTTCAGGCCCAATTCAAGACATTGTTTGTTTAGAACAAAACTGATTCACTGTTAATTCACTGTTACATTAAAATATTATTTAAATAAAATAAACAGCTTCACGCTGTATCCCACATGTAGCAGAGTAGGCAGAAGGAACCTTGAGGTGAGACACTCCGTACCCGCTTTCCGACATTCGAGACATTGTACGGTGAGTAGAGGAGAACCGTCTCACTGTTAAATCACACAAACACAATTCTAATGAAATAATTTATTATCCCAGAGTGGGAATTGAAACCACAACCGTCGCGTATACAGTCAAACGCTGTGCCGCCACGACAGCGTGATATATTATATATATATATATCCTATATATAAAATACTATAAAGTAAATCTATTCTTTATTAGAAATACTATTAAAATATAATCAAAGTAACTGTTCAAAATTTCAACACGAGCTTACACCACGATATCATTTTTTGTCCATTAGCAAAAGCAATTCGTACAAGAAATAAACTACAATCATAGATAACATTTCCTCTTTGCGGTCTTCGAATTTAATATTAAAAATTCCATCCACTAGTTTTCTAATATTCTCATATTACATTTGGATATAGCGCACCTTTTTGTGGAAGCAGAACGTCAGCTGTTCTACAAATACCCTTTTTATGCACTCATTTAAAGTATTTTAAATTTATTATACAGGTAACTTAAAAAACAAATTAAAAAGACTTAATTAAATTGTACGTACGTATACATTGTACTAAGTACTGTGTGAAATACATATACACACACACAAACACACACACACACAAACACACACACACACACACAGTTACTTAGTTATCGCCTCCCGGTTATACTGAGATGCTATTAATTAGTTGAAGTGACGTAAATAAACAAATACTTACTACCGGCTTTAATACACTAAGTCTAATATCTTAAATTTTATCATAGTATTTTAAGAAGACATTTGTACGAAAAATGAGTATAATACGTGCACCGTGGACTATTTTCAAATGGTATAATGAGAGTTATGAGGGTGCTTAAAATATTGATGCCCAGGGAGCAACCAAAGTCTGCAGAAAGGCATCGTGTTCAGCATAAATTTATTCCCTGCATTAGCGACAGTAGGAGGACATATGTGCAGCCAACTACACTTTGCATTTCAATGATCCAGATTACGAAGCAACAGTCAAGTAAGTTGTATGCATGTTAAGTTGTATATATGTATATGAAGAATATTGAAATTATTGAGAATATTTCTCATTGGAATGTTTCAATGATAGATATTCGTGTTCTGGTATTGAGTTCTAAAAATATAAAAAGTTTAAAAACGTTGCCATAAATATTTAATAAAATATTAAATCTCTCCTCGGTTCTCGTTGCGCAGTGTGACAGCGTCTGTCTGTGTACGCGATAGTTATGGGTTCCATACCCAGTCCCATTATTTTCATTTCACTATTCTAGTAGCGCGGTGTTGATTTCCGCCACCGCAATCTTTCGAAAGTTGGGCGGAAACGAGAAAACAAAATGTCTCAATATTAGACTCTCTCCGCCTAAATTGCTATGCAGAAGAAAGCGTGGTGATGCATATGAATTAACTTATTATTAATAAAATTATATATAATTTACTTTCTTTTTTATTTTGGCTTTTCTATTAAAAAGGGCGTAACATAAAAACATTTTGATTTCGCACCTAAAACTCAACTAAAGACATCTAAAGATAAAAGTTAATTGATATTAAGCAAATTTTGTAAGTAGGTACTATACTGTATATGTACATACATATGTATGTGTTTGGAAGTTTATTTCTTACACAAAGCTATTGGCAGTTTTCAAGTTCTATATCAGATTCCGTTTTGTAAACTACACTACAAACGAAAGTCCTAAACCTAGTTTGGTCGAAGATCGAGTATTCATAGAGTATTATGTAGATATGGAATGCAGCTTTTTGGAAAAAATATTTATATTCTCTTTTTACATTTCAACATATTTACAATAAGATGAATACTGACGAGGTTGTATGTCAATCAATTACATTTAAATATATATTACATATACGCGCAAAATTATTAACATACAAAAATTATTATAAGCCAGCATTTTTTTATCGATTTAGCAAAAAAAATATCATTGATTTTCATTTTTATTTAAAAGAGAAATTTCAAAAACAGTCTGTGGCTCATTCTAATGATAAATTTTGTCCACTTTTTGTTTTTCTTACTAATGGAACTTTGTCAAGGTCACAAAATCTAAATATTATCAATAATGTAACGTTGTTAACATAAGTTTAATTAATTTTTAAAGTGTTTATACTGTATATAGGTACACTATAAAAAATATAAAAATTTAAACATAACGAAATTCGAATCCACAGCTTGCAAGAGTCGCGGATTCAAAGCTCTAATCTCATTATTATTTTTTAATGTTTTCCAAAAACAATTGATGTAAGATGATAGTATGAACATATATACTATAATTATAATATATTATATTACAAAAATATATTACTAGGTAACTCACTTATCCATTTGTACCTTTTCTGTTATATAAAACATAGCGTTTCTTCCGGTGCAGCTGAGTACCGGTACTTTGAAATTCAATAGGAAACACAACGGAGACTACATTTAGGTATATTAAAGTAGAAATGTATGAATATGAAATGTGTTTTTGAATTGTTGATGCTATAACAACGATTTAAAACAAAAGCTTCATATTACTACTTTAAATGCAGCTTAGCATTAGTATTTTTGTTTGGTATAGATTTTTTTTAGCATTTGTCGCATTAACTATTGGCAATTTCAATATTACGAGTATGCCGTTAAGCTGCAACACCCGAAAGTAAATATTGAGTAGAGATTATTTTTCTCTATAATATATGTATATATATTATAGAGAAAAATAATCTCTACTCAATATTTACTTGTGTATGTAGAATGTTATTATGTGTATGTACAAAGTTATTTGGGTGTATTTTATTGATATATACATTATTGCATATTTCTATAAAATAGGTATGTATGTTATTATGTTATTTATTTTATTTGAGACATTTCGTTCTTTATTAAACTCTGTGAGACTTACACTGTGAAGCTTTCTAATAAATTATTCTAGAGGTACAATATATATGAGTCAATTATTTTAATATTTGTATCTCTGTCTGCTCTTCGGTCCTCACACTATACACATCCAAGACTGGACTAGACTGGATTGACTACGATAAAGCGTCTATGTGATATATCTATTAGTTTTCGGTTACATATAGATTATAATATATTTAAAAGCTCTGAATACCTGATGTAAACATTAGGAGTCCCTTTTATCTATTACTGATTGATGTTAATATAGTATCTTAGGAAATATCCATGATCACGATGAGTATTTTATTTTGACATAAAAAATGTCTAGAATACCGTATGTGAATCTCTTGAAGAAACTAGGAAGCTCTAATCTTATTATTATTTTTTAAGTTTTCCAAACAGGTCTAGTTAAAGCAGCTTAATATAAATACAATATTAAATATGTAAATAGTAGTAGTATATAAATTTGATATTCTACTTTATAATCTAATTCAAATAATATTAAATATCTAAATATATTTATTCTCTAGTACAATATTACTATTATTAAAAATATACTGGCGGTTTTTCACATGAAAAAAAAATAAAATAGACGTTTTAATTTTAAATGGTTAAAGCTCAATAGTAATTGGTCGAAAATTGGAAGTATCTCGGAGTATATGACTGGTTTTCTTAAATAAAATTTAGTATTGTCCAACATACTCACATAATTTCTTTATAAGTTCATTATATATTACTGTAATAATATTTACTATACATAATTATTAACTAACATTGCATTTTGCTTTGTTCACGTGGAATCTTGCTTAATTTTCGAGCATATATCTTCAGCAGAGTAAACTGAAATTTTGTATATACGTTGATTTTGAATGACAGTGTTTATGTACACTGTCATTATTATGTTAGTATGAGATCTTCATGACAGATGATCTTCTTCAGACACTCATGATGGCCGATTTCTTATATATATATAAATATATAAATATATATATATATATATATATATATATATATATATATATATATATATATATATATATATATATATATATATATATATATATATATATATATATATATATATATATATATATATATATATATATATATTGTCCAACATCTCTAACCGGACGATGCAGAGAACTCGCAGATGTACTCATGAGACGTCGGGTCCAGTGTGCTTTCATTCAGGAAACTCGCTGGAAGGGCAATAAGTCTCGTAACATCGGGCAGGGTTACCGCCTTATATACACTGGGTCACCTACGGGCAAAAACGGTGTAGCGGTAGCGCTTTCTGAAAAGCTTCAGAATGGGCTTCTTGAAGTTGACCGTCGCTGCGACCGCTTGATGCGGGTAAAGGTACTGATCGAGGGCGTAATCACAAACTTAATCAGTGCTTATGCTCCCCAGGCGGGTTGTAGCGCGGCTGAAAAGGAGACTTTCTGGGAGCAGTGTGAAGAGGTCCTACTCGCTATACCGTCTACCGAAGCAATCTTAGTTGGGGGGGACTTGAACGGTCACGTGGGTAGGGTCGCTGAGGTGTATGAACGTGTTCACGGGGGTTTTGGATATGGTCTTCGCAATGCAGAGGGAGAAAATATTCTAAGAACCTGCATTGCGTCTGATCTGGCCATCGTGAACACTTTCTTCCAGAAGAAACCTCAGCACCTTATAACGTATAAGAACGGGTCCCACTCAACTCAAATTGATTATTTGCTGACGAGACGGTGTCATACAGGCAGGGTGACCAACTGTAAGGTCATTCCCGGCGAAAGCCTGACGGCCCAACATCGCCTCCTTGTCATGGACTATAATGTTACCCCGAAAAAGAAAGTAGCCGAGAAACGCAAGCCTAGACTTAAGTGGTGGTTGTTGAATGGGCCGATGCAGACCGACTTCTTGGCGGAGGTGGAGAGTCAGAATCTACTGACTAACACCGAGACCGCTCAGACTGCATGGGATCGAGCTCATTCGGCAATCATTGCGGCGGGCAAGCGAGTTCTTGGTGTTACTAAGGGTGGGCGTGTCATCGACAGGGAGACATGGTGGTGGAATGACCAGGTGCAGGGGGTGATTCAGGAAAAGAAGGCTGCGTTTAAAGAGTGGCAGCATTCCAACTCTCCTGAAGACAGACTGCAGTACATTGCAGCGAAACGGGCCAGCAAAAGAGCTGTAGCCAGAGCCCGCAGAGAAAGTTTGTCGCCATTGTACGATAAACTTGAAACTGTGGAGGGGCAGAAGCTCATATACAAACTGGCTCGTGCTCGAGATAAAGCGACGCAGGATATTACAAAATGTCTTTGCGTCAGAGATTCTCGGGGCACGTTGCTTTGTAGTCATGCCTCTGTGAAGGAGAGATGGAGAAGCTACTTTAAGGAGCTGCTGAACACTCAGCAGTCTTGTAGTCTTCCTCCTGAATTATCTCCTAACCTCGGACTTGTTGCTCCAATAACCCGTGACGAAACTCGTAATTGTCTTCGACGCATGAAGAACGGAAAAGCGGTAGGACCTGACGACATCCCAATCGAGGCGTGGAAATCGTTGGGCTCTCTTGGTGTGCTTATACTTACTGACCTGTTTAACCGTATCTTGAATACTGGAAAGATGTCACATCAGTGGTGGCAGAGCTTTATTATCCCTATTTACAAAGGAAGGGGCAGTGTTCAAGATTGCGGTAGTTATAGGGGCATTAAGATTATGAGCCACACCATGAAGCTCTTCGAGCGCATGATCGGCCTCAGGCTCCGCCAAGAATGTACTGTCTCTGAGTCTCAGTATGGGTTTCAACCAGGATCAGGCACTATGGATGCCATTTTTGCCCTCAGAACTTTGATGGAGGCTTACAGGGAAAAAAGGAGAGCTCTGCATGTGGCCTTTTTGGATCTGCAGAAGGCCTTTGACTGTGTGCCACGTCAGTGTATCTGGTGGGCATTGCGATCCAAGGGGATCCCTGAAGCCTATATTGAGGTTATCAGAGATATGTACAACGACTCCGCTTCAGTGGTTAGGACCGCTGTTGGCGACACCAAGCCCTTCCCGATTACAGTAGGGGTTCACCAGGGCTCAGCTCTTAGTCCGTTCTTATTCAATGTAATGCTGGATACTGTCTCGGCTGACATCCAATGCCAGCCTCCGTGGCTGATGATGTATGCCGATGACATAGTACTCATCGATGAGAACCGACTGATGCTGGAGCGTAAAGTGAACGCCTGGAAGGGTGCGCTTGAAAACGGTGGTCTCAAACTGAATGTGTCGAAGACCGAGTACATGGCTTGTGGGAGCCCGGACTCGAGCACCATCCATATCGGGCCTGAGCCAGCCGTTAAGTCGGAGAAGTTCAGGTACCTTGGAGCCGTTATGCATGAGTCTGGAGGCATCGACCACAACATCCATGCCCGTATAAACGCTGCCTGGGCCAAATGGCGGGAGGTCACTGGTGTGGTCTGCGATAGCAGAATACCGCCCAAGCTCAAGGGACTGATATACAAGAGCATTATCCGACCTGTTCTTATATACGGCAGCGAATGTTGGCCAACATTATCTCGGCACACTCAGGAGCTTCACGTCACGGAGATGAAGATGCTGAGATGGATGTGTGGCGTGACGCGGTCCGACCGCATACGCAACACATTCATTCGAGGTAGTCTTGGGGTCCGTAACGTAGTGGATAAGCTCCAAGAGCGTCGCCTGAGATGGTATGGCCACGTTATGCGCCGATCTGAGAACTATGTCGGAAGGAAGTGCCTTGACATGTCTGTCCCTGGAGCTAGACCACCCGGACGCCCAAGGAAGCGATGGCTGGATGTCGTGACACAAGACATGAGAGCCAATAAATTATCCACTGAGGATGTTAAAGACCGTGCAAAGTGGAGTAGGCTTAGTCGAAAGGCAGACCCTGGCAAAAGCCGGGACTAATGCCAAGAAGAAGAAGAAGATATATATATATATATATATATATATATATATATATATATATATATATATATATATATATATATTTATATAAGATCTGTAGATTTCAATATACGAATATTGATAAAATTGACGGCTGACAATGTCGCGCATCTGCCGCCAATTTTAAATATTGTATGGAGATTTTTTATCTACACAAATACATAACAACAAGCTATCTATCATTGAAACTAATTATATTTTACAAAGTGGCACTTTATTTATTTTCTCATTTTTAGATTGGGATATTTCAATACTGCAAGATTTATTTATCTACATAAAACAATAGTACCACGATAGACAAGTGAGCTGCTACTAACCTTTAAGGCAAGAGATGAGGTAAAATCGTCCACAGATTAATCTTATATTCATACTTATATTATAAAGATTTACATTTTTCGATTACTTACTTGTGTAATATTGGTACATATTGAAAATAGATTTTTGTTTTGTTTATTAATCGAGACTATAATTAAAAGACTATAAAAAAAAAGATTGACTATCTTAACAATATTATAATCGTTGAAATTTTATTTAAATTCATTGTTTCGGCGCGGTCAGATTTACTTCGGGCACTTAGAATATATGAAACCTTACGTACACAATTGTTATTTCCATTTAACCACGAGAGCGTAGCTGTATGTGTGTAAGTATGTGCTTATAGTAAAATGGCTTTTGTTTTTGCTTTAAGCTATGGGTGACCAGCTTACCCTAGTTAGGTAACTAGTATAGGCACTAAAATCTTAATAGTGAACGATCCCTTTAAACAAAGATATTATTCACGTGTTACATCCTTATGTGCCATAAGACTTGTTTATATAATTCGAGTCACGCTTCCATCATCACTTACCGCTTTTGAGTGCCTTCACGAATGTAGGAAAGGATAAGACTATAAAACAATACTTATTCTTAGTTCTACTTGGTAAATGTTTACAAAAAAAAGAGAAATATATTCACAATTGCGCCATGTTTAGAATATTTCTAGAGTGTTATAGATGGAGAACATACGATCATTCTACGATGTATAAATATTAAGCGTAATATTTGTTTGTCTTAACTTCTAAGAGAGAAAGAGAGATAGAGAGATAGATTGATTGGAAATTTGTAATGTTAAACACTCCATTTTCCAAATTTTGTAACTTTGGCCAGCACCTCACTAAAATATCAATTATTTATTTATGGTGTGATATTGAAACTTGATTCTTTTATTTTTCTAAATTACCTATCATTAGTTGATATAATAAACAGTACGTGATAGTTTTTCAACAAAAAGTTATTATTTAAAAATTTTCTAATGTAGTACCTGCCGCTGATGTATTTTTAACAAGCAATTTTTTGTCTATTCGAACAATAGTACATTATTAAATCAAATTTTAAAATATTAAGAGGAATTTTAAATCACAGTCATAATATACGATGCAAGTATTTCTTACAAACTAAAATAAAAATAAATAAACTAAAACAAATATTGTAAAAATTTTCCTTAATCCATTAAAGCGAATTAAAGTTAACCTTTTCTTAATTATTAAAAAATATAAAGCATCTTAACCCTAAATGACCTTTTAATTTCGAAGATAATTATATTAAAAAAACACCGTCTTGGAAACTTCTATGGAACCTCTAATTAGCCACTCTAAAGTTTTCCAATCACAAAGCTCTTGGAAATTCGAAAGGGAAGTTTCGAAACGAACCCAATTAAGTCGGACATCCCGAAGATAAACAACTGTTAGTCACGCGACAAAATTTACAAGGAATATTTCATCAAAATTATGCAACATAAGGCGGTACATTACGCGAGTGTACGGTTTTAATAAAATTAAACACAATATTGACTTATTTACATATATTTAAATTAAACACTAATAAAATGTTATACTAAGCAGACAGGCAGGGGGAACTGTACGTAGAAGTAACCTAGTGTTACGACACTCCGTTCCCTACTTTCCGGCTTTGGAGGCATTGCGTGTTGAGTGGCGGAGCTCAACGCCGCGCTTGTCTTTGTTGCCAAAATTTTAATAATCCATTCTCCTCAAGTTGGAATCGAATCGTCACAAGTCGTCGCGTTTAAAGGCAGACACTGTGCCTCTGCGCCACGACAGTCCTCAATCAATCGCTCAATTTTGGTATATTACTTTTTTTTATTGGAAACCTGAAGTTCCGAATACTTAGTAGTCCTTGGTCACGGGTAGACGGGTAGATCTAGGAGGAAGAACTACAAGGTAGTTTGTTAGTTGATGTAATTATTATGTTAAAATATTTTCAAAGTTAATTGCCTTGCGTACTGAATTCTTGCAAAATTTATGGCCAGTAGCAAAATATTCGCGATTAATCCTGCAAGAGAATTTCGTTTAAAATGTGTAAAATCTAAAATGTATAATCAAAAATACGTATAACAAATTTAATCTAATCCAGTTAAATAATACTGGAGAAGTATTCAAATACAAACAAACAAAATTCACAATATTGGTATGTATATAAAAAAGACATAGGTATTCGAATCGCCACTGCCAGAAGAAGACATGTGTTCAAATAAATTTTAAAGCTTACATTTTTTTTAATGCAAACATGATTGACATTAAAGTTTACTAGCTTCTAGCTACCTACAACTTGTCACACTCACAGGGTGAAATGGCAATCATATTCTAATTGTATAAGGTACTTTGAGTTTACGATTCGTTTATCGTTAAAAATAAAACTAACATTAAACGTTAAAAGTTCACTGTCGGGAGTATTTAAAGCTAAAGAGAAGTTTTTTTTAGTATCTAATGTAAAGAATTTAAACTAAGATTAAAATAAATTAAAAGTAAAAATAAATGAACTGATATATACATTGTGCCGTCGTGGCGCATTGGGACAGCCAATCATTGATTTTTTCCTAAACAATATTAATGTCGCCTCTCTGGGAGAGAAAGGAGCGTTGAGCTCTACCACGTATTTCACTATGAAAATAATACTTTCTCCTGAGTGTGGAATCGAACCCACACTCTGCGCTATTGTGGCATCGGAAGATAAAGATTATAAATAAAATTAAAATTATTAGAAAATGAGATCAATTAGTAATACAATTTAATTATAAATCTACAACTCATCGTACATAGCATAAGTAATTATATGAAATGTAATATTTTGATTGTAATATTATAATTAACTTTAGTACGCCGCATTGGTGTACATGACATCCCGCAGAGGTAATTTTACTAAGTGTCACGCCTATAGGAAATGTTTATTTTCATATAATCAAAAAACCAAAAACGAGTTCTTTTAAATATTTAATAAAAGTTTTTCATATAGTAAAAAACATATAGTTTAATATATGTATATAAAAATTTAAAGTATCCAGCTAGAGTCCAGTAACGTTTTAACGTTATAAATCATTAAAGTTTTAATCGCCACTCTGTTCGATAGTTATCTTTCGCTGCAAGCCGACGTTTACAATTTGCATAAGTTATGTATATACATACATACTATATATATATATATATATATATATATATATATATATATATATATATATATATATATATATATATATATATATATATATATATATATATATATATATATATATATATATATATATATATATATATATATATATATATATATATATATATATATATATATAAATAGATATGTTCAAATGAAGGTTTAGCAGGAACAATTAATTATTTAAGTGAAAGTTATCTTAGTTATTTAAGCTTTATGCAAATATTAATTTATTTTCTAATATAAAAAACTGTTTGTATGTATAAATTTTTTAATGTAATTTGCAACATGTACCATCTTAGCAGAAGATCGACTTTAGAAGGTCTTTAGAAGTACATAGGTGATTAAATATACATTACAAAGTAAATAAACTATACTATTACTGCGCGTACTTTAAACAAAGGTCGGTAAATAATTTTAGGAAACTGTTCACTTTAGAGAAGAATCTTTGATATTCGCCTTATAAATTGTAAACGTGGTCGTTATCGAGTATCGAGTGTGAGTATTGTAGAAGTTATAGTAGGAGGGTTAGTAGCGCTAATGTATTTACTTTGAACACGTTTGCAACTTACAAAATTCTAAACATGTGACGCATAGTTTATTAAATGAAATTATAAGAGATTTATAGGCAAATAACTTAATTTAAATATTCGAGAGCCGTCTTGGTGCAGAGGCTCAGCGTCTGCCTGTAAAGGCGACGGTTTGTGGGTTCGTTTCCCACTCGGGGAGAATGATTTATTTTTATTTTCCTCGCTCCAGCAACAAGGTAAAGTGTGGCATTACTACTCAACGCTACACAACAAGCAATGTCACAAAAGGCGGAAAATGGAGAACGGAGTGTCTTAACACTAGGTTCCTTCTGCCTACTGTTCCCTCTGCCTACTGTGCTATGTGCGGGATACAGTGTGAATATATGAGATAAAAAAATTGGGGGAGGTAGAACGTTATGTTCAAACTTCCCTAATTTTCAATTTTGATTTTTTTAATTTTTATGCTCCGTTAATTTTAACGAAGCTCTCTACATTCTCATTAAACTACTTCATCGTTGTTGAGAACGTATGGCTTAATCGTCTGAGTGTTTGGGCGGTTTCCAAGAGACGTGGGTTCAAAACCAGCTAGGTATAATTTTGTAACGTTTCCTAAGTTATTTAACAAATGATTAAAACAGTAAAATTATTCCACTGGTCAAGTGATATTGCTTGCTGATTTTATTTAGAATTAGATGTAATGCTGTTTTTAAAATTATAAATAAAGAACAGTTTCAATCCTGGAGTATCGCTGAGGTTTATACCATGTACAGACAGTTTTCCACCATGAAATGTTTTTATGTTAATATTCCTAGTTCTTCAACCAACAAAAAATATCTCGTAAAGAGGGAATGTCTTAACACTAGTGTCTGTTATCTGACTATACACCGGCAAAAGTCTTAAGCTATTTATTTATTAATTTATTTATTTATTTATTTTATTTATTATTCTACATACACTACGGACACAGGATCTGTACCTTTTTTATGTAATACATAGCTTAATTCAAAAAATATTAAAAATTTCGCTTATAATAGTAAAAGTAGACTTATATGAATATATAAATAAAATATATTCTAAGCATTTATTTCTTAGAATAGCCAACTTGACTATATTTCATTAATCTTGAACTACGTACATAATTAAATTGACTATACTTGATTATATTATGGCCAAGTGCATATCAAATATCTTGCGTATTCATTTCAAGATATACCTTTGAATCACATACATAAATTCGGGACGTAGATTGTATTTCGGCCATGGAGATGGATATTTATTTATTTGAATTAATTTTCTTTATAACAAGTTCCCTATTTACTTTTATTGCTGCTGTGCTGTTTAGCCATTTTCTCCTCGTTATTTTAACTTCAAACTTCAAGTTTCATCATCACACCCACTCAAGTTTCCTATACTCCGACAATAACCTATTGCTGGAAATTTATCTTCACTCCTCTTCCTTTTTCTATAACTCATTTGGTTGGGTTTTTTTTTTAATTTAAAATGTTGTTTTTATTTATTTGTTTATTATTTGTATATATATATATATATATATATATATATATATATATATATATATATATACGTTTCTATATACGTTAATAAATAAGTATTATTTGTATGTATTTTGTGATATGATATATCATTATATAATCTATGTATGCACCATTTAGTAATAATATATATACAAAATTTATATACAATTCCAACTTTCCAAATTTACCTCAGAAGTGATTGCTTTAAGCAATGAGGCCGCCTTATTGTACATTTTTAACTTGATGTTAAATATAATATATACTATATACGTAATACAATATCTTTAACAATTATAATATATATTAAATCCAACAGACTTTTATATCGGCCTTTTGTAGGAAAATGATAAAATTGCCAGTTCAAAACAATATCCCAATATTTTTGCCAAGAAATACCCCCGAAATATTTAGGGTCATAAATTCCACACACACGGAGCCACAGACATCAACGAGTATTAATTAAATATATATATATATTTATATATATATATATATATATATATATATATATATATATATATATATATATATATATATATATATATATATATATATATATATATAAATATATATATATATATATATATATATATATATATATATATATATATATATATATATATATATATATATATAAATATACATATATATATATATATATATATATATATATATATATATATATATATATATATATATATATATATATATATATATATAAATATACATATATATATATATATATATATATATATATATATATATATATATATATATATATATATATATATATATATATATATATATATATATATCCGCTAATCTATACGCAATATCTTCATAAGTAAGAATTAAATGAATATGTTACTTAATTATTTTTACCCTAACATTTAAATTTTATAACTTAACTTTTAAATATTATACAATATTAAAAATAAGAATATTGATAGGTATATTAATATTTAATTATAATAATATTTAATTATAACCTAAGCCTCTTGAAGCTGTTCGAGCGTTCTAGCCAATTAATGCCACTACGAACAGATGTTACACGTTCCTAAATAGTCAATGAATAATTATATTACAAAAAGACATAATTCAAGATTATTTATATGAAAATTGCATTAATATTAATTAATGCATAAAAAAATCTTAAAATAATGTAGTTCGAATACAATATTCAAATTCAAATAATTTTATTCAAAGTAAGAATACATGATTAATTTTTTCAACGTCATAAACATTACTCCCGGTTCGCTAAAGTTAGTGCCTCAAACCTGAGAAGAACCGGCGCATGAAACTCAGCGGGACATACTTTTTTTACATTCACAATTTCACAATTATTCATTGTTGGCAGCAATTTTGTCAAGCATTTCATTCCCAAGATGTGTTATCATTTACAAAATCATTATAACCTTTAACACACAAACGTCTTTTCATATATTTTAAAATTGTATATCATGAAGTTATCCCAATCCAAGAACAAAATTATTACAAAAACTTAAAAATTATGAGGGGATTTACTTCTATTTGACAGCTTCATCAGATAAAGATTGCCATTGAATTCTAGCACTCAACGATGAATAGGTAGAAGGTGTATAAAGGAGTGTCTTAACACTTGGTTCCCTCTTCGTATCCTGCTATATACGGAAAATTGTTAAAAATGAAAAAAATAAATAACGTCTCCAACATAAGCGTCCGTCGAAGCATACTAAAAATAACTATCCATCCATTCCATTAAATTGGATGGAAATTAACTTAGTTCGACTTGAGCTTGTAATTTAATATATATATATATATATATATATATATATATATATATATATATATATATATATATATATATATATATATATATATATATATATATATATATATATTTAATTAATACTCGTTGATGCCTGTGGCTCCGAGTGTCGACTTTATGATCCTAAATATTTCGGGGGTTTTTCTTAGCAAAAATTTTGGGATGTTGTTCTGAACTGACAATTTTTTCATTTTCCTACAAAATGCCGATATAAAAATTATTATTAAGAGTCTGTTGGATAAAAAATTAAAGATATACTATAATTGTTACAGATATTGTCACACAGATTTATACAATATACTTTATTGCACACAATTATTACATATATAGTATATATTATATTAGAGATAATGTTAAAAATGTACAATAAGGCGGCCTTATTGCTTAAAGCAATCTCTTTCAGGTTATCTTGGAATGTGGGAGCTGTATATAAATTAATAAATGGTACATATATAGATCATATAACGATATAACACTTTATGAAATACTTACAAATAATATTTATATATAAGCATACATCTTCTTCTTCTTCTTGGCATTAGTCCCAGGTTTTGCCAGGTTATGCCTTCCGACTAAGCCTACTCCACTTTGCACGGTCTTTAACATCCTCAGTGGACAATCTATTGGCTCTCATGTCTTGTGTCACGACATCCAGCCATCGCTTCCTTGGGCGTCCGGGTGGTCTAACTCCAGGGACAGACATGTCAAGGCACTTCCTTCCGACATAGTTCTCAGATCGGCGCATAACATGGCCATACCATCTCAGGCGACGCTCTTGGAGCTTATCCGCTACGTCACGGACCCCAAGACTACCTTGAAAGAATGTGTTGAGTATGCGGTCGGACTGCGTAACGCCACACATCCATCTCAGCATCTTCATCTCCGTGACGTGAAGCTCCTGAGTGTGCCGAGATAATGTTGGCCAACATTCGCTGCCGTATATAAGAACCGGTCGGATAATGCTCTTGTATATCAGTCCCTTGAGCTTGGGCGGTATTCTGCTATCGCAGACCACACCAGTGACCTCCCGCCATTTGACCCAGGCAGCGTTTATACGGGCATGGATGTCGTGGTCGATACCTCCAGACTCATGAATAACGGCTCCAAGGTACCTGAACTTCTCCGACTTAACGGCTGGCTCAGGCCCAATATGGATGGTGCTCGAGTCCGGGTTCCCGCAAGCCATGTACTCGGTCTTCGACACATTCAATTTCAGACCACCGTTCTCAAGCGCACCCTTCCAGGCGTTCACTTTACGCTCCAGCATCAGTCGGTTCTCGTCGATGAGTACTATGTCATCGGCATACATCATCAGCCACGGAGGCTGGCATTGGATGTGAGCCGAGACAGTATCCAGCACTACATTGAATAAGAACGGACTAAGAGCTGAGCCCTGGTGAACCCCTTCTGTAATCGGGAAGGGCTTGGTGTCGCCAACAGCGGTCCTAACCACTGAAGCGGAGTCGTTGTACATATCTCTGATAACCTCAATATAGGCTTCAGGGATCTCCTTGGATAGCAATGCCCACGCTTCTCCATCTCTTCTTCACAAAGGCATGACTACAAAGCAACGTGCCCCGAGAATCTCTGACGCAAAGACATTTTGTAATATCCTGCATCGCTTTATCTCGAGCACGAGAAAGTTTGTATATGAGCTTCTGCCCCTCCACAGTTTCATGTTTATCGTACAATGGCGACAAACTTTCTCTGCGGGCTCTGGCTACAGCTCTTTTGCTGGCCCGTTTCGCTGCTATGTACTCCAGTCTGTTTTCAGGAGAGTTGGAATGCTGCCATTCTTTAAACGCAGCCTTCTTTTCCTGAATCACCCCCTGCACCTGGTCATTCCACCACCATGTCTCCCTGTCGATGACACGCCCACCCTTAGTAACACCAAGAACTCGCTTGCCCGCCGCAATGATTGCTGAATGAGCTCGATCCCATGCAGTCTGAGCGGTCTCGGTGTTAGTCAGTAGATTTTGACTCTCCACCTCCGCCAAGAAGTCGGTCTGCATTGGCCCATTCAACAACCACCACTTAACCCTAGGCTTGCGTTTCTCAGCTACTTTTTTTTTCGAAGTAACATTATAGTCCGTGACAAGGAGGCGATGTTGGGTCGTCAGGCTTTCGCCGGGAATGACCTTACAGTTGGTCACCCTGCCTATATGACACCGTCTAGTCAGCAAATAATCAATTTGAGTTGAGTAGGACCCGTTCTTATACGTTATAAGGTGCTGAGGTTTCTTCTGGAAGAAAGTGTTCACGATGGCCAGATCAGACGCAATGCAGGTTCTTAGAATATTTTCTCCCTCTGCATTGCGAAGACCATATCCAAAACCCCCGTGAACACGTTCATATACCTCAGCGACCCTACCCACGTGTTCGTTTAAGTCCCCCCCCCAACTAAGATTGCTTCGGTAGACGGTATAGCGAGTAGGACCCCTTCACACTGCTCCCAGAAAGTCTCCTTTTCAGCCGCGCTACAACCCGCCTGAGGAGCATAAGCACTGATTAAGTTTGTGATAACGCCCTCGGTCAGTACCTTTATCCGCATCAAGCTGTCACAGCGACGGTCAACTTCAAGAAGCCCATTCTGAAGCTCTTCAGAAAGCGCTACCGCCACACCGTTTTTGCCTGTAGATGACCCAGTGTATATAAGGCGGTAACCCTGCCCGATGTTACGAGACTTATTGCCCTTCCAGCGAGTTTCCTGAAGGAAAGCACACTAGACCCGACGTCTCACGAGTACATCTGCGAGTTCTCTGCATCGTCCGGTTAGAGAGCCAATATTCCATGTTGCAAAGCGGAGTTTCCGTCTGGGTACTGACGTCATTAGCCGTGCCCGTACTTGACACGGTAGCCCTTGCCCACTTATCGCAGGTGTAGGGCGATGTACCTGCGCGTCGTTTAGCGGCGATGCCCTAGCCATATCCAGCTTTTTTTTCAAATCGGTCCATACGAGTGGCGAAGTGGTTTTTAGTGGACCGATTGCCATCTGACCTCCAAACCCATTACTGGGAGAAACCAAGAAAGGAAAGGGAATAAGAGGCAGAAAGCTTGGAATATAGGGGAGGGACATGTACATGGATTGGATCGGGTTATGAAAGTAGTGGCTCGAGGTCCCGGGGTCGCGTATCCGTATGCCGAAAATCAAATATCGGACAGATAATTGGCTAGACACCCTCTGAGCATACATATAAATATATAATTTAATATATACATAGAAATACACACATAATATATACATAATTAAATAACAACAAAATAAATACTACATATAAATAAAAATACCTAAAATTCAATTGTATTGTAATGTAAGTAGTTAAGTTGGCAATTCAAACAAATAAATATAATCTTTATTATATAAATATTATGTTTTTATAGTCTATATATATATAGTTATATATATATATATATATATATATATATATATATATATATATATATATATATATATATATATATATATATATATATATATATATATATATATATATATATATATATATATATATATATATATATATATATATATATATATATATATATATATATATATATATATATATATATATATATATATATATACATATATATATATATATATATATATATATATATATATATATATATCTTCTTCTTCTTCCTGGCATTAGTCCCGGCTTTTGCCAGGGTCTGCCTTCCGACTAAGACCAATCGGTCCATATGAGTGGCGAAGTGGTTTTTTGTGGAGCGATTGCCATCTGACTTCCAAACCCATTACTGGGAGAAACCAAGAAAGGACAGGGAATAAGAGGCAGAAAGACTTGGAATATAAGGGAGGGACACCACTTACATGGATTGGATCGGGTTATGAAAGTGGTGGCTCGAGGTCCCGGGGTCGCGTACCCGTATGCCGGAAACCAAATATCGGACAGATAATTGGCTAGACACCCTCTGAGATATATTTAAAAAAAAATAATTGCAACTATATATATATATATATATATATATATATATATATATATATATATATATATATATATATATATATATATATATATATATATATATATATATAGTTGCAATTATTTTTTAAATTAAGCAATGAAAAAAGGTACTGATCGTTTGTCCGTAGTGTATGAAGAAAAATAAATAAATAGCTTAAGACTTTTGCCGGCATATAGTCGGATAACAGACACTAGTGTGAAGACACTCCCAATTTACGAGATATTTTGTGTTGAATACAGGAACTCAACGTCACGCAAATGAATATTACTATAAAAATCATATTGGAAAATGTTTTGTAAATGGTATCCTACTCCTTATTTATTTTTCAAGCTTTTAAGAACAGCATATTGAGTGGCCTAAGCCGTTACACATTCAAAAGCCCAACACATCAAGTCAAACCAAAATATTTTAATATCATTTAGGCTTAAATTAATTTGATTCATTATAAATTCCTTCATTAAACCTCAGACCAACAACCATGTTAAGTGGTAAATCATAGTAATTTATGTTAAGCATATGTACAGTAAAATAAATAAATAAATAATTTCACGTTTTTTTCCCGCATATAGTTGTGTAGACAGGGAATCTAGTGTCAAAACACTACGTTACCACCTTTCAGTCCAACTTTCGAGACATTTCGAGTTGAGTGACGTATCTCAAGCCCATGCTTATGTTCTAACCATAGCGAGAAAATAATTCATTCCATTTCCCTTTTTCTAAAAATTCATAATATATATATATATATATATATATATATATATATATATATATATATATATATATATATATATATATATATATATATATATATATATATATATATATATATATATATGTGTAACGTAATGCATTGTATATTATATATTAAGCGCAATATTGTCAGTGAACACCTAAACAAATAAAAACACAGCAAACGTTATAATAATATTGTCGAATCCCAGTCGTGCTCTGAACAACCACGAGAAAAAACTTTGCTCCGGCTTCTCTAATTACATTATAGTGTATTTTTCCTTTCATTTATCATCTACTAATTAAGCTGGTCGACAATTTTGCGGTAAAGAAACAGGATTTCTATTATAATTAGTCATCGTGATATAATATTAATACCTATATAGAATACTTTCATGTTCATTCAAAATTGGTACAAATTAATATGATTAATTTGGTTCAATACTTGGACAGTTTTCATGAGGCACGTGTTCAAATCCCGCTGCGGTAAATTTTTTATATGTTTTCTTTAAACATATTTTTTAATTAATATTTTTTGACGTTCGATTTTATTTATAAATTTGTTAAGAGGTTAACTTCGTACCTGTAGTGTCAGAACTGGACAACGAATGACTATAAAAATTAAGGTTCGTATCATTTCCGTTTCCAGTTGTAACGTGTTTTTTTATTAAAAATGTTTCCATTCTAAACAAATTTTTACTAAGCGATTATTTAATACGGTCGTTTGATACAAATTAGATCCAACGACTAGGCTTTATTACCTAGTTTATATCAAGAATCCAACCTCTCTAAAAAACTAAAATCTGAGAATCAATGAAAATACAAGGGATACTACCTGTATAAGATCTTAATATATACATATCCTGTGTAAAACTTTATTCTCGACTGAAACAATTATATCTAAAATATATAGATTTAAATTACATATTTATTTTTGTAGACTACGCTAACTGTGTAGTTTTCAAATTAATCTTGTGTTCATAATTTCATAATAATAAAATGGATTCAGTAAAGATATACACGTGTTAATGTATTGTTAATTCGTCTGTAATTTATAATTATTTAATAAGATTTTAGTATGTTATTAATTAATTGTTCTCTCTTATTAATTTTTGTTGTATATCTATTAATCCGGGGCAGGTTAAGAAATCTAGAATATCTGATGCAGGAGGACACTGGAGATACTTTTAATGTAGAGCTCTAATAAACCTTCTAAGCTATGTTATAAAAATCTCTTTTAAAATTAAAAACCCCATGAAAACTCCTTCAGTATGATAAGCTTCTACCAGTGACGTATATTACACTGACGTATATAATATTACAATTGATGTGAAACTCCAAGAAACTAAATAAATTACGAAAGGTATGGAAATGGCTGCCTAGAAAAAGTTGTCAAAGCAAATCATGATAGATTGGTTTGTTTTAGTACAAAAAAGTTTGTCTAAATTTAAGGCAGATTTAGATTTAGAGATAGAGAAGGATAGACATGGCGTCTTAGTAAGAGGAGTTCACAATGATGGGCATTTTTTCGATAATATATGAAAATATACATACAATATTAAAAATAAATAATAACCATACATATAGATTTAAAATTTACCTTAAATAACCTTATTTTACCTGTTAACCTTATCTCAATTGGTCCAATTTCCACGTTAAAGAACCGGTAACCATTTAGCTGCTAAACCGAAATAGTCTAAGTACAAATACATGTATGGGTCATAAAGTCCAAGCGAACACATACATATTTTTAAAGCTATATATTTTTATGTTATATTATTGTTGCTATATGTTATAACATATTTTATAATATGCCTTTACACGAGTACAGGAATGAAGAATGAAAACTTGGGGAAAATATTTTGGGGGAGAGTTTGTTTAGCGTATCTAAGGAAAAGTAATCTCTATCGGTGTCATGTCATTAAAAAATCTTTGCAGTATTATGAAACATTACTGAAAATTAACTCGAATTTCAATAAAAAATATATTTGTGAAGCTAATCGGTTTGAAATTTTCGGAACGTTCAGAAGACGTAATTTGAATAACTTACGTAACTTGGTTATATTATTTTAAAATACTTTGTTAAAATGTTTTATTCAAATTTTGATACAAAATAACCCTAGTTTTTGTTTGCTTACATTTCAACGTAATATCTTAATATTTTCGAAAGCATGCGAGCCAGGAAATTACTTTGCGATAAAATATTCCACGTTACGTGGATGCTTGTTTGGAAAAATATAAATGAAAAATTACAAAACAAACTTTGTTCTAATAAAAATTTTAAAGGACGACATTGGCAAGTCACCTAACAAAATAAAATTCTCTTAAGTAATTGTACTTACTCTAACATTTTAATTTTAACTTTTACAAAATTTATATACCAGGATATAATATGTCTGTGGTCTGATTGGAAGTAGATTCCAAGTATTTCCTCAACTTGTTTTTGAATCAATAGACATCGTGTTTATATTCAGGTATACACCACCTGTAATGTTTTTTAATAGTTATATATTAAAAAAAATATTTTAATGCGACAAAAAGTAATAAATTATTTATAATGTGATCGTGCTTACATGTAATACATCACAATGGCCATTCGTGAATGACGCAATCAACCGACGCGAGGTGTGATTTTTTAAATTTTTATTAAAAATATATTTTAGTTATATAATATATATTATATTTTAGTTCATTTTTCATGCTTAACATATTTTCGACAGGTTAACGCTTTTTCCCGAAAAGTAGAGTCGGCAGAGAGCATAGAGCCAAGACGTTCTGCTTTGAATTCATGGCGCGGCGTATTTGGGTAGTATACGCTTTATGAATTACGCTATGCTTATTGAAAAAAATACATATATCCATTTCCTAACCTAAGATAGAAGATTTACACACCACCTTGGTATTCATAGTCAAACTTTCAAATTTTTATTAAATTTTTTTATTTATTAAAAAAAAAATTAACACAAAAGTGGTTTTACCGTATGTAAAGCAAAAAAATTTAAATATAAATTCAATTTTATTATTTATTATTCCTTTCTACTTTTAGAATAAAAAATAGTCTATGATATATCATACATACTTAAAACGTTAGTTAATAAGAAAAATCATCATAATATACCTCTAATATGTTACTCAATTGTCCAGATTATTTCTTATTTGAATATAAAATGACTGGTTATTACCACCGAAATGTATGTAGTACCTAATATAATTTTAGATTAAAATTTTAGAAAAAATGTGCAAAACTTTGCAGATTATTTTGCCTTAGTTTTGAGCAAAACTGTGATTTTTTTTCATATAATAAGCTGCATGTGCTAAGAGCTCAAATTAAAAAAATATTTTGACCTTCTGACTTGTATAATAATTAAATTATGTAAAATCATATATAAAAGGTTTATAGGAACTTACCTTTTTCTATGGTATACCTACTTATAATGTAAGCACGTATATGATTAAGTTACATAAACAGATATAATTTCTGACAAATAGTCGAAATTCCATTTTCTCTCAAAATTAATGTAACTTTGAACAAACTTTAACTTCTAACTTCTCGTAAGAGCTGTGTCACATTTACTCCACGATATCTTAACCATCCTTTGATTGAATCCTGACCCAAATTTACTTTGGCCGCACTATGTGTATGGACAGATTTCAGTCAGTATTACCTCTATCAAAGGCATTGTGTTCATCAAAATACTGTAACAGCAACTTTCAAATAACAAAAATAGAATTCCTTTGTAGCGAATATTTTTGTTAAAGCTCTGTTTGGTTATACGAGCTTTTTAATTATAATTACTTTTAGTATTTTTTTATTACTATTTTAGAATATCATAAGATACAAAATAATTTTATAATTTGTAAGCTAAATTATAAATATTTTATCGTAGTATTTTACATCTCCTGACTATAAACACAATGGTTGTGGATTTTATCACAATTCAGGGGAATTAATTTTTTTCACTTCACCGATCTAACATGAGCTTCTCAAATTCAGAATGTAAATGGAGAACGGAGTATCTGGACTGCATGTTCCCACTACCTCCTTTACTATGCGGAATCATGTTAAAATTCATAATGCATAAAACTTAAAAAAAAGAATGTACTGAAATCAGCTGTATCACGTAAGAGTAAGCAAAATGAAGGGCAAGCTAGCAGTATCAATAAAAACATAACGACATCCAAGTGTGTAAAATGAAAGATTTATCCCTTAGCCTCAACAAGGGTCGCTGTGTAAATAAATTCATACCACTCTATTGAGAGTCGACTCCTCGAATACTCGGGAGTGTTTTTAAAAGAACCTCTTTGATATTCCCACGTAAAGAAAGTAGAATGGGTCAAAGTGAAGACATAGAAAATGGGGTCGTTCAAGATCCCATTCCAGTCTAAGTACCCTTTGACAGTAAATACTATTAACGCATGCGATACTGTATGTTCAAAATAAACTAATCGCTTAGTGTGTATAGAAGGTTTTACATGTTTATGACTGGTTCCGTTTCTTAGCTATAGAAATAACATAGACTAGACTGCTTTATAGATTCAAAAGTTTTGGTTGATATATATATATATATATATATATATATATATATATATATATATATATATATATATATATATATATATATATATATATATATATATATATATATATATATATATATAAATGAAGGACGTTACCAGATTTAGCTGGAACAATTAATTATTTAAGTAAAAGTTATCTTATTTACTTAACTTTAAACAAATATTAATTTATTTTCTAATAGCAAAAAAAGTTTGTATGTATAATTTTTTCAATGTAATTTCCAACATGTTTCATCTTAGCAGAAGATCGACTTTAGAAGGTCTTTAGAAGAACATAGGTGATTAAATATACATTACAAAGTAAAGAAACTATACTATTACTACGCGTATTCTACACAAAGATCGGTAAATAACTTTAGGAAACTGTTCAGTTTAGAGAAGAATCTTTGATATTCTTTGATATTATATATTATAAATTGTAAACGTGATACATACGTCAACATCTCCGGTGTCCTACATTGTAGGCGTACTCAAAACAATTGTAAGACGATAAAGACACGATTAACTATCGATATATCGATATCGACATTCAGTAAATGATCCACAATGACTTAGAGCCAACGGTTTTGTAGGTGCACAATACGTTCAAACGTGTCCGAAAAGAATGACGGCATCGCCATGACACTTTGCTTCCGTTCCGTTCATCTGCTTGTTCATAAATAAATATGTGCAGTAAATTATATTTTCCTAGGTTTACAAAATTCATTTTAAATTGCTTGTAACGTTCCCATCAGAAGTCGAGCCGTGTAATGTATTATACATTTTATTTCTTTTATTTGCCTTTCCTAAGAACATAAATATTAAATTAGAATTTTAAATGTAATACTATTGTATAAAATTTTTCGTATTTAATCTTTTCATCCACAATTCTTAGGCCATATATACATTAAATAACTTAATTTACTTTTAAAAAATTACAAATATAGAAATTCAAATTCTTAGTGCAACTATATAAAATTTATCTATTACAATATAAAAATTAAGTAAAAAAAAATCTAAATTCTAATTTAAAAAGGCGTGATCACGTAGCTTCATAACACGTAGTCCATAAGTATATAAGTGAGCTCAACCCTATTTCAAAAGTAGATATTTAATTCAAAATGAAGCCAGCGTGAGTACAAATGATCTCTACATTTCACGCGACAAGCGTGCACGTTCGAGATAATGTCCGTCGAACGAATAGCGTATATCCGGCGTACATTGATTATAATCTCACTATTACTATGCATTTTGAGCGCCTGACAAACGTTTTGTCAGGAACTGATTAGAATAGAATTATAGCCTATACCTTTTAATATTGCTTACTTATTTTATAGCGTTAATATTAAAATAATATATGAAAAAGAAATTCATGTGAAAATAACAAATAGATTGTAGATAATTTTATATATCAACAACTTAATCAAATAAATTGTACTATTATAGGTTCAAGTTCGACTCATAAAATCAATTCTAGTTTTAAGTATTGCTTTAAGTTGAATTCTAACGTCTTAATAATCTAAGCATAAGTATGATTGTGTGTAATAATAAAAAAAATATACTTTCAGAAAATGCTTGATACGCATTAATTTTACACTGGTAAAAATGCATCTTAGATAGGTACTATATAGAAACATCCTAGTTATTTTGGCATATCTTTAAATTCGTTCCATTTATAAGTAACTGATTATCAACTTATCGTTCCAGTTCCATCGTTCCAGATGATCCAAAAATGTACGTACACAAACAGACAGACAAACATTTAAAAAAATATAGATTAATATTCTATAAATTGTGTTACATCTCCCTGTATCACTTTGCCTAAATATATTCAATCTACACACACAAAATTTTTACTGTTTCATTATTAGTATAAATAATAATATAACCCAACGAATACTGTTATATTAGTAATAACTACGTTTTAATTTCAATATAAAGAAGTAGAATAGTGATATATTTATTACTTTTTGTTTTGTAATATCTATAATATTAATACAAACATTATTCTCTACATCCATTTGAAAGATATCGTCGAGGGATAAGTAGCGTTGATGTAGTATCTCTGCATATGGATGCGTAGAGCTTAACAGCTCGTTCACGTATATTTATTACCTTGTAATTATTACGTGACCCGTTCATATTATTGTTGACTTGAGTAGGTCTATACAAACGCTCTACTCACTTCTTTCGTAAGTTTTGGTTTAGTAAATCTGTAGAGGTGGCCATACCACCAGCTAGGGATAAAATGTGAACTTAAATATTTCCACGAGTCCAATCCACTGTGAGTGAAATAATACGTATTTGTTCCATAATTTAATAGATGTTTCTTAATAAAATGGCAGGTAGAATCGTTTAGGAAATTACGAAGAACGTAATGTCTACGAAATAATGAAATTTCTGAAGCATACAAGAAAAAATCATATTCTATAACGTTGAATGTTAATACTAATATTCGTGACATGATAGAACAGACTCTTGATAAGGTTACAGAGCTTTTGTACACGAACTTTGATATATTATAATAATTATTATTATAATTATTATTATATAAAATGTGGGACAGCGTCTGACATTTAATCTTCGCTAGGAGAATGAATGGTAAAGTTGCGTAGAGTTTCGCCACAAACCTTACTTTGCCTCTCATAAAGTGCTACGTAAAGTTAAATAATAACTTGTAATAAAAATATTGATGATATTATTATGTAGTTTTTATGTAAATTTAATCGATTTTACATATGAATCTTCACATATCAATATCAAGCATTTTGTTTTTATTTTACGATTTTTTTTTATTTTGTTATTTTACATTTTTATTCTGTGTGCTATGAATGTATCATACAGATATTTCAACTAGAATTATCAAAGGGCACTTTCGCAGGTAGTGAAGTGATAGTAGATAGCGCTGTGACATTGACGAGGGGATGTTCGAATTTTATACCGTCTGGTAATATTTTTATTTTATATATATATATATATATATATATATATATATATATATATATATATATATATATATATATATATATATATATATATATATATATATATATATATATATATATATATATATATATATATTATATGTACATATTTGATCATTGTTTTCCACATATTATTTTTTATAAAAATAATAGTGTTCAATTTGGACGGAAACTGTAGGAAAGAGTGTCACACGTAGTTTTCTGTCGCTATATGTTAAAGGAAAAAAGTGTTTCAACTTTGAACTTATACTTATATTTTTTATTCTTTTATGGGTACTGATTTAACCATAACGTATCGTTGAGTCGGTAGTCATAACAGATTATATTCAATAATGAAAATTAAATTAGATGGTTGAATGAAAAATAAATTAGAATTGTTTACTTAAAAAAATGCATAAGGCATATAAAGCTTTACTATGAATTTTTAAAATACAACTTCGAGGCACAGGACAAAAATAGGGATACAACAAAAGATTCAAAAGCTCACCAGCCCCCATTTAAGACGTTTTGCGCATGCGTCAACATTTTATGCCAGTGTGTTTCCAAACAACGACACTATAAGAGATGTGCTTGCAACGCTCATCAGCGCGGAAAGCTCAGGGGAATCTCCGTAGCGTAATGAAAACCATTTGAAGATGAAAAATCGCCGACATTACTGAAAATTTAAATTTTTCCCATACTATGATGCGGCTTTAGCTAATATAATGAGATGAATTCTCTTATTTGAAATGGACGGGTAAGACTTGTGAAGGTTTTAGTGAAAAATATTTTATTTGTACATTTTGTTAGTTCAGTAGCACTTTGTCTGTTTCACTACTAGCGTGTCCCCAGATACTAATATTTTACTTTGTAAACACACAAGGGTATACTCGTAATACATTGAATATGATAGATTGATCTGAAGAATATGTGTTAACGTTTGTAAATCATTCCTTTTGTGAAATTTTTCCCCTGTTTTTGTAAAAGGTAGGTTACAAGGCAAGGCAGCACTCACGTGGTCATTAATTAACTAGACAGAAACTATAAAAAATGTACACATCCATTCTGATTAAGTGATGTGGTGACACGCTGTCGGAAGTGGAGTAATTTGTTACAAAACTATATTAAAAATAGAGTGAGATGTTGTAATATAATATAAATGGCTGAAAATGAGACCTTATAGATGTTGCCTTATAGTATTTTTGTTTTTGAATTTTATTTAGTAGGAAACAGCCAATGTTTTTATGTTAATTACGAGTATTAACGATATCTCGTTCAAAAATGTATTAAGGTAAACTATAGTTTAAATTTTTTTAATATAATTAATTATAATAGTAACTTTGTACACGATTTAATGAGATTAGAAATAGAAATTATTTCAATTCAAGAAATCTAAATGAAACGTTCAAATTAATTTAACATGTTAGAATTTCGAGGGGACTAGAGTCTGTCAAGCATAATTTTACTTTAATATAATTACGTTTACAGGACGGTTTACTTATTTTATTACAGAAAATGGCATACGTGTCCGACTCATTTATTTAGCGTGGCAGAATAAGGGCGCCGTTTTTATAATTGCATTATATTTAGAAATATACACAAATAAAAAACAACCACATACACTTTGTATCGTGGCATTAGTGACATTACATACAATCCCATTATCTAAAAGATTATTCTAAAAATATGTTGTAAATTGTAATTGTAATTTATATGATGTAGGATAAAGCATAAAATAAATAATAAAATATAATAATATAATATAGGTCAACATTTAACGGAGCATTGTCTTAGTAGTTAATATACACATCTATTTCTGTATAGAAAGCTCTTTTATATCTGGGCACTCAATTCACGGATGATATAATTAATTTAATAAATTATTAAGTGAGTTATTCTTTGTAAAATATAGTCGTACTTATAATAATTTTCTTATATCAATTCTAAATCCCATATAAACCTTCTTATCGGAATTGACGCCATACTTTTTATATTGTAAAAATATTGAAATTTTTGTTGTAATAATAAAAATATCGGTCAAGTGTGAGTAGTACTCGCGCACCAAGGGTTCCGTTCCATTACATTGTTGTTGATTAACGGGAAATAAAACTTACACAAATTTACAAACTCAAATTTGCGATCGTATCCATTCATTTTGTATGAAACGAATTACTAATATAAGTTTGTAATGATTTTTACCTGTACTTATAAATAATTAATTTAGAGATTTTACTATTTATATTTTATACTCTACCCCTTATATCTCACTCTCACTCTATCCCTTCTCTCACTCACTCATTCTTTACCCTTTATATTTTAATGAAGTACAACCAATAAGAGTAAACAATCTTAAGTTTGCGGGCTTATTCATTCATTTTGTATGAAATTAATTACAGTATGAGTTTGTAATAGTTTTTTCGGGGATATACTTATAAATTTCTAATTTTCTGATTTTTACCTTTTATGCTATACGAGTAAGTTCTAACTTATTACCAAATTTCATAACTCTAGGTCAACGGGACGTACCTTGTAGGAAGCTCATATCTTGTGTTTGCATAGACTTAGAAGGCTGATATTTTCTGTGCTTCGAGAGGTTATTGACTTGGATATTTAATATCAGTATCAGCTTGTATCTCCACATGGTTTTGAGAAAATGGTCTTAACAGACGGACTGATAGACATGAGTCTTCGACAGTGAGTTCGACAACAACTTCATTAAAAATAAAAAGATCTATCGTTAATTTATAAGACGCAATGTAAAGCTTAGGTAGAGGCGAGCGTTAATGCATTTGCGTAGTTCAAAGAGCAGGTGTAGAAAATAAATATTCATAATTATGGCCCTAAGTAAAGGTTAAATTTACAACTATAGCGATAAATTAATTTTCAATGGTTTTTGTTTGTCAGATCTAACAGTCACACTCAACAACTGTTGCTAAGTCTGCATTTTAAATTCTTACAGTTTGGTTGACTTATATGATCATTTCTCATACGTTTCAAATGTTTAATTTTTATATGTCCACTTTTGCTAAGCCTGTATTTTTTTTCTTATAGCTTAGCTGAATTGTTATTATTATTAATGACGATTTACGTCTGATAGATATACAACAAAGAAAGTAATACTCAAATCAATCCTATAGTTCTGAGGATATGCGTTTACAAGCAAACAAACAGACGGATTAAAAATTCAATATTATTGTTTATTATTCTATATTCCATATTATATGTATTCTATATCATTGTTTCAATTATCATTTTTTTTTCTAACATTCTTGTTAATTTTCGGGATAAAATATGTACACGTTCCCTATATGATGCTCCACAACCGTTTCACCTACACCTTGTCAGAACTAAGACAAATAGAAAGGCAGACAGACAGGCCAAATTTTAATAATATTTGTTTGTGTTTCAGTAACTTGTAAACAATAACAGTAATATACACTTGAAGAAACAGTTTTTTTTGTGCAAACAGACAACATAGTTTTATTTATATGTATCCGTTTGCCTTTCAGATTTATTACACTTTATACATATTACAATATTTACTGAAAATTTCACAGCATAAATAAATGAAAAGGAAAATTAAAATTATTTTTTCATTTTGAAATTCAACCTTTTTGTACTAATTTAATGAAAAGTAGCTAGGCGAGCGAGCTACGAGTATAAAAAATGTCGGTCAAGTGTGAGTTTATCTTGCGCACCCAGGGTTCCGTACTTATTTCATGATGGTACTTACTTAAGTCAAGGGCAAGTACAGTTATAAAAGTTGACAAACTTACCCTTGGATAACTACATATATATACATACATATATATATATATATATATATATATATATATATATATATATATATATATATATATATATATATATATATATATATATATATATATATATATATATATATATATATATATATATATATAATGCGGCTAAAATAAAGCATAATCACTCGTAGTGGACAAAAGGGACTTGAGAGACGGTCAGACAAACTACAGACTTTGTTTCTTAATGGTTCCACTTTTTACTTTTGAGGTATGGTATCCTAAAAATATTCTAAAGCCTAATACACTCTTTTGATACTAATTTGTCGTTATTACTGACACTCAATGGTTGTGTGATCGATCTTCGCACGTCAGATTTTTATGTTTAGGATATACTTTTGATTGCCCAGTCCCATTAAGAAAAACGTAAAATTGATTCCTTCTTTTAAATAAATACAAATAGGAAGGAGAAGGGTCTTGACACTATTTTCCTTTCTAAATGCGTAAAAAGAACAATCTTGATGTAATAATAAGAAGCTAAATAATTTTTGTATAATATACTTGAATAGTAGACAAACACAATTTTTTGTATAAGCACATTGTCAAACTTAAAACTCGCTCAGCTATTTCAAAAGTCAAGAACATATTGTTGAAGAATGTCAGGCGTTAAGATTAAATAAACAAGAAAGGATTTTTTTTGTTCGACGTAAATTCACTTCGTCGACATCATTGTAGTCACAGTATTAGGTAAGTTTTTTTTTTTGATAATTTCTCTATATTTACTTACGTAACTTGGAAATTCTCTAATTTATAAATTCTTTCAAACAGTACCGTCTATGACTATAATTGTAATATAATTATTCGATTGAATTAGATAGAGCTTACAATATTTACCTGAAAATATATTTTTTGTAATATCACGGTAAAGAGGGATACTCAATAGAGTGACGTACTTAAAACTATAGCCCAGACATGTTTTGTGCCTGGTTCACGTACGTCAACTACATCATACATACCTCTTTTGTGATCTTCATGCTGTACGTGACCTTCCTGTAGTATCATTGATACTGTCTTTTCGAAGGCCAACCGAGATATCCTCCTACCTCTCTTATCATTACTCATCCTTATGACGAGCCTAAACCGTCTGAACACATTCTTGTTCATTATTCTCGTTTACGCTTTCGTAGAGTTCTACGAATCATTTTATTACAAATATAGATAAATTATAGGTATATCAGCTAAGCTGACTTTGTATATCGTACAATGAGACTCCATGTCTAATGCATTCATCTTTCAGTATTTCATTCTTCTTCCGTCATATCAAAACCTCGCTGAAATATAATAGCAGCAGTCCCTGTGGCTAGACAGTGCCCAATTAACTTTGTTATCGACAGCAAAATCCTTTTGAGATCCGTTCAGCATATTTTACAGACTTAACAATATATAAATTAAATAAATAATTACAAAGCGAAAATTGCATAGCCATAATTAAATTATAATAAGAAATATTAAAGAAAGCCCTATATAGTACAAAGTCGCTTAGCATGCCCGCTAATAAACTTACAATCTTTCAGTATCGATCAGCGCTTGTCAGGTTTCTGAATGTGGTTCGTTAGACGTGCCAGCACTCGCGTAACATACAATATTTGATTAGGACAGGTGTAGGTGGCTTATTTAGCTGTGTATGGTTTGTAAAAACCTACTCAGTATTTCTTGTTATTTCGCTGAAGCTCAAAGGTACAGTATTTGTACAAGTTTTGCTTCACGCTTCTATAGTATAGTGAGTCTAGTTAGTGTGGAGGCATAATTAAAAATTCCAAAGAATTTTTTGTTCAATTTTAATTCTTTGAAATTCTTGTAGCCGAATATAAATAGTATGAAGAAATTAAAACATAGTCATGGTTCCAACAAGCGACTTGTGAAGTATAATAATGCACCTAAAGAGTCGACCGGAATCGATAGTCTACCAAAATTAGACTCGATTGATGAAGACGATCAGGGTTTTGGAGGATGGCTCAGGTATTATTGTTTAATTTATTGACTATTAAAAATAAATCATTAAATTAATTCTTATTTACACTTTGAAACGAGACTTTATTTTAAAAAAAGAGCAGTCTAACATTTTGTGAATAGGTTTAATTGATTATTTTTATCTACCTATCTATTCTACATATCTATCCATTTTTATAAATACCTAGAGGTATTTATTACCTAGAGGTATTTAAGTTAACAAAAAATAGATACATTTTTAAAGTCATTATACCTAATATAAATGAATTATTGTTTTGTAAATAGTTTCTGTACTGTTATAGTACTCGTAAGCTACCCGTACATTGAAAGTTTGTTTATATTTTTGTTTGTCCCCACTTCGTACTATTTGCACGAAAACACTGTTGCTCTCAGATTGTTTCACATACAAAACTGTTCTCGCTGTTCAGCAAGAAACCAGTACTTGGCTCTCGTCCAGTAAAAACTTGATAGAGATCAAGTTAAAATTGACAAGAAATGGTAGAATACTGTAAAATTTGCAGCAACTACCGCATTCGAGTAACTTCCATAAAATTTTCACTGTTTATAAAGCTTTCAGTTTGATTTTGTTTTCATTTTTCACTTAAGTGAATTTCTAACGAAAGTTTATTTAAAGTGCTTGACTCTATTTTACTACTTTAATGTACCTACAACTATCTTCTCTAAATAAATAGTGATGCAACTCTACATTATATTATTTTTTGTTGTTCATTTTACGGCTTACATATATCCCGCCCTTGATAAATACGGAAAAACTTACGGAGAGATCATTCTGTTTTCGTTTTTCATTAAAATTTCTTTCCTAAGATTTTTTTAATCTCCTTAGAGGGCATTGAACCTAATGCGATCACGTTTACAGTAAGCGACTGTCATATTGCGCCACGACAGCTTCTTCCTTATGACTACTAATGATTGAAATGAATATAATATATGTATTTCCGAAAATAATAAGCTCAGATATTATTTTACCATACTTAAATGATGAATGGTATCGTATATATTTGTAATTCCAATGAAATAAGACAATTTTATAATTTAAATTGTTTTAAGGATAAATAATTTCGTACATAATTATATTAAATATGTATTTTAACTAGCTACTTAGTGTCTGATCCTTATCAGACACTAAGTAGCTAGTTAAAATACATATTTTGTAATTACATAATAATTAGAATTTTTATTATTAATTTATAGGATACAAGGTTTCAATTTGGTTTCAGATCTGAAGAAGGCGTGGAGAATATGAAACTATTTGTCATAGCTAATACTGTTGTTCTGCTAACTACTATGACGTATCCGCATATACAAACCTTATTTGGGATGATATCAGATGCTCTTTATGGAGCTGATGGTGTTCTATAAGATACAAAAACAATATTCTCGAAATATTAAAATTGTATAGAAAGTATTAAATTTTAAACTTTCATTTCATACTTTTTACACAGTAGTAATCTAAATTGAATTTAAAAGTGATTTAAAATATATCAGTGCGCCAGTGCTAAGAGCGTGATGAGGCCGCTTTATTATCTTGGCGTTTCTTATTAAAAGATCGGATTGTGTTTCACGAAATCCATTTACTATTTCTATCTCTGTTGACGGCAGAAAAATAATATATATGAAAAATCCTTTCTGTACACCATTTATATAAGAACTCGTTGGTTTTTTATATAATATAATTTATATATAGATATAACATAATTTCTTGGTATTATTAAGTTTTTTTTTATTATATGTATTTGTTATTATTATAAAGATAGTATGTTAGCGTTTATATTTCGTTTGCTATTTTCACTAGGTGTTGTTGTATGGTACTCTATGAACATATGGAAGATGATTGCTGATTATTTCAACAACGAATTCAAGAAAATTGTATTTAATCAAAGCGATGAATATGAATATGAAGAAATATGAATATAATGTAATTATAAATTAAATATCTACAAGACGTATTTGGAATATATAATTTGGAATATATAATTTATAAACTATTATATGTAATAAATAAAATATGTAAGTATATATATATTTTTACTTTTACTTTTTACCACTTGTCACTAAAAGTACAGTCGAGACTTACATTCCGTCACTCACTCCTTTTGGGTTCCGCCGCTCAATATGCAGTATATCTCACATTACCTACATTAGTTTAACCCATGATTATTCCTTCTTTTTAGATGGTCGAATCACTGTTAAAGTCACCAGGAGAATTTCTTAATGATGTTATCTATTTGTATAGTTAATTTTTGAATTTAAGAATACTAGTAACAAAATTAAAGAATAAAATTGATATATTATATAAAATACACTACATCAATTTAAAGTAAAATTTAATAATTTCCTTTCTGAAATTTTAATCTATGCATTATTAAACGTAAAATTCTAAGTAATTAATTTATTTTATAAATTTTTATATTTAAATTTTATGGTATATTAAAATTGTAATACTTTATATTCATAAAATGGCACAGCAGTGGTATAGTGAGAGTCACAGCATGTTTTACTAGACCAGGGTATATATATTTTAAACATACTTTAAGATTTATAATAAATCCCGTGAGTAAGTATGGGCTGCTAGCACAAATGGCATATTGGATTTTTATTTTGCCATTTTTTTTAATCATCTTTGATGCGAATCTCCCATTTGTTATATAAAAAAAATAATGTTTTTTAACATAACCTCTAAATTAAAGAACACGAACGGGATCCTTCTTGTAATACTTTGTGGCTTGTCCGTCTATGCATTACCATTATTGTCTAGATGGCGTGGAGATATTAAGCTGAAATTAATATTAAATATCTGGAGCACAAAAAAAATCAAACTTCCAAGTCAACGTAATCAAAAGATACGAGCGTTTAATATACTTCATTTTTCGAAATTCGCCGCACAGTGAAATATTTTTTTAGGTTACTTCTCGTTGATATGGAATTACAATTAATTTAACATGGAATTATAAGTATAAATTGGATTGGAAATATATATAATTGAAAATACTATACTAAAAAAATTATATATATATATATATATACATATATATATATATATATATATATATATATATATATATATATATATATATATATATATATATATATATATATATATATATATATATATATATATATATATATATCTATATATATATATATATATATATATATATATATATATATATATATATATATATATATATACTTGAATCTGTATATTATTTCATAAAAAATGACTACCCTACCCTCAAATTTAAGTTTGTCAACTTTTAAATTGTATTTTATAAATTGTATTTAGTACTTTACACTCGGTATGCAAGTTCGACTCGCACTTGACCTAATTTTTTTACTAGTAAAACATGCAATAAAACCTTTAACAAAATCATATTACCTTAGATTAATTGAATTATCCTTCATAGCAGGATAGGGAGTGGAAACCTAGTATTAAGACACTCCATTTCCCTCTTGCAATTTCAAAAAAAATATCATATTTTAGTGATAACCATATTAGTGATATAATAATACGAACTACACTTTGGAATATATATTTTGGCATATAATAATAACTTAATCTTTAAGATTAGCTTCAAGGATTTCGAGCGCGTGTCTGTGAATAATTAATAAGGAAAGTTGAAAATAATTTAGTTGATAAACGGATAATTAAGTGATAAGGAAAAAATGTTATATTGCTTGCCTCTAATATTTTTCGGGCAAAATGAAATATTTTCATTTGCTACTCTATATAGACAGAGTACGGTGGGGAGCTCCGCTATAAAATATACGATATTTTTTTTTACTGGAAAGCGGAGACCATGATCACACTCTTCAAATATAAATGACTAACTAACGCACAGAAATAAATATTGGCTTCTTTTTCATAATAATGACTTTCAAGTCAAGAATATTTCAAGTCACATTACCGTAAGCAACTACATGTGATTATAAAGTAAGCATCAGGAGGCACCAGTGGCTGCGGCTTAGCAATCGATACGCAAAGGTTGCTTCTTGGCATAGAGCCAAATGCATTTGCAAACTTTACGACCGTGTTACGATTTATTTAAGTAATAGCAATCTAATTACACAGATTACAGCGAGTTCACTAGCTGAGTGCATCTACTAATTTGTTAGGGAGCTTGTTTGTGCAAAATCTTTACACTTAAGCAGTTATCTTCAAGAATTGAGAAGTATTAATGTATGCTATTATGAAAATTATATTTTTTTATGTAAGATAGTTAGTTATAATTATTTTATGATAAAGTGATATTTTTCGATTAATAAAATTGCATATTCCAATACCAAATTTTATGTAATGTTTTTTAAAGTATTGCATAGATTTATTTTAAATCGGACTGAAAATTCTACATTGAGTATACTCAAAGTTTTAAATATATACAATTAGTAAATTTAAAAGGTTTTCGGACCAGTTATCCGTGCGACAACGTGTCGCAATCAAGCCAAAGCTCTAAAGAGCATGGTAAAGGGATGCTCTCTTTACACATACATAGAAAATGTCCAAATGTGTTATGTGAATGTTATATTTTTTCTTGTGGCCCCTAAAGCCATAAGTTCTCTCATCTAACTTGAGAAAATTTTAATAATTCATTCTCCCAAACAGGAATCGAACTCACAATCATCGTGTATAATATGTTAATACGTATATATAATACGTTAAAAGTACATTTCATCTGAAATGTATTTAGTCAATTTCAAAGTCCATTTGGTCTATTCGAAACAGTATCAATTATAAATAATGGCAGACTCATTAAAAGTTTCATTAATATTCAACTTATCCGCTAAGGCTTAGAAAGTGTTAAGCATTTCTAACTTCATTCGCAATTCATGCCCTCCAAAGCCACTTCATCTAACATTCATAACATTAAATAATCAATACTGTCAGACTCCTTCAACTACTGGCAAAGGGCCAGAGTGCCTTTCCTATACAAATGTAGTATATTTTGTAAGTTCCTATCCTGAAGCTTATCTTTTGTACTTTCTACACACTGATATAGTAATTGTACTAATAGTGTAGTCAGTTTTATCCTCTCAGTAGAAAGCCCTTCGGCTACCAAATCACTATTAATAATAATTATTTAAATTTATAAGCAAAAAAAATGCATTTTAAAAACACATTGTATTAATATGGATGACATCGTTGCACATTTGATACATCTATACAAGCTACTGTGATTTTTAATTAAAGTGCTAATCGGGGAAGTTCTCTAATAATAATTTTCGTTTCTTCGTTCTCAAAATCAGTAATATACACGAAATATTCATAAAGGTATAAAAAAGCTCTGAAAAGTTCCTGATTAAGTTTATTTGTATATATAAATATGAAGAAATTTTCAATTAAAACAATGTAGTATATCAGTGAAGCTGTAAATTAACTTTAATTACCGTGCTTTACAGCGCCTATTAAAGGGGTTGTATATATTTAACGCTCAAGAAATTATACATCAGCATGACCTTATTGTAAACGCTTATTCTATTTAAATTAAGGTCCCGGAATTATTTATTTATATTTTGTATAATTTTCAAAACGATCTTACGTTTTTTTTTGTAATAATAATTATTATTCTAGCATTTTCAGTAGTCATCTTCTTTCAAGCTATTTTATTTGTTTTTATTCAAAAGAATAGTGTCATAATAGTTAGGATAATGTAACTGACTAATACTTATATATATATATATATATATATATATATATATATATATATATATATATATATATATATATATATATATATATATATATATATATATATATATATATATATATATATATATATATATATATATATATATATATAAAGGCGGTTAGTTGTAAAGTATAATCCAAGTTTCTGTGTCAGACTTCTTGTCATGTAGCCGGTATCTTGGATAAAGGGGTGAAGATAGTTCTTATGGCTTATATAACAAACTATTGGCCCAAACTTGAATTGGAATTCATTTACACTATATTTGACAGTTAATTAAATACAAGCAATAAAATTTTGGATACTATTGTTTAAAATATACCTTTCATTTAACATCTTATAAGCTACATAAGCTTATGTTTTATTTCTGACATATAAAAAAATATACATTTAAAAGTTATTCTCTGTTACGTTTTGGACTAAAAGTTGAAGACGAAATACGCCCGCGAATATGACAACACATCGCAAAAATTGCTCAATAACTTCCAGAATGTGTGCTTTTGTACACTTTATTCCATAAACATACTTTATAGACGCTTCCATTGTTCAAAACTTTTGTCTTATCTAAACAAAGCTCGCCGATTTATCACCGTCATTCATAATAAATTTGATACGCTCATTACTATGCCGAGCCTAAGAGCAGACGCAAGTAAATAAGACACAGTGAATAAGCGATGTTCTTATAAACAACTGTAGTTTACAGCGTTTTTAATCACAGTTTAAAAAGCGTGACCAGCAAAGGCAGATTGCAAAAGTTTTTTTTCTTGTGAAAGTCAAATTAAACTTGTTAGAAGCAATTTCCGTGTATGCGCGTGAACGTTGCAAAGTGAGCGTTTGTTCCGCCTTTACCGTTGTTGAGTAATTGTACCTGTAAACATCGACGTGCATAAATGCATATAAATTAGAATAAGCAGTGTGTGTGGGATAATCTTTTTTCAATTTCATGTTAGAAAATCTTTGTGAATACTAGAAATATAATCCGTTGATTTGAGACTTTAAATAACATTGAATCTCGTAATAATATATATTTTTTTATTATGAAAAATATAACTCTTCGTTTAAAGTGAACGTAATTAGTGAAAAAGTTTAGGTAAAAGCATTTCCTGGTATTCCACTTTCTATTAAATTATAAAAATGATAATTTTAATTAACAAAAGGTTGCATCTTGAGAGGCGTCGAAGTATACTTGTTATTTTTTTAAATGTGCCACTTAACATGAGACCAGTTCAGTTCCCAACTAGGTGTTAGATACATTTAGATATACTTTTTTTAACTCGCTCACCTTATGATTAAAATGATTAATGTTATGTCACAACTTATTTACGTTGTTAATCTAAACTACAATTGTTAATTTTATATTCAATAAAATATTTCACATTCAGTTTAGTGTCATAAGATAGACAAGGAAAATCAGTATCAGTATTAGAAGATATCATAAAATATTATTTTTTATACACAGATTATTTTTTATACACGCGGGTAGGGTCGCTAAGGTGTATGAACGTGTTCACGGGGGTTTTGGATATGGCTGGATGTCGTGACACAAGACATGAGAGCCAATAGATTGTCCACTGAGGATATTAAAGACCGTGCAAAGTGGAGTAGGCTTAGGCGGAAGGCAGACTCTGGCAAAAGCCGGGACTAATGCCAAGAAGAAGAAGAAGAAAAGGCCAATTAACAAGATTCTTAAAAACTTAAGGTTAAAAAAGTATATTAAAAATTGAAGGTTTATTCCGAGCATTATAATGTGGAATGCTCGGAATAAACCTTCAATTTTTAATATACTTCTTAAAAATCCTTACACGGTATTACGTTAACAATATAAAAATAGCTTATAATTAGGTAAGAAACACTTGTGTCAAGCGTTTCTCTTAATACTGAAGTAGCAGATGTTGAAAACCATTTCTTTTTTATTATTAGCTGTAACGGTACCATTGGGGAGAAATGGGGTGACTCGTTGAGTATTGAACACGCGAAACCATGATTCATAAAATTGAGTGACTGCGCCAGTTCAACGCTTGAGATGGGAAGATAAATTCCTTTCTTAATAATTGAGAATTATGGCTGAGGACGCTCAAACGTTTTTAAACGTTTGCTGTAATTTTATTATAAATATTGTGCTCTAACAACACTTTTTAAAGTTCTGTTGGCTATTAATTTATTAATGTAAATTTTTCCTTAAACTGATTTTATTATTTTTTTAGTATTTACATAAACTCTATTACGCGATCTTTGGGTAGAAGCAGTTTCAGTACAAAATATACCAAAAAACACAGTAAATTTTTCATCACTTTCGCTCAAATATATTATTGTTCAGATAACAAATTATTGCCTAAATAAATTATAATCGACGTTACCACAATCATTAGTCAATTTTGTTTGGAATATGCAAAATATTAATTTAACATTGACAATTCTAATAAATATACATTAAATATATTAATTAAGATTCAGATATAGTCGTATCTAAATGTACGCAATGATTTTAAATTTGAATTTGAGTCTATCGTATATATTTATAAATCATTAAACAATACACGAAAATTAAAGATAGGAAATCCATAAAAATATTATGTAATATCAAGATAAAAAATAATTATATAAAAATATTTGTATAATGAAAAAAAAAATATTAATTCGCTCTTATTAATAGACACGTTTATAGATGCGCTTGTATGATGGTGGTATATTATTTTTAGAAAAGTAAATTAACTTCGCCACGAGATTCAATGATCTTGTTTATTTCGTCATCTGACGACAATGTCAAAACTATTTTAAGCTACTTGTGGTGCTACCAAGTTGAAATTAATATTAAATATAAAAAAACTAAGCATATACGCATGCTTGATTCTTGTACATTTTGTATGAAAATAGTCGCGCAATCAAAACTTTCCCTGGGTTCCCAAATTTGGCCATAAATTAGAACTTATAGTACAATCAAAGGAAAGAATTCGAAAATTGGAAATTTATTGGTATTAGGCAAAAACCATTTACTCACTGTATGTGTATTTACTTACTGTATATGTACCCTTTACTTCATTTCATACAAAGTTAGTTCACGACCGCAAATAATTTTTTTACGAATATAGAAATAATAATAATAAACAATAAAAACTTCTCAAAAACGTCTTTTGATACATTATTTTCTATTGGATATCGGAACATGAACACATGTCGAACATAATTATGCTAATCTCTAGAAAAGGTTTGTCTGTTCAATAGATAATCTTTTTAATGATTTTTGCAGTTTTTGTGCTTTAAATGTTAATCTCTTATTAACCGAATGAAGGTAGGAACGATTTTTCCAAATATTTTTGGCTCTTCTAGATACTAATTCTAAGATGCAATCCATTCATAACATTTTATATCATCTTCATTGGTCGGCATCACATTGTCGCCCTATTGAGGACATTCTATGTAGTCTAGCTCAATAGGAACCCTCGATTTCTCAGTCATTTGTGAAATATTTTGAATTTCTTTTTTTTATTTGAAAGAACATTTTTCCGAGGTCATATTGTCACTATGTCAGGATCTAATGATAGAATTCCAGGAAAATTGAGACAAAACCTTCCCATTTTTTAGGGTTTTTTCAATCCATTTAGGTTTTTCATTTTAAATCTTATAAAAACATATATAGCAGACACAGCTCTTCAATAATCAGGAATTATTGGAATAATTTTTCAATAATTATATAGTCGTGTAAAACAAGACTTCTAGGTAGGCTTCGTAGGTATTCCAAATTATTCCTTTCCAACTTCTGTACCAAAGATTAATAAGCAAAATAAATAAAAATTCATAAAATCACTATTTGCAGTGTTTATTGATGTCAACAAGCTTAACTTTTAACAGATTTCAACAAGGAATAGTTTCAAAGTTAAACAGGTACATATAATATCAATGTTTTTCAACGATGACTTTTACTATATCTAAGCTTTAGTTCACTTTTTGCAAAGCTTTACAAAAGAGTACAGTAACTTATAGGAAATCGAAATATATCACGTTTCTCTGAGTACCAATAGTTCCATTAGGGTATAATATATCGCTTTTCCTGTCACAGTTCTATTGCTTTTCAACGAACCATTTAGGTAAGCGAGGCGTGACCAATGAAAAATTTCATTTCGTACAGTAGTATCTATTTAGACAATTTTTTTACTTAGCTTAAAATGTACGCTTACTTACATGTTACATGCGTATATTTATTTTCCTTAGCAGTCGTAATTCCGGATACCGCTATGTAAATTATTATACCGTAATACATATGTATTACGGTATAATCATTTAAAAATGTTTAAAATAA
>JAXRJS010000014.1:12735000-13010000 GCA_037127375.1 Dione juno | reverse complement strand
TGACTACGCTAGACTTTTAACTAAAAATAGTTATTTCAACTAAATTCACTTTAAAAGGAACATTTTATTTCTATTCATGTTAAACTAGTTTCGGCAGCGCGAAGTTGAGAATAAGCTTTGTTGACAATGTTCTTAACAAGAAGCATGAGCTGCGAGATAAACCTATTATAATGACAAGATTGACCTTATATCTTTAATAACATAGAGATAAAAGGTTATTTTAGATACAAAAAATACAGGTACATTTTTTTCGTTATATATTCAAAAATTTTTGTAGGTTTATCACTAGTATACACAATCAGTAAGTACTTAATTCTCAGTGATGAATCTCTCCATTCTACTCTTTAGTGACGTGCGCATGAATCCCTCATTTTGTATCATATCCTTTCGTTTCGTTTATATAATATATAGTGACATTATATACATGATTGTTATATAGCGTTCGGTGTGCCAACGTAGCGTTCGGTGGTTACAAAATAACGCGTTGGGGTGACAGGCGGCTGAGCGCGAGGAAATGCCAAGTTGCTAAAGATCGGGTTAATGGCGACGGTGGGAAAATAAGGTTTCCTATAGGATCACTTGTGGTTCTAGCTTCGAATCCCCATAAGTAGTAGTTTTGTACCGACAAGTTAGGATAAGTTATAAGCTCGTACTCATTGCAACCCTCCATGTAAATCATAAATTGTGAATCATATCAGAATTCAATATCTGGAATATTATAAATATATTATTTTTTTTAATTTCCAAGTAAATATATTGACTGCTAATAAGAATCATTATTTACATATAAGAAATAATTTAAATGAAAATGAATAACGCGTCATAATGAAAATATACAAGATAATCTACTGAGATACCAATTTTAGAAGACAAGCAAAAGACGGTTATAACACGATAATGCAAAGGCTGAGCAAAATCCAATTTATATAAAACGGAAGGCAAACATTTAGGGACTTTCAAAATTAATAAAGACTTAGACTCTAAGAGTATTACAGTACAAGTGGACGGGTAAGTAGATGAATTTAGTACATTTAAGCGTTTTGTAAGTAATGTGTTTTTTGGGCCTTTTTTGTACTTTTATTTAATTTACTTTCTAAAAGAATGATGAGAAGAATGATGAATGAATGATGAAAGATTTCTTATTTGCTTTTTTTATATTGAAAATTGTTTAGCTAATATTATAATATAATAATAATAATTTGAGAAATGTGTAACATGGACATAATTTTTTATAAAAAATGTTATCTTTGTTTAGAAAATCTGCGAAATTCAAATAACGCTCGCTAAAAGAAAAGAAAATTTAACTTTTTTTTAACGGTTCCTAGTACTTGGTCGTGGCATGGTGTGACAGCATTGGACGCTTAATATGCGGGAAAAAAAATATTCTGCGATAAAAAAAAAAACATTTTTAAATAAAAATACAAATCTATAAAGATTTAGAATAAATAAGAACATGTTTCAGCAACAAAGTAGTATTAGTTCTTTGTTATAAAATAGAAAAGTAACAGACCATTCACGGATAGCTGAGTCAAAAAAGGTTAAGCATCATGAGGACAGTCATTATCTTTGACCAAGGTTCTCCTAGGCCTCATAAAGGCCTCGTGAGTTGGTTCTTTATATAAAGAAAAAAAGATTTTGTTATAACGAGAGACCAATCGTGCGTGAAGATTCATCGAAGCACAATTTAAGGGTGGCGACCTTATTAATGTCTATCTTTTTAAGGTAGCACCTGATTTCTAAGTCAGAAGTCATACATTCCATTATACATTCAATCAATCAATGTATATATATATATATATATATATATATATATATATATATATATATATATATATATATATATATATATATATATATATATATATATATATATATATATATATATATATATATATATATATATATATATATATATATATATATATATATATAATTGTTTTTATAATTTATAATTTAATTGTTTTTTTTTTTTTAACAAAAAAGTATTGTCATTATATTAACATTTGTTATATTTTCAATTACAATTATTTTTCTTTTAAAATTTGAACCCAAATATTGTGATTGTATAGTATAATAAATTATTATTTCAGCTTCACACTTTACGCTAACCTAGTATTAGTAAGAAAATACTTTGTTTTCTGCTTTGTGTCTGAATGCAATGCTGCGCTTTATCTTATAAAGCTCACTAAATTAAACGTTTAAAGTCAAGTGATGTTTCTTCATACTGTGATACATGCGCTCTCAATATATATTAGATAAACCTAAGTATTTAAAAAATTTCAATTTTTTTTTTATTTCAATAGTAATTGAAATATGTACAGGTAAGTTAAGTTCGAGAAATCGATCGACCGTTCGTCGGATAAACAGTTTTGAAGCTGTTAGACCTTCTTCTTCTTCTTCTAGATTCTTTGCATCTTTTTATAGAAACAGTTTTAAGGTGTGCTTTGATCTTTTTATACTGTCTCTTGACAGAAGGTGAAATTACTTTTGAAAACTCTATGACTTAAATACTTGACTGTGTAACCATTGAGTACAATTTGTCGGCAATCAAAAAGTTTATACGACAGTATTTTGTATGTTAATGAATTGCGAAGAGCTGGATGGCTTAAGTTGCGATAAGATTTAGTACTAGACATTACTTGAAGCTAAAAAATATGAAGTAATTTTGTTAAGCTTTGCTCCTTCTCTAATATATATGTTAGCGTTTATTGAAAGTAAATGTGAATTTTTAAGTGTCTTTGAAATAAGCTTAGTTATTTTTATTATTGGAATAGAATATAAAATTTCCTTTCATGTACTTTTTCTGTATTTATTTATATATATGCTTAGTCATTGTTTTTTTTTCTATACAACATACAGAACTCTTTGAAGTCGAAAATAAATAAACTAACGCATCAAAGTGGAACTCCAATCGAGACTGCTTCTAACGAACTGGAAACCAACGATCGTTCGGATCATCACTCAGCGGATTTTCACAATTTAATACCTACTAGTATAACACTTGCAAGTGTAATTGAGTATAGAGGGATTAATTGAAGCAGAAGTGTATCATGTGCCGGCTACCCGTGGTGCAAACTGACGCAGGCGCGTTCAGTACCAACATCGCAGTCTTGGCCCTTATATCGGTAGAAACGCGCGTATCCGAAATTTGTATGACGCTAAAAGTGGCACTTCTACGTAAAATTTGACGGTTTTTGAAACAATTTCAATTGAACTTTCTGTGAGGTGGTTTTTCTATGTTGTTTTTAGTGTAGTGTTATTCTGAATGATGTGTTTGTAACTGATTGTATTGTAGACTATGTGATACAATTGTTAAATTTAAGTTATCTTTTTTTTTATTTACGTATACATTTGTGCTACCGGTTTAAGAAGAATATTAAGTAAGATCATTTTTTACATTTTTCTATGGCTTATTATAATTATATATTTGTTATACTATTCTATGGTTAGTAATAAAATAAATTAATATTGCAATATTTATGTATATCTAATATTCATTGGTATTTGTTATTTATTTTAAAATTTTAATACCATTTCTGAATATCTTAAAATAAGTAGTAATAATCTTGATATTTTTATAAAATAACGCCTGCTTAGAGTGCAAAGCTGTAAGCTGACGATAATATTTTGTTCATAATTGTGATGCATAACACATGGAAGTTGTACATTCGAGTAGTAGGAATACAAAGATACTTAAATATTGTATACAAGTACTCGACATGAGCTTGACAAATAAATCTTACTAATTATGACGACTTTCCCGTTTTTTTGTGGCAAAATTATAGCTAAGCTAAGGATAAAAAACAACGTGTTCCATTTTACTCATAGAAATTACGTGTAAAAGGCGGAACGCTTGACTTAGCGTCCTCTCTAACTAGGAAATTAGTATTTTAAATTGTGTTAACATTAATAGAAATAAAACGAAAATACAGCACGTATGTAAGGTCTGGATGTGCGTACTGCACTGCACGTATATAGAGGGAACTTAGAACTTATTCAAGATTTTCCACCCAATTTCCAAGAGGTCACTTGCTCATCGAACCCACGTCCTCCTTATAAAAATTATAAAAATTATATGAAAGAGCCTAATTCAAATAAATTGTTATATTAAACATAGATGTCAGCGAACGCGGTGCAGCCATACCTTATCGAAATGGTAACATAAATATACATCCCTGACGTATTGCACTCGTCTCGCGCTCGCGAAAATAAAATTCACAATTTAAAATACATATATATTTTACTTGACATATTTAGATCTAAAAAAGTTGTTTGCGTATATTGGATTTCAGATATAATATATTCTTTTTAGACGGATAGGGATGGGACTGAGTGATGAAAGAGATTTATGACCTTAGAGTGACTTGTATGAGAATAATAATGGATTTTGTATACAGTGTGAGTACTCACAAAAAAGTGTGTAAGGAGGGGTCCATGACAATGGGAGTAGCAAGTACTAGTATCTACTTTTTGTTCAATCTCTTCACCTGTACCTGGTATTCGCTTTTATGTACCTATACCTAAGCGATATCAAATATGTTTACTGATAGCAATCATACTATGGTATCATTAAAAAAAAAAGACGATTTTCATAAAATATTTCATTAGTTTATAAAAAGACGGTCCCTCAAAGGACTTGCGTAGAGAGACCGTTTAAGAGATTATAGTCTATAATGGAATTTACTCATCTAATTCTTATTTAATATATTGCCTTATTTTCTATTGAAAATTAAGTAGTTTTGTCATATATATTATATTCTCGGTATTTTTTTAAATTCCTTTGTTGAAGTTAAATCACATGAAAGAATATTATATTTAAATTCCATTAACTACTGTGATTTGATGCAGGTTCACATCAAAATTAAAATATTGGATAAATAATATTTAATTATTTATTTATTCATAACACTTAGCAAATTATACAAGAAACAATTTTGTACGATAATAACCGTAGATGTGAACCGAGAACCGATGTGTGTGAATTGTAGTACGGCACGACTTATTAAGCCTCACTAGCGTTCTTTCTAACTACTATATAGTAGTAATTGTTGTAAATATATAAAAAAATTATTTACAATGAAGCGAAACAAAGTATATGACTAAACAATTAATTAAAATAACAAATCAAAATCAAATAACAATAAAGTAAAAGTTAAATTGACAAATCAGAACAAAATCGATGTGCATGTGTGTGTGTGTGTGTGTGTGTGTGTGTGAGTGTGTGTGTGTGTGTGTGTGTGTGTGAGTGTGTGTGTGAATGTGTGTGTGTGTGCATGTGTGTATATTTAATATTATAATGTTAATACAAATAACAATAAGAAATGTAACAAAAATAACAAGTACTTAGTATTATTTTGTAGACATGTCTAAAAAACAAGTAAATGAAGCAAATTAGCAAGTAGGTATCATGATATGACATTTTAAGCCGTAATATTTAGCCGTCCGAAACATATTAAATCTGGAATTTACGACTAATGTCTGAGTAGGTCAAATATAATAAATACAGATAGACAGCCTATCAAAGTGACGTAATGTAAATGGGATTTTTTATCATATTTACATTCTGCTAGACAACTGCGCGTCACCGTTAAATAAGTTTGTATATATTTAAACAGACTGAAATATTGTTATAACATATTTTTCTTTGGATTTGAACAAAATGTATTTCAACTAAAGAAATGGTAAGATCAGTAAGATTGCATTCAAAGATGAAATGTAAAAAAGCGAGATAAAGAAAGAACTTGCTTTAAGATACTGATCACAAAAACTCAATTCTATCTTAAAATGCATGACTCGAAACAATGGTTTTTCATTTTCTTTATATATAATAGAGTTTGTTTTTAATATATTTCTTTATATGGCGTGTATTATTATTAAAGTAAGTAGTAATAAATACATACATGTGGGTGTCGTGGCACAACGGCTGCCTGTACTCGCAAGGAATGTGGGTTCAATTCCCACTCGAAGATAATGAATTATTTTAATGTTCCGATAATTTTATTTTTATTTTTGCTTTGGCAACAAGATAAAGCGTCGTTAAGTTCCGCCACTCACAAAAGGCGGTAATTAAGGAACGGAGTGTCTTAACACTAGGTTCCCTCTGCCTAATATATATATATATATATATTAGGCAGAGTAAATTAATTTGTAGACATAACGATCGACTAATGCCTATATCTAGGCTAAGAAGGGACGAGTTTTCAGCCAATATTTGCTTTGTTCACATCTTGGCATCTATTCGAGAGCCGTCCACGCCAATAAAGAAATTCTAAAGAAAAGGGTGTAGCTATCAAGACAGATAAGACACGCTCCAATTGCATACAATATGGAACGTAGCTCTGGATGTTGAAACGTTTTACATTTCAACTACCGCTTGGTTACGAAATTTAAATTTATTTTATATACGAAATGTCTTTGCTAAACTATGAACTTTACATTAATTAATTGGAAATTAAAATACTGCCACTAATCTATTCCACATATAGAGTTTTATCATATTATTTATGTGCATATTTTGATATACTAAAGCCTTCAACTTAACGAGAATCGATGTTTTATTGGTTTTTCGATTGTTAATTTTGAAAATTAAAAATATTTATATCGTACAATAACTGTTCTTTATTTTTATTAAGAATAATGGTGAATTAAAACAACAAAGTTGCATATAAACAGAATAATAATAAAAATATAAAATATTGTAATATAAACTGATATTGCCGTACATTTATACACCATTGCGCTTCAGGCGATCTTATCATTCTCAAAGTAAACTTTGTTTTATAAAAACACTTCGTTTTTATTTTTCGTCTTGTTATTTTTAAATTCAAATGATTACGGATGCAAATATGTAGAATTTGTATGTAAATTTTTTTCTATAAACGTATCTATACTAATATTATAAAGCTGAAGACTCTTACTAGACTGTGATGCCGTCGCAGTGGGATAGTGGTTGTAGTTCGCACTTTTATACTTTTAAGCTAAAATTTTTTATCATTTCCTTGCTCTGGTAAGCGAAGCGCGGCGTCAAGTTCTGCTACTTAGCACGCAATGTATCGATGATTTAACTGGGAACGAAAGATCTTAATACTAGTTTAGACTACTAGAAAAAGCATGATGCTTTCTTTTCTACCAGAAAGACTTCATGTAAAAAAAAAGAGCGCTCAACGAAACTTTAGCACGTTAAACGGAAGCTTTCCGTTAGCATTTCCGTTGCACGCGCTAAACTCAGTTAAAGAAGGTCAAGCTCAGTTAGGACAGCTAATTGATTGAGGGAGGATATAGGTTGTATTACATCACATTAACCATTTCTATGTAACTTACTGTAGGTACCTGTGATTTGAGTAACCACTTAATACGGGCACTTAAAAAGACTTAGACATACAACTTTTTATTTATTTACACTGGACGATGGAGATGAACCTGCATATGTTGTCTATGTGTTATTTCAATAATATGCGTTATATTGTCATCATTGGTATAGAAAGCAGTAGTATCAAGTTCAGCAAGTTAAGCAACCGTTGACTTTTCCAGTATCTTAAAACATATATAATATATATAATCTAGATTACTTAACCGTCCCTTTTTTATATTAATATATAATATATTTCTTATAATAATATATTTCTAATATAAGACATTATATATTACTACATAATTATAAATATATTATTTGCTAAAATATTTCAGCTTAAATAAAATGTAACGATCTCTTCAAATTGTCGCAGATCTATAAATCACTTTTCAGTACAGTGTAAACATCACATAATTTATCAATGTCAAACTAAATCTACGAGATTTCTGATACTTTTCAGGTCGTTTTCAATAAAATATAAACTTTTATAAGCACCTTTCATAAGAAATAATGTTATTTTAAACAAACCATCTGATAACGGAACTTGCGTAAGTAATTATGTGAGAAGGTAATTATCATTATTTAATAAGTTTTATAATGTTCTTCATTTCAATTGATTTAAAATATGAAAATAAGTATTTCATTCGTTGTGATGGCTGATCTTTTGAACTTAAACTTACTGTCGCTGTAAGCCATATATAGTACAGCCTAGTGTCAAGATACTTGGTTCTCCGTTCTCCGTACAAATTTAGCTTTTTAATACCTACAATTGTTCGTCAATTCTACATAAAAAATATTTTTGACAACAAAATTAAACCGACTTCAAAATCATACCAAGCTGTATAAATTACTTGAGAATAAATAAAATAAAAAAAAAACAATATACGAATTTGCTGATACTTACTTTACGTACCTGTTAAATATTTACAATCCGTTATTCTTGGAGTCGGTGCCAGTTTGAGGTTTTTTATTTGTTCGATGTATTTAGCAGTTATTTATTAACTTTTTGCTTTAGCTATCGTGATTATTGAAGAGTTGTATTTCCTGCCATTACCAGCTCATAATACCATTATAGACAATAATACTACAGGAAGCGAGTATGTTATTATGTATTATAAGTATGTTTTTTTATAAGAAAATTTATGAAACATCTATAAAATATAAATGTTTTCCTCGATTTTCTTATGATTCAATCAATACATCCTGACATGTTAACTCTTTCAAATAAAAAAGAATTGTTGAAATCAGATCACAAATGACTGAGAAATTGATGGAAAAATTTGGACATAATAAATATATAAATATCAAACATAGAACTTCCTCCGTTTTGAAATCATCGAAAAATAGAATCCTTTTTTTCCCGCAAATTGTGCTTTATAATATATTAATTGACAGAATGAATAACCAATATGCAGTTATTTGTGAAAACACCTATTTTATTTTCATTATCTGTATTTAGTTTTGACATATTATGTGGTCTACATCTGTCTAAGCGACACGGGAAAACGGGTGTCAAATTTAATGATTATCGATTCAGGCGGCAAACTGTATAATCTGTTAAAGCAGATGGACAAATCCACTCACTATATCAATTTTGCTAAGTGATTTGGTAAAAAGTATTTTAGCACTAGAACCTGCTTTGATTTATTATATACTATACTTTTCTCATTATGCCAGTTCCAGAAAATACGTTTTTCTGGAACTGGCATAATGAGAAATGTATAGTATAGGTAAACGCGCCGATTCACTTTTTTCGCATTTTATAATCAACTTTTCGTAGTATAATATATAATAAATATATCGAATTATAATTAAAATTAGTAGAGCCTTCTTAATACTATAATAAAATACTTGAATAAAATTGTAGAACCGTAGTGATAAATTACTAAAAATTCTGCCTTGTTCAGAGAAAAAGGCAAATGTAGGTCGATTATTATTATAATTAAAAATGTATATATTTGCTCTCTGTGGTTCCGGCGCTAATTGTAAAATGAATTTAATTCGTTGCCGTTCCTCCTTTCCGTTTAGTTTAAGCTTTTAGCACACGTGAAGTATTCGAAATTAAATTTTGTGTTAAGTAAGTTTGTTCATTTTGTTTTTTTATCCATTTTATAATATACAGATTGAAAGTTGATTATTTATCATGCTTTATTTATCTAAATAATTCTACCCTACGGTAGAGATAACCTAATGTCAAGACATTACGCCCTCTACTTTCCATGCAAATTTGAGGTGTTCCTTATTGAATGGTGGATATCAACGCCGCATTTTATCTGAACAAATAAGTCGAGGAAATGAAAATAAAATTTCCTCATTTGTGGAACAAACTCAATAAATCTTTTCTTTTTAAAATTTAATAATTTGAGCTTGAGATCAATTCCAGTATACGTTTGTAAAGTTAACTAAAGATGCGGCAAATAAAAATTATATTTTAAATATCAATATAAAGTAGTATTTACTACAATAGTACACATTAAGTCTTTATATAAAAATATATTTGTATATCTCTGAAAATTTTTAAAAAAATTAGTATACAATAGATAAATTCAAAGATTTTTTAAAGATATTATTCACCTGTCAGAAACTAGATTATTAGTAAGACCCAGTTATATTTTATAGGATTTTTTGACTCCATCATGGTGCCGTGGCACAGTGACAAGCGGGGGTTCAATTCCCACCAAAGAAATGATTTTTAATTTTATTTTATCAACTTTGGCAAGACAAAATACGGCGTTGATTAAACACCAAATGTGTTCGCTCTGCGTACACTGCTATAGGCAGGATAAAGCGTGAAGCTGGAAAAGATATAAGTATAAATTTATAAAATTGCATCCTTCAGAAAAGCCACTATTGATAATATTTTATTGACAGTATGGTCCACAATAAAATATTGAACAGCATATGTATATAATAAAACAATCTACATTCACCACAAGTGGTATTTCAAAAACCCCAGAAAGAAAAAATCCCAATAAAGTACATACGTAAACATGTCGTGGCAAAAGTTTAATACAAAGAAAAGACTACGTCGTAAACAATAGAAGTAAATAGTACACGATATTGAAAACCCGTAAAACAAATTGGAAGCAAACGGTTAAGGAAAGTGTTTTATAGCGTCTGCAGTGTCGTTCCTAAAGGACTGGGTTGAGGTGTGAATTGTGATTTTAAAATGCTTAAAAACGTTTTAAACGTAAAGTACCAAATTTTCTTTTCAGATCATTTAAAAAGTTTGTCATTTTTCTGGACATACAAAAAGATATTATTAATTTAACTTTTAACATTAAGATGAGTTTCTGAGGAATATGTAAGTAGTACTAAGAGTAGATCAACTCAAACTAGCGCCAGGATACCTTCCAAATCTAAAAGACGCGGGTACAAATCTTACTACGTTTTATAAATAATGAAACCTACTGAAATATATACTTATTCGAATTGTCACATAAATATGGCGTAGATAAACATAGTCTTACGCTATCACTTTTGCTCCAGTCAATAGTCTTCGTTTATGACTTCTGTAAGGCTGTCATACTTTGTTCGTGACTTTCACCAACACTGTATACGTTTCAAAGGGCAAACGACCTTTTTCCTTTATCTAAGTTGAAATGATAAGCGATTATATAGTAAACAGCCTAAACATATACGTAAGAATTATGATTAAAAATCATGAATATAATTTAAATAAGCAAATTTTCTGTAATAGCACTACATTTATTAGAAAAATCGTTCAAAACATCGATATTGTGGTTGAAGTGCTTCTCGCGTCTATAACGTGATTGATGGCCATCGAATCGACGGTGCTCTATAAGAGAGTTATTACGAGGCTCTCCCACTTACTTTTTGCACTTTTATACTAATAAGACGTTTGATAAATCGATGTGCAATTTTATATACTGTGAATTGAATAACATTTTGTGGGATTATAATAAATAGGTTAAATTTTATAGGTTTGCTTTTGAATATTGTAAATATAAATATACGTATTTGTTAATTCGATATTTTTACATTACTAAAGCTGTTTAGTTCTATGTGGTATGTGTACGTTTAATGTACAGACTATAACTCCCAACTATTTACACGGTGATTCTTAGACAAAAAAGTTATATTACGATTTTTTTTCTACGATTTTATCGTCCTATATAGGGTTTCCTACCTCAAAAAGAAAAAAACCCTTATAAGATCGCTTTGTTGTTCATCTATCAACTGTCTGCCTGTATATCTCTATCTATTTCTCTATCTATTTGTCTGTTTGTCTGTCTATCAAGACCATTTTGTTATAATCACGTGAAAGGATCAAGCTGAAATGAATATCAAGTATAATTTGACGTTTGTGGTCTTGAAGGTCGTTCTTGAAATGAGTTTTTTAACTTAACTCTCATGGGGACTTCTGCAATGGTGTACCAACGACTCTACTAAATTCAGCTTTGTAAGCTTTCGCTAATGGGAATATTTATTTTGGCAGACCATACAGAGTTGTATTGAAAGCTTAAAAATTAATATCAGTGACGTGTTTAATTACGAGAAGAGTAGAGTAGAGTTTTAAAGTTTCATTTATGCTGTTAAATGCTTACCGATATTTTAGACTTTACCGTTAGTAACATTCAAAACTAAAAGATTACTGTACATATTGGTAACCTACACATTAATAAGTACCTACACATTAATAACTAATTTTGGCACAATAATTATTTTCAAAGATTTTACCAAAAACAAAAAATACAATGAAAGAATAACATATTTATAAGATTCTTATTTGTATCTGAGAATCTTTTTTTGTCTTTACGTACTTTGTCTTGTACATAACAGGGTAGGCAGGAGGAACCTAGTATTAAGACACTCCGTTCTCTACTTTCCACCTTTCATGGCATTGCATATTGAGTGGCGGAACTCAACGCTCAATGGTAAAGGTATATCCTTAAAGTGAGTATTTGTAAAGTCAGTCCTTTACTATGTATTTCACAGGTTCGTACACGCACTTAATGTTCTAGATATGCAAACGTCTTTTGCCCGTTGTTCTAGTATTAACGACGTGGTGCTAACGAGAATGAGTTTGTCTGTTTGTGCTTATGTACGTATGTATGATTGAGGCCCCTCATATATATATATATATATATATATATATATATATATATATATATATATATATATATATATATATATATATATATATATATATATATATATATATATATATATATATATATAAACACGGCCAGCTTGAAAAAGAGTGACTTTGAATGCTTTCAAATGACTATTACATTTCCGTAGAACGTACGTACGTAAGAACGTATTTATCTTTAATCGTCACATTTTAAAGCCATATTAGACGCTTTATTGGACGAGTTCGCATCGTAATCTTCCAACAACTGTGTGACTTAAACTTAATGATTAAATCTAAATATATGATAGACAAACAATCATTGGTAGTCAAATACAGATCGCAGTTAACTTTTTCACAATAACTAGCTGTTAGTTTTAATACTACTCATATATCTTATAGTATTCTATTAAAATGCTGGTTAGCATCATGATAATACCTTATCTTAGGCTTCGCACATCTCTTGATATGCAGAACACGGCTAATACTTGGCCGTTCTTCCTCTTGTTGACTATACTGACATTTTTTACCTTGATTTATCACAACAACACCTAGAACCGCAACAAAAAAATCACTACATCAGAAATATATTTGATTTTAATAAATTCAATCATGTATATTGTGATAAGCTTCAATGGTTAACCAGTCTGGCGTCTTCGATACCTCAATGTCCTATGAGCTTTATTTCATTACTTTTCAGTCGAACACACTTCGCTATCTTAAGGGGTGCTTTATTATTCTTGGCTTCGGTACTTCTCTACTAAGTAAAGTTCACTATAAAGAAGCTAAGATATTAAAGATGTTTATTTAACATAGACAAAATTTACCACCTTATATTGATCATTCAAAATTGTTTAGTATTTTGGAGAAATCCCTATAACATTATTATTAGACAGTTCAGACAATTAAGCGTATGTAAATATACCTTTATTAAAAACAATTTTGAACGATTATGCTTAAAAATATATTTAAGAAATCACCAAAAGAATCAAGAAATCATAAGTAATATCATCTTTTTTTATCGAAAAGTAAAAAGTTGCTCTAAAATAAAATGCACATAAACCAAAGAGCAAGAGCAATGTCTAAATATTTCAAGTTAAAGCCACGTTACCTAGATTTCAACAGGAGATAAATACGGCGTTCAGAATAGCTATATATAACGCTTTAAGTTCTACGGATATGTAATAAGTAACATTATGTTGAATGAAACAGCATGCATTGATGAAATTAATTAGGATGTACAGTATTTTATAAGTTATGCATAAAAAGTAAGGTATTCATAATAAATAACCACTATCAAATATAATTTACCAAAAAATAACAGAAAATATTAACTATATATATATATATATATATATATATATATATATATATATATATATATATATATATATATATATATATATATATATATATATATATTATATATATATATATATATATATATATATATATATATATATATATATATATATATATATATATATATATATATATATATATATATATATTAAATCATTACTCTAGTTCAGATTTTTGACTGCGGCAAATCGCTATAATTTCCAACTATTCATAGCCATCCGTCTTTTGCAGATCAACATAAAGTACGAGAAAGGCTTCATTTTAAAACCTTTCTTTTACGATTTCTGCTCAATCCAAAGACTTAGCAAACCAATAGCAATGTATTTCTTCGGTGTAATTTTAAGAAGAGCTCAGACATTTTAGATAAAATACAATGCAGATGTACTTCGTACTTATATTGGTTTTAATTTAATAGAAAATAGTTAAGTATGATATTCGATTACAGAGATGAGTCCCATACATAATAATTCGATTATTACATGAACAATTCTAAGGCTTTTGTAAAATGAGATATTTTCCGTATCACTATGTTCATAGTGGTCGTGGTCAACGGAGAGGGTAGGCACAGCCTCACCGTACGATGGCCAGCTATCTCTCCCCTCTTGATGTCGTCCTGGTGCATTCGTGTATTGGTCCACCAGCCAATTAATTTATTTGATCATTATATAGGCTTGGGGACCTTCCGCGTGGTCTAGTGACTTTTATATTGCCTTGGATAGATAGCAAGAAGTTCAATTGAATCATATTTTAGCCTCGAGATGTGACGAATGTACGAATGAATGTTGATAACGAACTCATTTAATATGGAATTATTAGTAGGAAATTCCATCTATAATACTCGAAGGATCCTTTAACGGCATATTTCCTCTTTCTTTTCGATACCCCGCAATATCTATGTTTCTGTGGCATATACAAATATTAGAAAAATGAGATCTTAGTGGCTGTTGTTATAAAAATAAGTAAAGATTTTTCTCATTTTGTCCATAGCGGTCCTTGTAATCGCCATTTCATTTGATTTAATATTATTGTTTAATTTAATAATTACATTTTTTATCTCTTATTATTGATAATAAATGTAATTAAACTAGTAACGATATTTCGTTACAAGTTATACCTCTTCTAGTTTTCTATAGTACTTTGAATAGTTATTTATTTTGTCTAATCAAAAGCAAGCTGTTTTGTCCACAAAGCTTTGAATTTCATAGTTAAGTATTTTAATTTTTTATTTGACTTTTGAAAGTAAAAAAGTAATTAGAAATGCGGCAAAAGCTGTTGAAACCTCAGTTGCTATTAATATGTTAGTAACCAATATCTATAATTTTTTTTAGTTTTGAATAGTACTAACTGTAAAGTTTAATGTATCTATTAACATTTAACAGCATAAATGATTTCTTTTTTATTTTTTTTATTCTCGTAATTAAACACGTCACTGATATTTATTTTTAGCTTCAATACAACTTTGTATGGTCTGTCAAAATATATATTTCCACTAATGAAATTTTCGTTACAAGTTACACCTCTTCATGTTTTCTGTAGTTCTTTACTTTGTCTAATCAAAAGTAAGCTGTTTTGTTCACAAAGTTTTGAATTTCATAGCTAGGTATTTTATTTTAACAAATCTAAAACAAATAGCTTCACGCTGTATCCCGCACATGGCAGGCAAAGGGAACCGTAGGAACCTAGTGTTATTATTCCATTCCCTGTTTTCCGTCACCAGAGCGAAGAAAATAAAAATAATTCATTCTCTCCGAGTGGGAATTGAACCCACAAACTGTCACGTTTACAGGCAAAGGCCATGCCTTTGCGCCACGACGGAAAAATAGATGTTTACGCTTTCCCTTACGTTTGTTATATAAAATGTTAATATTCTTGTATAAATAGTATGTAAATATATAAATAGATTAATGGCTTCGCGCTTTGTCCTCCATAGAACAGGGACGACCGTTCCCTACTTAGTGTTAAGACACTCCATTCCGCACTAACCGCAAAATTTTCTACAAAGAAATTAAATAATTCAATTCACCGAGTGGGAATCGAACTTACAACCTCCACATTTACATTCAGACGCTATACCGCTGCGCTATGGCGGCTGTTTATATTATTAAAATATGTATATATAACAAATTAAATGTCTTTATGTGTTTTTACATGGCACCTGTCTGAAATGTAGAATCATAAGTTTCACCTTATAACACAAGTTTCTGGGATATAACTCTAAAAACTAGGAAAATCTAGGATATAGCTAACTAGCTAACTCTTAATGAAATGCTTTATTTTCAGTAGAAACGATTTACTTTTATGCTTGGCAAAATTTAATTTGTGAATGTTTTTATATCTTCCTATTAATTCTTAAATAATTTTTTATTTAATAAAATAAAGATAGATCTATATTTTTAGCTTCACGCTCTACCCCGCAAATAGTAGTAAAGGCTACCTCTGCCTATATTGCTATTAACAGCATATTTCAACTTGCATGCAAGACACATGTTATGAGACATTTCGTGCTGAGTATACCAGGGTAAAAAGAAATTATTTTTATTAACCCCGAGTAGGAACACTGAAAACTGGTCACAATGGTCAATAAAAAACATACAACTATGAATAAAAATATATATAAACATAAATTTACACACTTGTTTTATATATTAATATGAAACATGAATATTATGATGTAAATTTTCAAAAAATAATATTTAAGAACGATGTGGTAATAATTATAGTATGCATATTGTTATATTGTAATTATAGTTTAAATTGCTAGCTGGAAGCTGTGCCGTCAGGTCATTATTGATGTCAATACATTACATATACATACAATATATATATATATATATATATTGAGAGTTACATATAATAAACTTTTTTTTTCTATATCCTTATCGTTTTGTTTTAAATTAAGTAGATATTTTATTAGATTACATTATACCTATAGGTTTCTGTAAGAATATCTAAAATATCTAAATTTTGGTAACAATACCAAGCTAAGAAAAGCTGGAGGAGCCGTATGCTTACATTTTTGTAGATTTTTTTAAATACCTCATCCTAGCCTTCATACCTTTAATTCAGTTTAATATATTTTTTACGAAAAATAACTACTTCGTCGTGGAAATTAATCAATATTCTATTTTATTCTACTACTACAGAATAATTTTGATTATTTAATCTTATTTTTAAAATTATGTGTATTTCTTATATACGTCATAGATATAAAATTATATATACTACACTTGAAATTGGATAAGAACTTATTTTTTAATTGGTAGTACGCATGAACGTATCCACGAAGTCGAATGCGTACAAAATCTTATACTTTTTCCAAAATATCTATGTATAAATTTTATGTCATTAGCTTCAGTTTACATTAAATATATTAACAATGGATAAGGAAAACATATTTTCCATGCAAATGATAATAAGTAAGCCAATGCTTCATCAAAGGCGGTCACCGCAAGTATGATGAATCGCAAAGGAAGCCATCCGTCTTGTTTACGCGGACACCGACAAATTGGTTCATCCCCGTGGAACGTAATGGTGCCTAATATATTTTATGCAAGCTTTATAATTTCGAATGAATTAGATATTTTATATAATTTTGTAGGAAATTTAGGAGCTTCTTTAAATTGTTTATTTCCGAGATTTAATATTAAGAGTTCAGTACATTTTTTTCTCTTTAAAGTCTCCTTTCTTCGTATATATTTAGATATTATATGTGTGCATGATATTAACATAATTTAATTTAATTGGTAAAAAATTCAAGCGATTTTAATATAAATTACTTTTAGCAGTTTTTATACTTAAAATCGTATAAATCTCATGTATTTATAATATTTTACTATCATTTTCATAATATAAAACGCACTATGACACATACATAATCACATCAAACAAAAATTATAATACTGGAATAATTATCTTATTTTCATTCACTAATAATACCTGTTTAGACAACAGTATGAGAACAAAGCAAAATAACCTAAGAAATAAAAGTACAACGGGCGTGAACTGGTTCCTAAGGGCAAAGCTGTTCTATATTCACCTTTACGAAAGTAATACGTGGAATAGAGGCTTTGTACTTTATAATAAGAAGCTTCTTTGTTTACAAAGGCGACCGTCTATTCGAAATTCATATGAGAAGTGAGGTCTTTCAGCTTTCTTCCAGATTTATAAAGAAACTTAGGCGGTTTTGTGAATTACGTGAAAAATATTTTTTTTGTCTATGAATTAATCTATACTATATTATATTATTTTATATATTTTTTCAATATTATATACTTGATGAGTTTATTTGGTTGAATGCGCTAATTAAAAAACCTAATGGATGCAATATTTTTATTTATCATTGCGATAATCCATTTATCAAAGAAGGCACTATGCGGTGCGAGTTGCCTTGGACACGTAGAATGTGTCATATGTCATACACAGCTCTTAATTATTTCATAATACTTTCTCTTCTACCTAACATTATCCTAGCCTGGCAATAGCTAGGGTCTGCTTAATCGACTCTACTTTGCACTTTAGCTTAGCTTTAGCTTAGCTTTAGCTTTGACTCTACTTTAGCTTATCCACTATGTCACGGATTATTTCATGCTACTTCCATTAAATATAATTTCTATTTAAAAATATATTTCTAAAGTTATTGTGATATTTTATTAATAAATCATCATGGGCTAAGTACAGAATAGTTCAAGCAAGGCCAAGTCTGGCAATAGTTGAAACGGTCATCTATCTTATTTACGTGAAAGGACGATAAAAGGAATTGGGATGAAAATGTATCCACTTTATTACACTTAAACCTCTGTCACTGTGCAAAACATACATACTCGTAGTATTACATACAAGTATTACATAGTATATATTTAAGTAATTACTTGCGTTTTATTAAGGGTACTGTACTGTAAATAATAAAATGGCGTCCTTATTAGATCGCTTCTGTCTGTCTGTCAAAATTATTTATTTTAAGATCGCTTGGAAGTTTGTTATATAATATCCGGATCTACAATCCCTAGAAAAGTTAAAGTTGTAATTCAATGTTATAAAAATATATGAACGTTTTTCTAGCATATTATATGGTATTTGCTGCGTAATCAAAGTTTATAGTGGTGTAATTATTGTTGACCTAGAGCTACGAGATTTGTCAACAATGTGAAATTACAATACAAATAAAGAAAAAATCCTAAATTTAGTAATTTATAAGTATACCAAAAAATACACACTCACCTAAAAACATTACAAACTTATATCATTAGCTTATTTGCTACAAAATGTGTAAAATGCCCGCAAATAAAAATAATTCAATTTGTATAAGTTCTACTTCCCGTTGAAAATCTACAATCATGAAATTGATCTCAATGCGCAAGCCTGACTCGCACTTGACTGATATTTTTAAAATATACATGTTTGGTAAAAAAATTTCTAGACAAAATCAATTGTCGATTACTAGTTGTAATAGACAGTCGATTTTTCGGTAATTACACATTTGGCAGTGCTTTTGTTATATATATGGGTCATGTATAAATATTTTAGCGATTGTAGCTTTAAATTTTGTTCAGGATAATATTACCATTTAAATCATAGATACTTATTGCAGATATTACATATTCCGGTGCTTACATAATAATAATGTATGTGTTTGGATACATATATTATTAAGATCTGCCTATATATTTCAACTAATGCAGATATGTTTTTTAGCTTCACATTTTGTATTATTTAGTAGTTTATAATATATATAGTAGAGTAGGTAGCTAGAACCTAGCAACACAATTTTCCAATTTTTGTGTGGAAGCCAACGCCGTCTTACCAGCCACTGTCGTACAAAATTATTCTTTCTCTCGAATCCCGTTCCACCAAGGTTACTTCTGCAGGAACACTTATTTGTGGCTGATTATGAAAAACAGCCTTGTAAAGCAGAATATAACATACGCTTAATGATAAATAATATTAAGATAGTAATTTATTTTAAGGTAAATTTCTTAACTTTATTTCTTCTTAATTATATTGCTAGTATATATATATATATATATATATATATATATATATATATATATATATATATATATATATATATATATATATATATATATATATTAATATATGTATATGTTTTGTGTTTATGTATTTATATAGTTTATACTTGCACACCTACATACTTATTATCCCACTTGACAAGGCTGGCTGGGAGAAAATGCTTTTTAGCGTTAAGCCCGCCTTTTGTACATCTATTTTATAATTTTGTACAATAAAGAATAAATAAATAACTTGTAATAAATTCACTAAGAGTTTGGAGGCTACAGTTTACCAAATTTTAACACGAAACAAAATTCAACAGCGATTATCCTTAAGCACTAAGTTTATCGGTTCAACCTGGTAAGTAGAGCAGAAAGATGACTTTCAGCAAACTTTATTGAGTACTTAGTATGCTCTTCGCCTGTTTTTGTTTACAGCACACTAGCTTTATAATACAGTGGTATAGTGGTACAGTGTTAGACAGTGAACGTGTTGTGAGTTCGATTTTCACTTGAGGTAATGTTAATCATATTATTTTAATTATTTTATTTTTCTCGCTCTGTTTAGACTTGAGACAAAAATACGATAATTGGTTTTACCTCTCAATATACTCTTATCCGTTCAAGCGGGCGAAACCGCGGGCGGGCCGATAGTTATAAACATACTTTTCGTCCCAGCATTTAAAAAAAAAATATTTTGATATAAAAATTTCGTGAAATGTTTTGTTGTAATAAATGTGACAACGTTATCATTTCTATTTTCATATATAATAACACTAGCTTTCATCTGTGGCTTTGCCTTCGTGGTCAAATTTAAATAATTATGTTTGATGTAGAAGAGTTGTGGATGACATTTTAAGTGCTCGAGATAATTCTGATCGCATTTCAACTAACTAACACTAAAATTAACTTAATGTAATAATATATGGCCATACTCGATAAATGGACTATTCGACACAAAAATATTTTTTTATTCGAAACTGTAGTTCCTAATAGTATTATGCCTAACAAAACAAATTTTAACTTATAATATTTTTAGATTTTTTCCACAAAATTCAACAAACAAGTCGATAATGGGCGATTAAAGTAACTTAGCCAACGTATAAACGTGAAAACGCGCTAAGTATGTGTTTATTGAGGAAACAGGTTTCACGTCGACGCTTGAGGAAAATATACTTTTCTGTTATTAAGTAAATTCGTATACGCTTTTATATTGCAAATGGTATATTTTCTTATAACTATTTCGATATTCAACAACATATGGCTTATAGAATTCAATTCAGGCGATCATAATGTTTAAATTCAGCTCAAAATAATATATAGTAATATTTGTCTTGGAATCTGTTTAAAAGAATCTTATCGTTACTGTTTTCACTTAGTTTACTGGTTTTTTCTAGGAGTGGATGCTATCTAGCCTTAACATTCTCACTTAGTGAATTTCACCCCTAACCTCAGGTCAGAATGTTCTCAACGAATGTCGTTGATAATAGGGTGAATAATCGCTATTTATTGTATCCTGCAAACATACATGAGATCTTCATAGTGTAAACGCATCAACTTCAAAGTAACGTTAGTAATATCAAATAATATATATGAAACAACCTTTTGTTTTTATAGTACACGTGTAGAATAAACCATTTTATTAAATTTTGTTACGCGGTTATAGAAATATTTCATACAGAGGAAATATTTTTTCTTATATTATAAACATTTCGTCTGTCTGTGGCTTAAATAAATAGAAGCACTGTAAGATTTCCACTAAATAAACAATAAAACATATAAATGGAAAGTGAAAAATATTCTCTTACCGGCTTCCCTTTATTCTTGCAAAGTACATAAATATACGTCTGAAATACATAAATATACGTCTATGTTACTAAGTCGTTATTTACTTAACAATATATTAATATTTAGGCAGTGTAACTTTTTCCTATTCACTTTCAGCACAAAGCCTAAAGGTTTCTTTGAGAAGTTATTAACGCTTTTGTTTCAGAACCATGTACTGCCCAGGGGGGTTGTGAGAAATGACGCGCACTACAGCCGCCTGCCTCTTTACAGTCCATTTTCTCTCGTGCATTATTGGTGAGTTATTCGCACCCGTGCCCTGCTTTCGTGTAACGGTGTAAGCAATTTCAACCCTTATGTGCCCATTTGCAACGATGCTATTATGTAAAAATGTGAGGATTTATGTGTCAATTTTTGGAATATAGTTTGTATTATTTTGGGTGTCGTTTAATATGTTTAGTTTGTTTTGTTCAATAAAATTTAATATAATCTAAGAAAATGTATTTTTTTATGGAGGGATACATTAGAAATTAATATTAAGGCCAATTTATATTAAAACAGTAACATATGAATGCTAAAAATAATCACCAATTCAATAATTTTAGTCTCGATGTATATATTTTTATACTTGTATTTAAACAATAATAGTGATGAAAGTAGATCATTTTAAAGTCCATATAAAAATACTAAAACAGCAGCGGTAAATACTTTGTTTTTATATATATTTTTTTTATGGCATATTAATTCTTATTTTACATACTTTTTAACTTACAAATACGGGAACCGTGAATGAAAAGCTTCTACAAATTCTGTATGATTAAGAAAAAATACATTATTAGTATATATGTTGTCATACATTATGTATGTTAGCGATGTTCCGGTTAGGTATACACATGTTTCTCTTCCAGATCCGGAAGTACTCGTGATTCAAGTCCATTTTGAAATGTCACGAAGCCACTTTCCGTGACTCATCGCAGATCCTTTAAGAGTCGCATTTCTTTTATAAAATAAAAGAAAAATCTAGCATTACTGTATAATAATGTATGAAACAAATGTCATCAGAAATAAATATTAATATAACTTACGTAATAAATTTGATTGTTTTATCTTATTTCTATATAATTGCGACATTTCTTCAAGTACGCAGATTAATTAAGCTTTACTCATTGTCGCATATTGTCAAAGCAAGAGAACCGGAGCAAAGAGTAACAAAAATATTTTACATACAATAATTCCACGTTTAAGTTTAACAAAATATCGATTAAAACCTAAGTAAGTTAGTGGAGTGCTACTTTAATAATTAACTGTGGCTTGAAATTACTTATACGTGGTCTATTATATTGTTATCGTTATATTTTCATTGAGCAGTCCATTTAGGTAAGTCTGACTTTTTTTTAAATTTTGATTTTTTTTGAAGATTTTAGGTAAGTTTAATAATGAATTATAAGTTATTAATAATTTTTATGATTGGGGTCGTATGGCACAGCACTGTAACCGTGACGTTTATGGATTTTATTCCCACTCGGGGAGAATAAGTTACTTTAATTTTCCTCGTTCTAGTACAATAAGCCACTCAAAACGCAATATCTCGAAAGGAAGCTGGAAACGAATTTTAACGTATCTCAACACCAGCGTAGAGCTAAAAAAAAGCTTTTATTTTACCGAATATCTACTCAGCGCTCTCTTGTTAGAATTTCGCTTTGCTATTTTAGCTTTATAAAATGTTTAAATGCGTAAAAAGGGCAGAGCTGTTTACTTATCCTAGAAGATGTAGAGAAAAAAAAATTAAGTAATGTATAAAAGAATTGGAGACTTTCCTAAGGTCCTATATGGGCATTCAAATAAAGGGTGACGTCATATTATTCTATTATTAAATATTTTAATCATTTTTAAAGTGTTAATACACACTGAAGATTAAGCTAATTAAATTGTGCTATAATAAGCAATTATACGTTTTAAGTCCCAGAGTTATAATTTAAAATTTAACACTTAATCAACTTGACAATCAAGACTTGGCTTGATCCCGAAAGACATCATTTCCTCCTAAGCCTCCTTGACACGCTATAATGAATGCTAAATGATACTGATGCAAAAAGCCATATGATACAAAGATACTGATTTTTTTGATTAATAGACAGTTTTTTTTCTCATTTTGATTCTTATTGGTTATAAAAAAAACTATCAAAATTGACAAATTAAACATAGCATAAGATATAATCTTGTCATGGATATCGAACCTAAAACTATTGTGATTACAGACAGATGCTCTGCCACTGCGCCATGGCGGTTTCGTCTAACTCAATTAATCTATTATATTGTGGTGCAGTGGGACACTGTTGGAATGTAGATATTGTGCGTGTAGGTTGGAAAGCAGAAAATAGAGGGTGGGTGTCTTAACACTACCTAGGCGGTATATAATGTTTATATTGGCAAAATATTTTATACCTCTAGTTGTAATTTTTTTATAGTAGGTTACAGAAAATTGTTGGCTGGTTGTAAAATGTCAAAAGATAAATCTTTTCATTCTCTTTTTGAAACACGTATGCAAACACATAATCTAAAAGAGTGCAAAATAAACAAGTACAGTTGACAAACAATATACTGAGTGCAACTCGACCTTCAATTAAAGTATTTTGTTCGATTTTGGCATTCATTGTTCGGAAGCTGTATATAAAAGCTTCGGCCGTATTATTCTCCAATATTCGAGTACTTAATATGGCATTTTATTCGTGGACAGCGTGTTCACGTTATTTTAATTAAACAATATGAAAAATTATTCACATTTTATGAAATATGAAAATATATGAAAGTTTGCTAAAAGCTTATCCATGTTATATAGAGTGTAGTCCGGGTGAGGTATTTTTTGTTTTTCTTATATCTATATACATACATTCGCTAATGTCATTCCTTAAAATAAATTTCTCTTAAGATATTATTTTATATATCTACATACGTATGTGTTAAATACAGTTGAATCATAATATCTTGAATTGATTATTATTATAAATAAGCAAATAAACTTTTGTTTAGGCGTAATTTCATAATAAAATACCTTTACCTAAATAAAACGTTATTTTACTTTATTTTTGTACCCCTAAAGTAACTTGTAAGCGATCGCATAACATTTCATTTGGCAAAAGTTTTGACAAGGGTGACCCATTCATTATTCCTTCCAGATTGACAAAGTTTTAATAGTTTTTGATGGGATACGTTCCGTAACGACTTTAAATTAGTCTATTAAAATATGTCGCAGAAATTTAATTTGTTCATTTTATGACGACTCTTTTTATTGAATAACGTTAAGAAAAGTTCTTTTTAAAGCCGATAACATTTTTTATTAATAATGTCTGGCGAAATAAAAAGAGAAAATATACGTATAACGTATGACGATTTCGAATGTCAATCTTATTCTGCCTAATTAAAATTCTAGTATAAGTTTTGAACTAAAATTGAAAGCTGACTTAAGATTTTAACAAGAAGAACATTTTAAAGATAAACTTAAAATATGCAACATTTATAACTTGACTAAAACTAATAAAAATGTACAGTTATATTCCAAAACATAATTTTTCTCTATTTTATCGGATTTAGGATATAAAATTATTTTTGACTGTGAATTTGTGAGACGTTTACATGATTATTTACATTTTAATAAAATATTTTTTTTCTAGAATATATATTCTGTACTGTATTTGTGCCTGTATGTTAATATCATATCTGCTTCACCAAAGGAAACTTTTCTGAATTAGTTTATTTTGCAGTATGTCGCCAAGACAGCGGTAGCAGTCGACCCAGAGATCAAAATACGGTTTCCGAATCGTCAAGACGATTCCGCACAGAGTTCTTGGAAGACTGGCCACAAACACCAGGGGCGCCATATTTCGATCCAAGTACACCTGACAACGTTACCGGCCTAGTTGGACATCCAGTCACATTGTTATGCAAAGTGAAGAATTTACAAAATCGTACAGTAAGTATTTTTCTTTATTACTTACTGATTTTTTTTTTAAATAGAAGGCGCAAAGTTATACTCATTACTATATTATGGTATATATTAATGTGAAAACGTTTACTTACGTAGGTAAAATATGTATGGAAAAAAACATGATTTTTACAATAAAGTAACAAACTCACAACTATGCTTTTATTAGGTCGAGCTGTTATTATGTTACCAGCTTCTATTTCTTTTATTATCGTGAAATTTGGCAATAATAATAATGATGTCAGATGATAAAGACTGAAGATGGGAGACTAAATCCTGGAATACTTATTAATAAAATGTGTTCGCCGGCTAATTGAACACAAAGCGTATTTAAAGTTTTTCAAATTTATAATTTATCATTCCTAATACATAATTTTTGTATAAATTAGGTAAATATTTTAATTTTGCACAGTTTCCATAAAATTAATGCTCAATGTTTTGTTCACTGAGTACATTTCACGTATATTAATTCGAGTGGTCGCTACTTAAACGCTACTAATTAAATATTAAATTCGAATATAAAATACGATTTCTTTTAAAGCCAGCAAAGGTAGTGGATATAAAGAACTATAACTATTCAATTAATTGGCTTTTTTGATTCCAAAAGCTCGAGTTAAATTGCATCAAAGAATGAAGTAAATGTATTATAAAATTAATTCGTGTTTATAAAATGCATGTTATTATTTTTGTTTCGCTTCGTGCTGTGTCTCGTTTATAGCAGGGTAGGAAGAAGGAACCTAATAAAATGAAAATAATTCATTCTTCCCGAGTGGGAATCGAACATATAATCGTGATGATTATAGTCACGCGCTGTGCCACTGCATCACAAAGGACCCATATATATATATACTATATTTTGGTGGATTATATGAAGATACGTATAGCCTCATTGGCTAGGGCTCTTGGATAGCACATTAACCAAGACGCGCGAGTTCAAGTCTTGCTACTTAAATTTTTTGTAGCTTCTCATTTTATTCTGCCTATAGGATAACCAACAGAGAGAACCTAGTGTTTACACTCCATTTTATTGTTTCCACCCATACTTGGCCACCCATACTTGGAGGAAAATACTTGGCCATAAAACGTATCTACGAAAAAAGAACACCAAAGCGACAAGGAACAAAAAAATCTTAGGGTAGAAGGGGAAAGTCACTAGAGCTGATAGAGGACAAGTCTGAACACCCGACCTGATCTGACCTGAAGCCATCCTTCGTTAGCTGGAGTGTAAAACGTATATGTAAAACGCTTTTCTAGAGTATTCATAAGAAAAAGTTTTAAAGTGAACCTTGCGACTTACGAGAAGATAATAGAGACTTTCGAACTTAGAAACGAAGGTCTACAAGGAGTGTTACTTGAGAAAGAGAAGAGCCATCATTTATGACAATAACAAACGTGAGTACTTTGGGGGAAAGCCACCTAAATCCCCCTATATGGCGGCCTGCAATAGGAAACATGGTTTCGTATATTAGAACAACAAATCCGCCAAAGGAAAAACCTTGCCCCAGTATATGACATTTCTCTTGACGAACCAATCCCCGTTGTACATGCTTGCTGCTTGCTTGTTTGCTTGATGCACAGAGGTTACGCATGGTTATCAAGAGAGAATATATGAAAACGAATCAACAATCAAAAAATCTTAGGGATTAATATATGACTCGGTAGTGATAACACGAAAGCATATAATAGTATTCTTTCGTCGGACAAATGAGAGTTCCGTGACTGATATAGTAGAACACAACACCAAAATGGCTATTTCCTTTAGAGACAAAGACGCAATATTAAAACTAGAACATCATCTGAACGAATACCATAAGGAGACGCGAGCGACAACAACTGTCTCCAATCCGAACATTAGCACAATTTTACTATAACCGATTAAACTTTTTATCGTGAAGAAAAATCACGAGAAGACGCTCTAAGCCATGCATAAGGACTAAAATAGAGATGGTCGGGGCATGTAACCCGAGTGTGAGATGATAGATGGACCAAACGAAGTACCACGTGGATAGTTCCAAGAGGAAACAGGCACATAGGAAGTCCTAACACGAGCTGGCCCCCAATTGATTCAGGTCGCCCAGGACAGAGAAAAAATATATAAGCTATAAACTCGTTGAGCTAGAAATAAGCTACATTAGAAACAAAAACATTACATTGTAATTATAAGTGTACTTAATAATGTAAGAAGCAACAAAGACTTTTTTATTTTTTATTTATTTATTTATGCGAGTATATTATATGCACATTTAAATTCAATTGAATATGATTTCTATGGCACAAGTTACATAAATTACAAATAACCATTATGATAATAATCATGATTTTAATTAAAATAGATTATAAGCATATTTTAATGGAAATTGATTAGCGGATTTTAATTAACATAGATTATATTATATAAATATTTTGTCTAACCTATAAATAAATATTAAAATAATATTTTTCTCTAATTCGACAACAATGTAAGACATTACTTGCGCATGCCACCTGAAGAACAAACACAGGTGACTTAAAAACATTTGGCATAGCCGTTATGTCCTCAGTGCACGGAAAGTCGCATCTTAAGAACGGAAAGTGAACATAAATTTAAAGATATGTCGTAACGTACAGCGTTAAATCGACGTGTAGAAAATTCTGTCTAATATACTACTTGTCTTTAAATCTTCTTTATGTTGTTAGCATAGCGCTTACGTTCCGGCCATTTTTGTAATAAATGGATAATAATGAAAATAAGAAAATGCTTGGAAAGCAAGAATTTTTCTTTAACGTTCCCATATACTATGGTGAGGATAGACTAAGATAATCTAGTGTCAATACAATCCCATCTCCGCTCTCCGTCGATTCGAGACACTGCAGTTTGAGCGGCGTAACTCAACACCTTTGTCTTACCGTACCGAGGAATTAATAATAATTCATTTTTAACAGCTAGTCAATATTATCCATTAGCCTGAAATATATTAATTACTATATATACATTTATATTTATTACTTTATATACTTTATTTTTTTATTTAAAAATTCTGTGGTAATTAAAGTATAATTTTATATATATATATATGTGTGTGAGTATTGTATGTATTGATCCACGATTCAACGCGGTGTTGACTTCTATCTTCTTAATACTAGATTCTGTAAATCTATGTTTGAGTAATGTTAAAGAAAAACAATATTGAAAATATATGTAAGAAATTTTAACAAAAGGTACGGACTATGTGTCTAGTCAATATTATCCATTAGCCTGAAATATATTAATTACTATATATACATTTATATTTATTACTTTATATACTTTATTTTTTATTTAAAAATTCTGTGGTAATTAAACTATAATTTTATATATATATATATATATATATATATATATATATATATATGTGTGTGTGTGTGTATTGTATGTATTGATCCACGATTCAACGCGGTGTTGACTTCTATCTTCTTAATACTAGATTCTGTAAATCTATGTTTGAGTAATGTTAAAGAAAAACAATATTGAAAATATATGTAAGAAATTTTAACAAAAGGTACGGACTATGTGTCTGTAGTAAATAATTTAAAATATACTAGATTCCATCTGTCTATCCTGCTATGTGTGAAATATACCGTGAAGCTAAATATAAATAAATAATATTATATATTTCATTCATTAATTCACGATCCAGATTCGAACGTACAACAAGTACAATTCTTCGTATATTTAACTTACAACAATTATAGGAAATAACACAAATATTAACTACAAATGCACGATGTTACTAGTTTGCTCTCTTAAAGGCTGAGGCTTAGTGCAGACAGCAGCAAAAACATTTAGCTGTAAGACTCCTCCAGGGCATTTTGTGTAGCCGTCGTTTACTTCAATCTTATTTTATTTTCTTTTTCAGTTGTTTTTCATGTTTCATTTGTATGTTGATATGTTGTTACTTATTTTGTCATATACTTTGCTAAACTATAATTTTATATATATATATATATATATATATATATATATATATATATATATATATATATATATATATATATATATATATATATATATATATATATATATATATATATATATATATATATATATATATATATATATCTATATATATATATATATATATATATATATATATATATATATATATGTATATATATATATATATATATATATATATATATATATATATATATATATATATATATATATATATATATATATATATATATAATGTATATATATATAAATATATATATATAATGTATATATAACATTATTGTATGTGGTAACTTTAAATGCTAGTACTGTAAGTGTAACCGTTACATTGAAACGATTATATTGGTTAAACATATTATGGATAATCCAACTAAAAAAAAATGTTTTATTTCGAATCAGTAGTTCCTAAGATTAGGGCGTTCAATTAAATATACTTTTCTCTTCATTGCATAAGTATCAAAGCATAAATTATGTGCACTTTTGGACAATATGAAGTGAGTGGTATGGGTTCGAATCCCGGCAAGTTACATTTTGAGTTGAGTGTGAATAGCATATTTTTTTATGAAGTTACAATCTCCATTTATAATAAATTGATATCCGAACTCCATCTTGCAAAAATATATAAAAAATATAATGTTTTATTCACAACAATTCTAAAGCTATAAATAAAAACGTCACTTATCGGAACAAATCTTGGTCAACTTCTATAATATTCACGTAACCTTGTTTCGTAGAGGAGTATTGTGAATCGATGCAGAAATTTGTCTAGTAATAGAAAGTGGGACGCGTATTCAGGCTAAGGTTTGGATAGCAGTAAATTGTATGTATTATTTACATTGACATTGACAAAAATAGTGTCCGGAGACATATTTCAGTTGCAATACTTCCGTTTGACATGGTGGAGTCAAGTATTATAAGCATGTAGATTTTTTCAGTCAAAAAGATAAGGTCTAGGATCTCCTCATACATATAAAATATAGAATTAATTCAATAAGAATTTAGACATGAGGCCGTCGTGCGCAGTGGAACAGCTTCTCGTTGTAAGCGTAATAGTTTTTTGTTTGATCTCCACTCCAGGGACTGAATATTTTTAATTTTCCTCCTTTAGTCCGATGAAATACGGCATATAGTTTTACCAATCAACACGCAGTGACTCAAATTTGAACGGAAAGCGATGGACCGTGTCTTAATACAAAATTATTTCTATATACACAGCTATATGCGGGATTAAGCGTGAAACTGTAATACACATGTTTTATCACTCTGACCAGATCGTCCGACTAACTCAACTTTCCAAACACGCCGAAATTAATTATTACACTTATCACTAAAACGCTGTTGGTGACAGTTCGTCCATTCCAGATACACTCCCGTCATAACCGAGATCTTGACATGAAGTACGGAACACGGAGAGAGATAGGTCCCGTACATTATTATTAACATTGAGTTTTTTGTAGTGAAACTTTATAAGCTACATTACAAATTTAGCTACAAGACTCAGGAAAATAAAATATTTCAAAAATAAGCTTTCTTCGCATTGATGTGTGCATTGACATATTTCCCAAGTGTGCCATGACAACATTTTTCCAAAATACTTTATAACATTTGAACTTTAGCTTTTGTTAAAGTTTTAAGTTAAATTTAAGTTATTCCTATAAAATACAAGTAAACAGAACATGTTCAATGTACATACATACGAATATCAAACATGTTACTCGTGTTTGGAAGCCGTTCAATGGCGCGAAGCAGGACTTTAGTGTAGCAGTTCTAGTGCATTACAACTATCTTCAGGGTTAACGATCCGTTGGATCGAGTTACAACTTGAAATATATTGTTTGCTTTTATTATATGTATGTACCCGTACCTCTAAGCTTGACATAAGTCTGTCAATGAATTTATAGAGTAAGCAAATTGAGGTTTTAGTCAACTGTAATACTAATATTAAATTTACCTCGCAAATTATCTTGACAATTTTATATACAAAAAATATTGATGTTTACATCAATTAATAAAAAGATAAAACTCTTCCATTAATAAGTGACCGACTGACAAAGTACAGTCGAACGCACTGAGCGTTGACTGAAATTTGGCATATTGGTGACTCCAGTATCATAGGAGCCAGGAGCACTAAGAGCAGATTTCTGGAAATTCCTACGGGAACGGGATAAAACGAGATTTTACGTTTCATAGCCAACGCAAACGAAATTGCTGCAACCGCAACTAGTCCGTATCTAAAATTTACCACGACTAAACACAAGCACAAACAAGTCGCTTATGTTATTTGGAGTTCGCAATGCACAATGCACATACTTCGAATAGCTCTTGGTAGAGTACTGCTTTATACTTAATTAGAATATATATTGCTTATCATGTTTATATTTTGACTTAACATTTAATTCTTTTTTGTTCTGCTTTTTGAGATTTTAAGGAAAAATACCACCTAGTCCTTGATGAGTCACAACGTCTTATATATTATACATACTAGCGACCGGCTCGTGGCTTCGCCCGTTTAAATTAATCCATCCGTTCAAAAATTTTATACAATAACACATTGCAAGTCTTGAGTTTACATTAAAATAATATGTATATTTTTTTAATTTTTTAGATCATCCATTACGTAAAAAATTAGATTATGTAAAAATTATTATTTGAAGGTTGATACAACATGATAAATAAAAAAGAAGAAACATAGATAAAAAGAAATGCTTATAGTTAATTTGTTAGCTTACACCTAGATATCTCTGTTAGTGTTTTTAACATCACATCTATTATGCTTGTATACGTAAGGAAGGTCTTTGCAAAATCCTCTGTCTATAAATAAAAGGCAATAAACCTAACGTATTTGTTCCTTGTATGAAAATTATAAGTAAATATATATATTTTTTTATTTGTTATAGTAATATTATTATTTTACTACATATAAAATATTAAAATCACTATATTGAAACAATGAATATTAAGTTACCGTAATTTGTGCAATGGCGGCTTTATTACCGATAACCGTTCTATACAGTAGACTATTATAAGAAAATACAACACGGTGTAAACAGTATACGGTCTTTCCTTTTGTTAACACATATATAATACATACGTACATATAACATAAGAATATAAATTAATACAAACAGAATAATTCTAATAAATACATTTTAAGCGTACGTTTAAATATTTATAATACATGATGAATAAAATCTTTCACATGAACTTTTCTATCTATTGATCATAACCAAATTACGATACGTGCAATAGTTTTTGAGTTTATTGCGAACAGGCAAACAGACAGACAGACGAGTTAGAGTACTTTGTTTCACAATACGTCACTCACTATATAATTATATGCAAACAATAAATCACAATATTTTTTTTACCAGGTATCATGGGTGCGTCATCGAGACATTCACTTATTGACAGTTGGCCGCTATACGTACACCTCTGATCAGCGTTTTGAAGCCCAACACAAACCTCGGTCGGAAGAATGGGCGCTACGGATCCGTAGTCCACAAAAGCGAGACTCTGGACAATATGAGTGCCAAATATCCACTACTCCGCCTATCGGGCACGCCGTGTACCTCAGTATTGTTGGTGAGTTTCAGAAAAAGCTTTTTTGTATGTATAGATAATTTTTTAACTTGACTTATTAAATAAAACATTTTAACCGAATTAATCGCGTATATTGACGTTTCAAACAGTAACACTTTACAGTAGTCCGAGGTCACGGGTAGATTTAGGTGGCATTCGTCTGCCAGTTGATATAAATATTATATAAAACTACAGTCAACGGTTTCTGAGTTGCCATCAGAAATTCCTTCTAGAAATTTATATTTTTTTTTTGATTTACAAGCCCTACAAATATTATATTTTAAATGTACGATGTGCGAACAGGAATCAAATCCGAACTAAGCAGTTGCCTGATATTTACGGAAAGTGATGTCTGTAAATAATACTCAATATGTATGTATGTTTTATAGAGACTCAAGACTTCTTTGTTCCATTGTTCCATTAAATAAAGTAAAATATAAGTTCAGGAACCCAAAGATGTAATTTTATTATATAGAAACTTTATTATAAAGATGTAATTTTATTATATATTATATATTTTATCTTTTCAGATCAAAGTATTTTATTATATAGGTAAAGATGATTGATAAAATATATAACATAAAGGTTGAAATATTAAATATTGGTAACACTTTATAACAAGTTATATATATGGGAAAATTTTAAATGAGGTATTAAAGGACGTTAATAGAAAGCTAAAAGTAATTAGCAAATAATTACAACTCGTACAGTATTATAGAGCTACGAGTATATATTTGTGTAACTTACCTTCATATCTCGTTATGAGAATTATTTTCAGTTTCATCGTCAAAATTAGATTCGGTAAGGTCGGTCATATTCAGTTATATATTATATGTGTGATTTTATTTCAATAAACTTTAGATATTCTTCATATGTGATTGAGACAAATTAAAACTAGCCATCTTGGAATCCTAAGCTTTATCGCAGTAGCATTAGTGCAAACATGCACTATAATTTTTTATTTTATATAGTTATAAAATAAGTATATTTTAAGGTAAGTTCCTATCAATAAGCGTTTCCATATGTTCCTTTTAATACAAGATTGCATAGCCGTTAACTCTGTCATATGAAATAATATTAAAACGAAAAATGTTATATATTGAATATATTTCTCACACAAATACTGCTTATTATTGAATGAATGTCAAAGAGCTAATCTCCCAACGAATATTTACTTCCACTTATCCCAATGGAAAATCTGATATAAAATATCTCTATTGACTCTTAAAGTCAATAGTCAATACAGAAGTTTTATGTCATATGTGAAAATGTTTGCCGAGAAATATAAATAATAAAAGTTTATTTGTAAATAATTTAACTAAAGACTGTTAATAGTAAAAACAATTAAAATAAAATTGTATAAATTGTAATATTAACATGTGAAGTAAACAAGAAAATCTAACGCCATATACTAAAAGCTATTAAAATCGCATTTTAATATATATTCATGAAATCTAATATAATGATTATTTATTAGAGCCGGAAACTGAAATAATGGGCGGTCCAGACTTATTCATCTACGCGGGATCGACTATAAACCTCACATGTATAGTGAGGCACACCCCAGAACCGCCTAGCACCATCAATTGGACGCACAGAGGAAAGGTAAGTTATTTTATCATTGAATCAAATTACCTAATGGTTGTGGTTTGAAATCCTATATATCGTATTCCTGTGGGTATCTTTTTTTTTGTATACTATGTTTTCTTAAGTTGAATAAAGCTAATTAAAGTGGTTGATTCCCAAAATACCTGCTCTAATAATTTGCTATGTTAAGTTTAGTTAGAATTATTAAAGCTTCTTTATTAGCTTGAGGCTGTCTCTCTCGTAACAAGACAAAACATGGCGTCAAATACCGCGATTAAGCACGCAATGTCTCGAAAGGCGGAAAGTGGGGAGCAGAGTGTCTTAACACTAGAATGTCTAATTTAATGAAATTAAATTTAAAATTTTTTGACTAATCTGAACCTGAAAAATTGTATCTGGCTAATAACTAATAGCTACTTGCTATAATAGACAAAACGGTCAGATCAGATGTATGTACATTTCTGTATGTTTATATTTATTTGTTTATTTAATACTATACAGGAATTTAGATATAAAACTATATAATATTTAGAAATAAAAGTCTGTGTGTACAATGTACATAATATTCTTATTTTAATATCAGTGAGCTTGAGAGTATATCTATTGGATTCTAAAAATATAAGGAAAAAAGTTTAATGTCTGTTTGTGATTTCAAAATAACTGTTTTTTCAAGTGCATATAGTTATTTTCTCGTTTCCAAGACATAAATAAACATTTTATTTTTATTACAAAAATAAAACTTTTTTTTTATGTAAACATATATGTATGGATATTTTTGCGAATCCCGATACCCAATTCTTCATTACTTCATTTGGCAAGAGAGAATACTATTTATTAAATATTTTGATGATTTTTAATGTGGTAATCTACAGTTAGAAAAATAATTACGTACGTAATTAATTTATTTAATAAAATATATAGTGATAAAACAGCTGAAACATTGCCAGACTTCATTTAATTGGTCTACAATTAATAATTAACAATCTTTAATTTTTCACATATCAACATGGCAGCTGTTAATGATAAGGTTAAAAATCTTATAATTTGTAACTAAATGAGAATGAAAATATTCATTCATTCGAAGCTACAATCACGAAATATAGCAAAAATAACAAAATATGAATACTTAATCTACAAAATAATAATATATAACTATATTTAAAACACTAAAGCATCAATAAAATATAAAAATTCTAGAAGTAGATTTAATCAAAGTCACAGAATAGGGTTTTCTTTGTTAGGTTAGGTATACTTTTTAATTCAATTAATAATAAATTCAATTTAATATCTAAGAAATAATTAAATTCAATAATAAATTCAGTTATTCCCTGGAAGCTAAAATTCAATTTTAACAAAAAAATGGGTTATATATGTAAACAGTTTTTACACAACATATCATCGTTTTTATTAAAAATATGAACATTTTACGGACATCAAATTTTACGATATTATTAAGCGTCGATGACGAAATCGTTATCGTTAAAGATTCAATACTATTCAGTTGGTTATTTCATGAAGTTTGACCAGTTTATGAAATGTTCGATGATATTATGAAATCATCAATTACAATAAATACGCGGCATATATATATATATATATATATATATATATATATATATATATATATATATATATATATATATATATATATATATATATATATACACATACACATATATATATATATATATATATATATATATATATATATATATATATATATATATATATATATATATATATATATATATGTGTATGTATGAGTACGTGATAGATTAGTTATTCATTACGGGATGTTACTTATAACTAGAGCACATATTACTTAATCTATTCAACAAAGAAATATTATTATCATTTAGATGAAATGTTATTTTGTACGGAAGTTGTTTAAAAATAGCAAAAAGCTCTTATATTTTTTTTCTTCTAATATTGATTTATTGTACAAGCGTATAGAGCGTCCACTTTAAAAGGTCAAGTGGATCCTTGCATTAGGTTTTTATCGTAATGTATTTACATTTAGCGAATGGAACACGAAGATTACATAGTATATTATTTAAATTAGGTATATACTTTGCAAACATATTCATACATAGGAACCTATGTACGTTAACTTATTATAAGATACTATAATACGTATACAAAATAAATATAAGTGTTGCAATAGTACAAAATAGAAATTAGATTTTTCAATGAAACGTAAGTAACTCTGTGTCTCATGTTTGGACGTAAATGTACGTCTTATCTAAACTCATCTACCAAATACTAGTGATAACAGCCCCAAAATTATCTTTGTGTTTGTATGTTTACGAAATGCCATGTTTACCCCATAGGAGTCGGGTGGAGCCGTTGTGGTGCAATGGTAAGGCGTCTGGCTGAAAATGTGACCGTTGAGATTTCGATTCCCTGTCGGCAATAATTAATTATTTTCTTTTCCTCATACTGGCAACAAAATAAAGTACGCTGAGTTCCACCACGCAATATCTCTAGGGGGAGAAATGGGGAACAAAGCGTTTTAAGTCTTCATTTTTATACGTGTGAATCTATAAAACAAATTATGCTTATTTACCAATGTTTATTGATAAATATGAAATTATACCAACATGCGTGAAAAAATTTGCTAGTAAGACGACGTGTGTCTAGAGACAAATCAATGACTCTGATTTTTATAGACTTTTTTTTACATAGTATCCCGTACTTAGCAGAATAGGCAGAATTAAAACACCTTAGGTTGAATCAACCTAGTGTTAAGACACTCCGTTCCCCGCTTTACGCCTAATGTATATAGATTTTATTTACATTTATAAAAATATATATTTTTACCGGAGTACGTCGTATATACAACTTCTACGAGTCACAAATGGCCTGTAAATTCGATGCTCTCACAATTACCCGTGGGAATCCATTAAGTATTCCATTCCACGATACGGTGTAACGTTAACAACTTGTGCCACAATCTGGGCTTCCTCTACAGTAACTATCGTTTTACTTTATATCATCGAATTGTTTGTATTTAGATATTTTATTATTACTCTATTAGCACTTAATTCATAATCCAGACAACTATATCAAATATAATATATTAGACATTATGGGGATATTATTTTTATACTCTCCACATTTTGTTACTCTCCTCCAAAGAAGGTAGAGAAACATTAAAAAAAGACTTGTCTATACATCGATACATCGCTTATAAGAGATTTTAAATTAAGCTATAAAATATATTATATTTTACTTTAAAAAAAGGACATATATAAAATACAATTTCGTGGAACACCTTAACAATTAATGTGAGTAATGGATACAAACTCCACTTCGCAACTCTTTGACAGCTTGCTACCTAACATTGTTACAATTACTTGTTACATTATTCGACATGACTGTGTTATACTTAGTTATATACTTAGTTGTTGTTACCGAGAAATATCATTTTTAGCAGAGGTAACAGTGTCTACCTGTAATCGCGATGGTTTGTGGGTTCGATTCTCATTGGGGGAGAATGAATTATTTTCATTTTCCACTGTCTGGCAACAAGGCATAGCGCGGCGTTGAATTTTGCCACTCAACACGAAATGCCTCGAAAAGCGGAAAGTGGGGAGCTGAGTGTCTTAACACTAGGTTACTTCAACCTACGGTTCCCTCTACCTACCCTGCTATATGCAGGATACAGTCTGAATATAAATTTTTTTTTTACTTTTAATACTTATTAATTTATTTACTAATAAAAGACGATTTGCAGAACAAATTATACTAGAAAAAATATGAAGTAGGTAATTCATATTTTTATTTGCATCTACAATGTCAATTAATAATTTAAATTAATAAATAACTTATAAATATACATATAAATCAAAACTAAAATTCACTTCTTATTATTCGTGATAAATTTACAAGTCTACAATAACGTTACTTAATTTTCTGATTTAGGTACAGTTTTATCACGATAGGCAACTATCATGGTATATATCTAGCATACAAAATTTAGTTTTTTTTTCTCATGTATCTTTCAGGATCAGGTTCAGGTATATATATATATATATATATATATATATATATATATATATATATATATATATATATATATATATATATATATATATATATATATATATATATATATATATATATATATATATATATATTCTCTTACGAAGTGCTGCTTGCAAAATGAATTGCTATAGCATATTTTGGGCTTAATAACATATTTTACCCGTTTATAAATTTTACAGACGATAAACTTCGACTCAACGCGCGGCGGCATATCATTAGTCACTGAGAAGGGTATTCATAGCAGCAGTAGACTCCTCGTGCAAGCGGCGCGTACTGCGGATGCTGGAACGTATCAATGTGTACCAGATAACGCCCAATCTGCTACAGCTCGGGTTCATGTACTGACCGGTACGTTATAAAACAATTTTTACTATTCTATTCTATGTTACTATAAAATTTCATTAATATTCGATGTCATCTTTACGCGTCTGAAAGGCTTGTATTAATTGTTATTAAATTCAGAATGGTATTGGTATTGATTCCACTCAAGCACATATGTATTTTTATATATATATATATATATATATATATATATATATATATATATATATATATATATATATATATATATATATATATATGAGTGTAGAAAGGAGTGATATTTCATTATATCATTAGATTGTCTTTTTCCTGTTCCCTGTCAACCTGTTCACATATAGTCATATTGAGGTAAAATGATTGAAGCCCCTTTAACCAACTTTGTGACACTCTACCACCACAGCGACGAAATACTTATTAACGTGTTGTTAGTTCTTTATGTCTAATTCGTATAATAATGAAATAAAATTTATAATTTTAAATGTATTAAAATAACTTGGTCTGTAATGCTCCAGGCCACAAATTAAATTATATTTGGGTACAAATGAAAATTCATTTCGTTCGCTCGCTAGCTTGCTAGATTTAAGTTCAAATACAGTTTCAAACGTAAAAGTTGAACATTGAATAGACATCCTTTAAATGTAGCCATCCTGGCATCCGGGTGAACGGGAAAATCTCGAAACCTGCTATTTTAAATAATATATTTTAAACAGTTACAAAGAAATCAAAAATGATAAGTTAAAATAAAGTAATGGTCGATTACTTGATATTTTAAGATATAAATATAACAATTATTTGTCTTAGTCAATACAATAAAATCAATCTTGTACATACTAAAAATAAAGTGAATATACCTAGTTAATAAATATATGTTTAATATACATATATTCAACGTGAAACTCGTGTAATTAGAGTATTTTAATAATAAAAGTTCCATTTAACGTATACGTTAAGTTGCTACGGTTTATTATGAGCCTCATAACTGTGGCCATGACAGCTATGTTTACTTTGACAAAGTAATTACACTATCTTTATTGCTACTAAAATATGAAAAATAAAATAGCAACACAAATATGTCGTATATAATTAATAAAGTTTTAATAACGGTTTAATAATAATTAAATTTAAGATAAGAAATGCACTATGTTGCAACATTTAGCAAAATTTAAGAGCTGGGTAAAGTTAAAAATAATAATAACAATATTAAAATGTCGATTCAGCTTAAGCACTGGCAAAACCAGGTCAAGCTATCTCTATTTATGCATTACTTAATTTGAATGCATCAAATAATATGCAAATGGGACGGTTGATAAATATTATAATCGTCGAGAATGCTATAGAACAGAGAATTTTAAATAATGTGGTGGTTCCTTAATCAATATAGTTGCGATTTATTCATACGCTTAAGGAATGACAACTCTTATAAAATTTAGTATGGCGGAAAAAGCATCGAATAAGATGAAGCTTACGAAGAAAATGCACAAGTGTACTAATCGTTAACTTAAGTCTTAAATGTCACTCAACGTCGTGGCATTGGATACAGTACAGAAAAACTTAATTTAATCGTTACGGTCTTGGCTTCTGGAGATTAAAATCGATATGAAATATTAAACATGGCAACATTTAAGTATTACAATTTTAAGCCTATTAAATTTCATTTTTATTCCGCAGGAGAAACTCCAGCAGCAATGCAAGGCAGAGCGCATTGTATAAGGGACTTAGGGCTACCTTCGACTTTGTGTGTCGTCAGCGTAATATTATACTTGGCGGTTTTTGTGATATAAACATATAAATAATATGTACTTTAAAGGATAAGTGAAAAAATGATGAAAGTGTTGTTTAGCTTCTTAATAATGATGTAAATATTTATCAAACTTATAATGTAACATTTTTGTTTACGGTATATTTTTGAATTTATTGAAATCAATTCTAAGCAAATAGTTCTCAAATATTTTTTTAATATTTTTTTTTGTCATTTGTATCTGACATCTAGATACTCTATATCCAATTAAATATAATAATCGTCTATAATCATTTATTATCGGAATAACACATTGGGAATAACTCCGACGTTTCAAGTATTTCGCCTAACTCTTGATCACAGGTAGGTATTGACGAGTCTAATATGTGATGTAGATAAATAATATTTATAAATCATAAATTATAAAACAAAATTATCATAACTATACCGTAAATAAAACAATAAAATAATTAAAAGATGTCAGACATCGAGATGAAGTATAGGTATATCCTAAGTATCAGGGTACATACCAACACATCTGTTAGAATATTTCTAACGTATTCAATTCCATTGTTGTATAGGATAAAATTTTGTGTAGAAGTTACTATATAAGAATAGCATAGTCAAATTGTTTTTCAAATTTAAAGTTGATTTATTAAATAAAATAACATTTTTATACAAACGTCTTGTCATTTACATTGCTCATTTTCATCTAAAATGTGTAATTTATTCAGAATTTCAGTTTTGAGATGTCTGTGAAATACTCGTATTGTTTTTTTTTCCTTTTTTTCTTAGCTTAGCACGTTGTATCCTATAAGCCTGTCGAGGCGCAGTGGAACTGAATCTGGTTGTAAATGCGATGGTTGGTTCGATCCCCACTCGGTGTAATAAATTATTTTAATACCCTTTTCTGGTAAGATAAAACCGCGTTAAATTCCGCTATTCAACACGCAGTATCTCAAATTCCAAGCCAGAGAAACCAGGGAATGGAGTGTCTAGACACTAAATTCTCTGAGACTAGAAGGGTTTCTATATACAAAAAAAAAGTAAGCTAAATAAGAATAAATTTGAATAAGACATTTCGAAATGTTTCATCAAAGCGAGCAACGCTAGCTAGCTCAGGTGTTAAACTGGATTAATAACCAATAACCAAGCCAAGACGTAGGCTCACTCCAAAACGTATAGAATATGTAAATTTCGCTTTCCATAATGGTATATTATTTCTCACATAAAATGGATATCTGAGCAACGATACTAATTCTTATAGATAAGTCTAGTTTAAAGTATAAAAAAACTTGTTCACCTTGTCAAGTAGTCACATTGGTATAGAAATTAAATACTTAATAACTAGCTACTAAGCTATAACTATCATTATACTATTATTATTGTATTGTGAGATATATTAATATTATAATATTAATCTTCAAAATCTAATCATGAAAAATTTTAAATGTAAACTACTTTATTTCTTGCAATAATTTCATGCAATGCACTTTGTAATATTGAAATACTTCATCGATAAAATATTATGAAAGAAAAACTTGTTCATTTCGAATGATAATATTCATATTTCTCTTTCAATAAAAAAACTGAATAAGATATTAATGAAAGAGCGTGAAAAAGTGACTACAGTTTTTAGGTCAAGACTCAAGTTAGATAGAAAATTGCAGGTGAGTGCAAATATTTTTCGTCATAAAATTTTTAAACTTCAGTTAATTGAAATGTACTATATTTTTTAAAGAGACAATTATATTCATATTTTAGAATGTTATAGTGTAAATATTAATTATTTTATTAAGAAATTAAAGATATTTTATTTACATATGTATATGATATATATATCTGCAGAATTTTTACGAGGTAGTTTAATACGATGAAACTGTTTCCTCTGCACACTAGCTGCTACCCAACACGTCATGTCTTTTAAATTGGCAAAAGCTGGAGAACAAAAAAGAAACTACAATTTAAGCTATAATTTTTATATTATTAATAGAAAAGATAAGCTTTCCGTTTGGATAAAGCGACAACGTGTAAGAGACGTAATCCCCTAGCTCCAATCTGTTTGACCTCACATCAAGCACGTACCTGATAGTGAAGCAGATAATTTTATAAATCTAGGCATACTACAGCTAATACTTCTCCTAATATCCTTTTTTCTCCCTCCAAATATTAAGATAAATGTAATTTGTGAGTCAATATCATTGTATATTGTTTCATCGAAAATACTTAGCCTCCAGTTATCAATATATAATTGTGGAATAGTATCGAATTTCAAGACTCGGAAAAATCAGCCAAATTATTGATTTATATATATATATATATATATATATATATATATATATATATATATATATATATATATATATATATATATATCTATATATATATATATATATATATATATATATATATATATATATATATATATAAGACATTTTAATAAAATTTTATCAAATAAGTAGTCATCAGTAAAATCATCTCATCATAAATAGTCTTATATTTTGCTCTATGTACATGCCCAATTTGAGTAAGGACAATGGATATAAAGTATTGGAAGAGTTTTAAATGCAATGCCACACAGATCCCATTTTCGAGACATTGCGTGCTGAAAGGCGGAGCTCGGCGCTTCTAATGACTCTGAGTGGGATCGAATTCGTAGCTCCTACGTTAAAAGTCAGAGGCTGTGCCACTGCGCCACGAGGCCAACCACGTCATAAATCTTAAAGTATTATTTTAATATTAACATTGCCAGTAAAATATTTGACAACAAATGTACAATTCTGCTAACAGTTTGTTCGCTATTTGAAATTCAATACGTCGCAGCACGTTTCTACAATCAATAGATTTGATTTATATTACAAATTGAATGACGTAGTATATAATATATCGAACATTCTGAATGTGATTGAAATTATTTCTTTGCACAGCTATTTTAATATAAAAAATAACTTTATCAATAGAAAAAATATTTAAGTATCTATGATTGAGTGCCTTTAAAATGAACAGTTCTAAGATAGAAATCCTTACATACATCTTATGTCTAGTCTACTATCATTAATCTCTTCATACATGCCCTTCTCATGTTATTTACGTGACCTTCCTCCAGCACCTTCGACATTGTGTTCTTGAAGGTCACCCGAGGTCTCTCTTACCATTGAAATTATGTTTTTTTACCATTATTTCATCACTTATCCTCACAATGTACCCAAATTCGATGTTAATTTCATTTTAACTTGCTTCTTAGCGTAGCAAATAATTGTTATCGCTTCTAAATATATGAAATATAAATCAAAAGTTAGTACGTCTGGAGTGAATAGCTGAGAGTTTTAGTAGATATCATGTTCACAATATTCATTTTATACAACGCTTTATACATAAAAAAGATCATCAATATTCTTTAGACATAATCGTTTAAATATAAGATAGATTAGATATATTGCCAATTTCTTTATATATATATATATATATATATATATATATATATATATATATATATATATATATATATATATATATATATATATATATATATATATATATATATATATATATAGACCCTATATATTCAGACCCTGTCCCTATGTATAGGGACAGGGTCTGAATCTGAATGGTCGTGGGTTCGATTCCTGCTTAACTGAATGAATTATATTCGTTCCATTTTGTTTACAAAACAAATATAAATAATAATTGTATTCTTGAAACGAAAAAATATCGCTGAAAATTGCATTGGAATCTGCTAGCCTATAAAGGCTAGAATATATTTTATTTTTAGTCGACAGAGCAGAGCTAGAATATATTATAGACTACAAATTATTGTATCAATGTGTTGTGTTAATTACAGTAATGTGTTTTAATAACAGAAAGTGACAAAGTGAAAATACTTTGGACAAAATATAAGCAAAAATGTATTGATGTGTCGACTGGTACACAGATAAGTAACATAATATTAGCTTTTTAAGAACAGAATTTAATAAAATTCTATTAAATTCTGTTCTTGCTTCTTCAATTTAACTTTAATTATAATTGAATAGTGTACTGATACATTTTCAATTCATAATATGATTTATTGAATAACTATTACAATTTACAAAAGATAATATTTTAATATATTACAGTCCAGTATGATTATATTTTACATATAACGCAGTTAAGTGTCTCGGTTAAACACCACTACTACTGCTAAAATCAGTGTAAAGTGAAGAACACAAATGGAAATATCGTATTGATATTATAAAAAAACATTTATAAATATAAAAAAATATAGTAAGTAAAAATAAATATATATTTTTATTTTGTTTCATACAAATATCTTTTTATAACCACAAATAAATTATAAATAAATTCCATTACACTCTCTCCGTAAAACCCATGGGATGAGAAAAAAAGAACATAAAAAATATATCTTGTGCATTCTTTTCAAACTAAATGTTTAACGGGAGTGTAGATTTGCTCGAAGTGGAAGTTGTGGAAACTTTGGTCGTTATACAATTTGTACTCTCAGTCCAAAGCTATGAGAAACATTCACGAATTGACTTAGAATATAAGGAGGGAGGATAATTTTCACGTAGCACTTAATTAAAGTGAATACTTAAACTATTACATTACACCTTATTATTTAGAATTTGCATTCTTCTATAATATTTATATATTTATTTAAGTTTAGTTATGTTTTGTCAATATATTTAAGTAAGCTGATATGTTAGGCGCAAATCTTTAGCTCCTAAACTTCATACTTGCCCATTTTACTGTAAATATAAATAAATGATATATTAAAATTAATACTTTGATTATTATTTTCCAACAACAATATAGAAGAAGCGTCGGGCGGTGTAGGGACAAGTGCTAAGAGAAGTGCCTGAAACTTGTGACCTAGGTGTAGGCTTAAAGGGGCCCCTTTAAAATGTGTTCACGCTCAGCTCCAATATCCGACCTACTACCTAAACAAATTCGGAATTATTCTAATAGTGCCGTCTTCTTAGTACGTTCTAGAGATTAACTGAAAGTAATTTACATACAGGCCAAGACTTTTTAGCGAACTGTATAGAGATTTCGTAGTTACTCTCGCTCCTATTTCTTTTGCACAAAAAATGACTTAAAACCTTTTCCTGCACAGTTCGTTAGTAAGTTCAAAGTACTTGTTAACTTGGAGAATATGATATTTAGAGTAGTTTGTTACGTTTCGAGTAGAAGGAAGACATCCGGCATGGATGACGAAATACCTATATTAACATCATCTTCTTTCACAAACTCTATTTCTCGTTTGCTGGTTGTAAAGCGTCATTCAGTAGCAAGGCCACGGAGAAACGTGCTCTCTAACAGACGCATCACGCTTCACGTATAAGTTTTCGTACTTTGTGATGGTTCGACGAGTATTGACCGCTATCTAAGAGTTCCCTACAACCTACCAGCTTATCTTGAACTTTAACGCTTACGGTTTGTTAATAACGCAAACGCTTCTCTTGTTAAATGTTTCTCTTGATAACATATTAAATACGATGCGGAATAAACTCATTCATTCATTCACATCACTTATAACTTTTCTCTTTCAAAGATCACAAGAAGTTTCTGAACATTCAAGTGCTATCCGAAAAGTGAGTGAAAGTTTCGCAATCTTACAGTTTTCAATAATGCTAATTGAAAATTTAACAGCACGAAGATTGACATGGGTGCTTTACGCAGACGTGACGCGACGACAGGATTATCGTTCCATCGAGCGTGAAACGCATTCTTAAATAAAGTTCTATTTATTAAGGTTCCGTACCTAAATAAGAAAAACGGAGAGTTTAAGTGAAAGTTTAGTTTAGTATATGTACATTTCTTGTACTGAAAGGTAGACGGACTAGGATGAAGAGTTCATAAAATATAATAAATAAAATATTTATTTACAATTCCGATTGATCTATTCTAATTTTACAGAGATTACTGTAGCTCACCTTTCATAAATCCTTATTAAATTAGCAATGTAAAACCCCTTTTAATAACAATTAAGCTAGAATTCACGTACGCCATTCGTCGTAATATTTTGCTCGCAACCGCACGTACACTGTGAGCCATAAGTCGCGGTTAGACCTAAATTTATAAGCTGGATTTATAACTATTTAAACCTTGCGAATTGTTTTTAGTTTCAGTTTCGTAGCATCTGCTTTTCACGTATTATAAAATATTTTTAAATTGATTTTATGTCTAATTATAGCTTATTAGAGGAAAACGGTCAAGTACGACTCGGCTTCGCGTACTGAGGGTTTTGTACCAATTTTGTGATTCTAGGCTAAAGGGAAGTACAACTTATAAAAGTTGACATATGTATTGAAATATGAGCTTATAGACATATTTTATATGAATGGAACTGCATATATAAGCTTTATAGTTTCTTGTTCTTACTTGAGTGTATTTGTAGTCTAAGTAACGCGGTAAGTTACCGTTAGTCTTGATTATGCAGCGGAATTTCATAAGCGGCATAAATGCTCCTATAATCAATTAACATTTTTTGTTCCAAGCGATTGTAGATCTGGATATATAATATTAATTTAAATTTGAAATCGCCACGTGCCCTTTGAGAATTTTAACAGACGGATCTGTCTATCTGGACTGTCTTTATATACAGAAAGACGGACAACAAAATGATCCTATAAGGGATCCTCCCTTTATTTTTTACCTGTATTTTCTTTTGAGGTACAGAACACTATTGAAAGACCCCTCAAAAAATTCAACCTAGTTCACAAATATTTATAAATATAGATATATATGTAGTTTATACTTTTAAAACACTAACATACTTAAAGTGAAATTATTTTTAATAATGTTATTAAAATACATATTTAAAGAAATGAAACACATGTGCTATTTTGTTGAGTATTTATAGCCTTTGTACTTTAAATTTTAAAAAGAGGGACAGTATACATATAAAAGTGATTTTTAATTAAAAATATAATATAAAAATATATACATACATAGGCTTTTATTGAGATATACAACTATTACTAATGACTTATTATTAATATTTTACTAGTGACCTATGTTTACTAGTCTCAAGAGAAAAGTCAATATTATAAATTATGAAAAACAGTAATAAGTGATACTTTTCACACACTTTCTATTCATATCTTATATTTTTTGGTCATGACATAATATTAATGTGAAAACGCTTTTTCCCTTAAGCAGCATTCATTTTTGAAACTGGCATCGAAGAATATTTTTACCACCTACTTGACGTACCCAGTCATATTTCAATTAAGCAGTTTGTTAAGAGACGTCTGCAGTTTTGGAGCGCAGTGTCGAATTTCTTATGCGGTCGGCTAATTTAACGCCTAGCATGGTGCGCTCCATTTCTCTCTGATATACCCTGAGGGCAAACCTCTCCGATTTGGTCAAAGCCCAAGATTGGGCGCCATATGTGAGGTCAGGAAGGATGCATATATCTATAAGTTTACGTATAAGCTATTGGTGCTACGCCTTTCATGATATGTCTGTAGGACCAATAGCTCCTCCAAACGCTTTCAGTGCGTCTAGCAACCATTTTATCATACCGTTATTTAATGGATACTAACTGGCCCAAACAAACGTACTCATGAACATGCTCTACCTACTCATAACCCACACAGATCCTGCGTTTGACACTGTTAGTAATTATCTTGGTCTTCTCCATATTCATGCGAAGTCCAACCTCGAGGCTAGCTGTTCTAAGGTCTTCAAGCATGTCTCCCAATTCAGTGGCGGAGTTGGCGAACACGACGATGTCGTCGGCAAATAGAAGATTTGTCAATATCATCTCACCGACAACTCTTTCCAACTATCTGCAAGCTTTCTGAAGACCTCCTCTAGCGTGGCCGTGAAAAGTTTTGGCGACAGCGGGTCTCCTTGTTTGACGCCTTGTTGGATTTCAAATAACGGACCTACAGAATTTAGTTGGATGGTTACAGTACTATTATTATAGATCTATTCTAAAAGTTCAATATGTATGTGAGATGGATGTTTTGATTGGTTAAGGATTGAAAAATGGATGGATGATATAGACTATCGAATGCTTTCGAGTAGTCAATGAATGCAAAATAAATAGGTTTCTTGAACTCTATACATTTTTCTATTATTTGGCTTATTGCTTGTAGGTGGTCGAATGTGGAGAGGCCTCCGAGGAAGCCTGCTTGCTCAGCTGGTTGTTGAGCGTCTAAATCCTTACGAAGTCTATTTTCGATAATTTTAATAAATAACATTTATAAATGTGTTACTAAGCTTATTGGTCTGTAATTATTAATGTTTAATTTTTCTCCCTTTTTGTATAGCAAAATAATGTTAGATTGGCAAAAATGTTCAGGAAGTTCTCTCGTCTGTCTCATAGTGTTAAATAAATTTGTGAGATAAGCCAAAAGGATAGGCTCGCCGACTTTTAAGGCATCTGTAGTAATTTCATCGTCGTCTGGGCTTTTTTGATACTTAAGATTCTTCACAACAACATGTACTTACCTACCTTCATTGGTTTATTGGTAAGAACTCGTTTGCACACACATTTTCCTTATTTATAGTTGCGGGTCTCTATTGCAGGAATATAGGTACTTGTAAAATTGGGTGCAAACTTAGATTATTTTGTCTTTGTTCCTCCGTATTATCCCCTAATTGTCTCTTATGCTAGTCAATAATGGTCTTCCTACTTCTGATCCTTGTTTTGCTTTCTATAATGATATTTTGTTATCTAGTACTGCTGTAAATTGCTTAAAATTATAATTTATTTGCATATGGCCCGATTAACTTTTCCATCTTTAATTTTATATTATGTGGTGTATAAAGTGAGTTTTTCTTTTTCGTCTATTAGTGCTTTCATACTATTACTTAGAGGTTTTTCTTTACGTTTAACAGCTTTAATTTTTGAGAAGAAAAAGAAGAAGAAGAATTTTCTTATACATTCCTTCATATTTTTATATTGTATATCTATACTATTGTATTTGCAGTCATTATCTAATAAACTAAAACTGTTGTTCAATTCAAGTAGAAAGTCATCTTGGTTTGATTTTAAAATACTTTTGTCTAAACGTTCTATTGATGGTTTGAATGTTTGATATATATGAATTTACGTATTTCATTTGAGTGTGATACGTACCGGTCTATGATCTGATTTATATTCGAAGCTAATAATTATTTCTATATTGTTTACTATATGCTTATAATTGAAAAATGTTAGGAAAAGCTCTATTTATTTTTTAGTATACTTGTCAAAAGAGAACCAGGCCCAACAAATATGAGGTTATTTGTGAAAGAAAGAGTTGCAAATGCTTAACTTTCGTCCAAACGCAAATTGTAGAAGTTGAGAGCACCTTTCATTTTTAGTTCCTAAACCGTAAGGTCCAAGAATTTTGGAATCATCTAGTACACGCCGGTTTCCAAGCTTTGCATTGAAATCTCCCATTATGATAGTTCACGTGCCTTTATGGTTTTCATAGGCATTATTGATAATGTCATAAAATTCCTCAACTTCACTATGTCGGTTTGAAAATGTCGGTGTGTAGACCTGGATGAAAATTATTGTTTTTGTATCTGAAACGCGAAATTTAAGCACTGCTACACTATCTGCACATGAAATGAACTCTAATACGTTATCTTACTATTTGGTTGCTACAAGAAATGCAACACTGGTATATTTCCCCACTTCGCCTATATACAAAAATAAACTATCTTTTCTTTGCAAAACATCTTCTCCTGTCCTTTGAACTTCAGACAAGCCTATAATGTCCCAATTTATATTTTCTAATGCATTTTCCAGTTCAAGTAATCTTTCTTCAGTGGACATTAGTTGTACATTGTAAGTAATGACTTTAAGTTTATCAAAATCCGTTTTTTCCTGCCAGTTCCTACCGATTTTGAAGCCCCGTGGTACCAGAGAGTGACTGTACGCCGCCAGTAGCCGACACTCCAATGGAGCCGCTGAGCCATGGGGGCATATTGTTTGTTGCGATCATGTCATTGAGATGTGTGTGTATGTTTACTAATATATTACTTATAGGTGTGCTCATATATCGTACCCATGTACATATATCGGCAGCGATGCCTACAATTTTAAGTTAAAGTACCCTTATTTATGATATTTATTATTATGTACAGTTTTAGTAAAAAACGTACAAAGGTAAACAAATATTTTAAATTTTTTTATCTGACTTTCCGTTTGTCCCGACTAGTCTCTGGAACAGCGGAACAGATTTTAATCAATGAATTTTGTAAGACGCTGTCTTTTAATGATACATATTTTTACATTTTCATTGCAAGCTTGAACTGTTTTATTTGTTCTTTGTAACTTATACAAATGAAATATATACTCGTATATAAAATAGAATATATGGCAGTTTTAAAACACACATGAAATATCTATTTACTTTAATATTCTGGAAATGTGCTAACATTACCACACTGTGAACAGTATTGTAAATTACTATCGTTATTCACAGTGCATACCTACTACAATACACTGAGGTTTTTGTTATGTATGTTTATTTGTCAAGCCTATTGTTAAATAGTATTTTGATATTCTATATAATTAAGCTTGTCGAATTCTATTGCAATAAGAGATAAATTACTAAAAAGAGAGATATTTGGCTGCCAATTTTTTTACTGGACTAATTACATGTATTTTGTGTCAGGTCACATAAACTATTGCCCACGGTCATTAAAGTGTTCAAAAGGACATATTGAAAAATAGATTTTCACAAACCAAAATATATACTAGTAATCTGATTTAAATAATTTCATTTAGAATTTCACTATTAAATAATTTAACAGATTTCATACATTTCATGTTATGTAACGTAATTGAATGAAATAAAAGTTCATTTACAAAAATATAAAATTAAATAATAACGAATAAAAGTAATACAAGTAGCATTAGCTACTGCTTTTAGTATACCTTTTAGTTTCGTACGGATCCATTGTATAGACTTGCCTGCAATGCCTGGGGCAGTCCGTTGAATGGAGCTAATCGGGAGTCAGTCAATGGAAAAGTGCTCAGGGGAACTGTCAATAGCTTCGATTTCTATAGTGTAAGCTTGTTTCTTAAATCAAATATATATGTACATTTTCTATTAAGTTAAAACAATATACAAAAAAGTACATTGTTCCAAAATAAAATTAAAAAAAAAAAATTAGATAATGTTATTATTTTTTAATATTACTTTTGCATATTTATATATCTATTATTTATATTACTTTCATTTAATTAAAATAAAAATAAAAACTCCTATTAAAAAGTCGTAGGAAATATAAATGTTGATTAATATTGAATTCGCATTTTGCGAATTCTCCTGAAATTTTCTCGCGAGAAATTATTTTTTTTTTATTTCATCATGATACGATTGCAGTAAATTACTTTTGTCTGGTTGGTCAGTTTAAAGAGCGACCTCGCTCTTTCAGTCAATAAACAGTGGATTTATATTGTGAGAAGAAGAAAATGGTATTTGCAGTAACTCTTCACTATTTCTTATTCATGTGTATTCTATACTAGTGATAGAAAAAATCTTTTAGAAAAATATATGAAATCGTTTAAATTTTCATGTTCTTCTAAAAGTCACTTATCACTCCGTGCCTATACGTCAATATAGGAACTCGAATGACATGTATTTATAATAAATAAACCTTCACGACCTTATTGTAGATGATAAATCTATTAGTATTTTTGTTACAAAGCTTATGTACGTACTTATAAAGATAAAGATTTTGTTTGGTTGAAGACTATTGAACTACTACGAATTGAAACATTTATGTTGGAGGCTGTATATGTTTAAGGCAGCTTAAGTTTTTTTATATCATGCCATCATGGCCATCAAGCGTGGAGTACAAGTAAATATGTTGTATAAACGGGAGTACTTGGCATAATGTAGAATGGGTAACCTTAGAAAATATTCATTCCAATAGATGACTCACTCATTGAGAAAGTATGGAGAATTCCCCGAATTCTCTATATTTGGTCCATTCACAATCGGCGAAAGGGACCTTATCGAGAGAGAATATAGAAAAGGGGAAGTCCCACGCGCACCGATAATCAATAAATCTCAGGGATTAACATACGAGTCGGTAGCGATCCAGACTAAGACCGTCAAAAGCTTTACACGACAGCGTATCACACGCAGTCGTTGCATTAGTGGGACACGGTATAGGATATGTCTACTACTCTGACGCTGAAGAGGACGCTATCAGCCGGTGCATTCACTGGGCAAATGATAATCCCACGACTAATATAGTGGAACACAATATCGAAACGGCAAAAATTAGCTCCAACTGGAACGACACCTTAAGTTAGCGTGATTGTCAAGAACATTCTCAACATTCGAACTTTGACACCAATGTATGAAAGCTATAGACTTAGAAAATGAAAAATTACTGTGACCGATAAAAACTCAATTTTAACTAACGAAAAAAGGAAAAATCACAATAAGAACAAGAAAAGTAACTAAAAGGCACGCACAATCAAAGTCTGTCTATGTGTCATGTGTCAATGCCACAATTATTAGTCACGTCCATTTGACTTATAATGCTCAAAGTATGCAAAATCGTATAAAACATATTTTTGTCCTATGAATTGTAGAATATATCGAAATATCTCTGAAAATTCCTAACAGTATTTAAATTAAAGCTCTTAAATTGTTACACAATTTGAAGGAGTTGAGAGTTAACAAATATTTGTAAACACATTTAACTTTCTTTACTTAACAAGTATTTTGATTGAAATATAATATTTAGAAGGAATGTTCTTAGTGAATTAATATCTTAAGTTAGATGAAATATCGTTCTCTAAGGTTTACGTAGCAGTGAAGATAGAAGCTTAGACTAATGTCATCCTAGCTGGAAATTTCGAAGTTGGTACAACAACAACTCCCTAAAGGTTTCATTTACAATTAATACGAGTATGTTTTTGTTATTTATTAAAACTATATTAACTAAAACTAAAACAATATAAATAGCTAATCTTCTACTTAGCATTGGCATTATCCCGGTTTATTGCCAGGTTCTGCTTTCCTACTTAATCTACTCCACTTTGCACGGTCTCGAGCATCCTCAGTGGTTAGTGCATTGGCTTTCATGTCCTGCGTCACGGCGTCCAGCCATCGCTTCCATGGGCGTCCGGGGGGTCTTACTCCAAGGACAGACATATCAAGACTTTTTCTTCCGACGTAGTTCTTAGGCCGGCGCAAAACGTGGCCACGCCATCTCGGACGACGCTCTTGGAGTTTATCCGCTACGTCACGGACCCCAAGACTACCTCGAATGAATGTGTTGCGTATGCGGTCAGCCCGAGTAACGCCACACATCCACCTAGTAGCTAATATACGTGCTTAAATGTTATTCCGCATTTAGAAAACGTACAAAAATTTAAAAAGCGAGACTCGCTAGGCTTTTTTTTACCAACCATTTACCAAAACTATAATACATTCTAGTATTATATTAAATAGATGAAGTAACATATACTCGTAAAACAATAGCAAATGTCCTTTTGTCTATCGGTTGATACTAAAGTGTTGCGTAGTGAATGGTAGAGCTCAGCTTTATTATAATACGCTTTAAATATTACATTCGTAGGAAACGTATAAATAAAAGGGCAACATTACGCAATTGAAGTGTTATTTTTTTGTGGAGTAATATTTTATGGGACTTGCCACCCAAAGAGGGGAAATAGCCCAATTTATCATAATCTAGCTAAAGTATGGCACTGCTTATTATTAGTATAAAGTTGCGGAATAATGTACTATTACGTTCTGTTTACATTGAAAACGCTAGATGGGTTCAAATTACGTATTAAAATTAAATTTATAATAGAAATAAAATTATTGAGTTTTTTTTTTTATATTATATTTTGAGATTTTTAAATATTTCAAATATTATTATCAGATTTAGTATTAAAAACACATTTCATATATATAACTTAGCGCTTTCATATATATCTATGTAATTTATTGATTATATGCTAGCGAGCTATAATGTCTAAGTGTAAGAGAACTTTGAATTTGATTGTTATGTAAGTTGAAAGTATCAGCAATATTTAGATATAAGCGTTTCCTCGCGTACGAACCGAATTCGAACTAACAAGCTATCTCGTGCTATAAAGTGTTAATTAGATATGCCGACTGCTTCTCAAATTCTAACAAGATAGCTGTCACTTTCACAATGTAATTATCTTATCTTGATGTAGATAATACTCATTTAGAATTGTATAATATTTAGAACTATGTTTGTTGAAAAGCGGTATACGATAGGGAAGCGGTAAGCTGTGTTCTATAAGGTATTCGACTCCCATCTGGGGGAAAGTTTCAAATTCCACCGATTCACTGTAATGAGTACCTCTGACCTGAGACGATCCGGCGCACGAAACTCAACGTTTTTTTTTATATAGTCATTTACAATTTTACAATCATTCGTTGTTTAATTTTTTGCAGCCCAATTTATTAAGCTCAAGCACAGCGTTTGGTTCCGCCATCAAGATATACGTAAAACTAATGGATTAGATTACCTATCTAACGTAGACCAAAACTATACTTCACCGTACGTCTTTTCCTAGTAACAAAACATACATACATACGAGTATATACGATACAAGTTAGAATCAAAAGAGAAAAAAACACTAACAAAAAGTTAAATTCGTAAACACAAGGCATTGAGATTCGTTTTTCTGACATTCCGTCATGTTTAGTGTCAACGACGTGAAACGTGACTCCAACATATAAAGGCTCTAGAAATTTCCAGCTAAAATAGTGCACATTCAAAGTGAAACTACGAGTATATTGTGAAATGCACATACATTCATACATCCTATTCCATTTAACTTTGTAAATAGGTTACCGGTAAACCATCTTTCCGCTGAGCATTCATTATTTGTTTTGTTTTAATCTTATAATTATATGTTATTATATTATATTATATTATATTATATTATATATGTGACTATAAACTTACTAACAAAAAAATTTGTGCGTTTTCAAAGTAAACAAAGTGTAATTTCGATCGATTCAATTTCTTTCCATTTAAATAAATTGGCAAATAATCATACTACCCGCATACTAGGGTTAAATAGGAAAAATTTATTGTCAAAACACTTAATTTTCTATTTTCCGAATTCAAAATTTTGTGTGTACACTTAAACCCGTACGTTGCCTTACCAGAGCAAAAAAATGAAAATAACTCAATCCCCGAGTGGGAACCGAACCCATAAACGCTGTAAGCGTCTGCCTTTCTCCCACTGAGCTATGATGATCTCATGTCTAAATACATTGCTTATAATCTGCACTCTTATTGTCGTCATTCTTAGTGTCATTATAGCATATTAAATGTACTGGTTTCTATATTGTCTGCTCTAAAGGAGGGAGAGAGGGTCATATCACCTCGTACATAATTTTAACACAAATATGGACAAAGGAAATTATAACGTTTAATTTTTTTTATTACGTGTCATTTTGAAAGAGAGTACAGAGACAGGGTGGAATTATTATCGGATTTTCTCAACCACCAAGTAAATTGTCAAAGATAATAAAAGCTAACATAAAAAAATTGTTTACTTTAAAACGCTTACGTTGAACTTTTTAATAAACAAAACCAACCAAAAAAAATAAGCCATCAGTCATGACGTGTATAAGGAATAAGTAATGAGAGCTTAAAATAAAGCTTCAAGCACATGTATTTATATTTTGACCTGGTGTGTTAAGCGTTTGACCTATAATATCATATAGCAGCAACTGATTTGAATTATATGTATTATTGGAGAATTTTGCGGTCAAAAGTGTTAAATTTGTCAATACTGTATTAAAGTTTCTAATATCATCATGAGGCACAGTACTAATATATAATCACTCGCAACAACTAATAAAACTTAAAATATATTGCTCTTACGTGCTTTATTAGAATTGCAGAAACTAATTTGAGACCATCCTAGCCCAATGGGATAGCTTTTTAATAAGCGTAATGATTGTGGGTTCGATTCCCATACCAAATTAATTATTTTCATTTCTCAGCTCTGGGGAAAGATGACGTGTAGAGCAGGTAAGGGTGTGTGTCGATTTTATCTTCCTATACTGATATAAGCGGGATAAATTGCTAACCAAAACGAGGCTTTAGAACGCCTAATAAATTACAAATAAAAATTAAGACCAATTCTTTTTTACTTAGTTTATAACTTCATCTGAAAGAAAAGACTAAAATCTGGCGTTTTATCACACCTTTTAACAATTGGATCTAATTACTTAGATCAAGGGGCGATACGGGTGGATGGAGTTAATCGAAATCCACTCAATGGAAAAGTGCTCGAGGCATTGTAAATAGTACGAGTATAGTGTAAAGTTGTAACGGAGACGTGTCGATTACAGGTTTCTTTTGCAATTGTAGCTAGAAAACTTGTTACTGGAAACACAACACATATTGGAATATGAGTATGTTACAAAAAAGTTCTTAGATTAAAAAACGTAATTTCCGTAATGTAAAGTACGTTTACGTAATGTAAAGTATCTTTAAATATATCTCTTGCAACATTTGTAATTACAAAAAAAAAACATAATTTAAAAATAAATCAGTACATCACATATGCTATAATGTTATAATATCGTATTTGACAGAAAGCAGATTTTCATATATTGTATATTGTAAATAAAAGGCAAAAATACTAACCGAATATATATTCCAGCATTATGTATTCGATTTTATTCATTTTATCGTACTAAAGCTTAATTTGTATGTTAGATATCTTCTATATTACCTTCGAATAAGCGATTTATAAGAGGAAAAGGGCATTTAGCGCCCCATTTTCAGCCCTTTTCTTTCGTCTGATAGGGTGTAATAATCTCATCTCCGTTCATCTACTGTCAACGAATTTCATATATCATTTCCTATTGTATGATATTGTATAAGAACAGTCTTTATTAAAGTAAATCTCAAAAATCTTCGTATCGTGACAAGTCTGACAGAAAAATTTTAAAAATTCAGAGTTAAATAATATTAGATATATTAAATTGACAATATTTTCGAAGATGTTTTCTAGTACAATAATTTCATCTGAACTCGTTCCGAAAGTTTTATCTTAAAATTTTTTTTTCATATATTTTATAACACTAGTATCCTTTCACTTATCTAACATATGTACATATGTGCTGTGTTCTTGCTATTTAGTTATTAATTATTAGTTTAGTTATTATTAGTTAGTTATTAGTATTAGGTATTTTTTAATGCTTTATGGTAGGGATGTCCTATGTCCAGCAGTGGGCGGAACATCGGCTGTGATGTTTTTTTTGGCATCTTTCATAGTTTTTGTACAAGTATCAAACATTCTTAATGTAAATACGTAAATAGCCTAATTTGCTCCCTGGTTACATAAACCAATGGTAAAAGAATTATTAATGTCAGCTCTGTCATTTTGAGTTATTAGTTATATATTAAATAAAATATTTGTCGAATACAAGAAGTGCTCGCGCACCGACGGTTCAGTATCAATTTCATGAATGATATTCAGCGGAAAGTACAGCCTTAACAAACAAATCTACAACGTTATATTTGCTCTTTTAGTATAAAATGAACTAAATAATTGTAATTATTTTTTTTATGATATACATGTAAATTTAATATATTTCCCTTTATTTTTACTATTGGACTCCTTGCCAAATTTCGAAATTGAAGGCCAACGGGATCAGGTTTTGGATACGGAGCATAAACTTTCACATCTTTTGATTGCGATAACTTAAAAGTTTTTTTTTTTGGCATAAATTTGAGTTTCCTGCGATTTTGAGAAAATGGCATTGATAGATGGACAGACGGACGGACTAACAAAGTTAGGATCACACAACCACCACGTTTATGTTGTCCTAGCGTGCCACCTACCATCTATAAATTAACCAATCATTTCTCACTTTCTAGTCTATTTCTTTTTCTATGCTATTCAATATCCATAACATATATAAGGACTTGGTCTAATCTGGAGGATAAATGTAACCTTCTAGCTAAATCTAAATGTACACAGGTAAGAATAATATAGTATGACGACCTGTACCTGTACTTTGGAACCTTAAAATGAAATATCATTATTTGGTCCCTAATTAAACCAAAATCAATTCTTACCTAACTTCAACCGTGAATGAGAGCTTCAGTTAAATTAGCAGCACTTTCCTCTAATCCGGGATAATACCCAAAGCCTAAATGGTTTAGTATATAGATTAAATTTAACGATGTGATCCCAATTTCAGCTTTCAGTCCTCAAACAGTTTAATACTTGTATAATATGGCGCGACGAGAAATAGCAATATTGGGGTACGCCCTAGCGACTGTTAACGGTAATAATTTAGCTATCCCATTGGGATGTGCTGAAGTTTAACTTACATATGAAGCGTTTAATATCTATGTATATAATTAGACAATTAATTTGTTGACATCGAGCTATAATTTAAAATAAACTAGGTCTTAGGACATATAAAAAAATCATGCAAGTCTATATTTAACTAGTCGATATCCCTTACAAATGTACATGCTATAACATATAGCTGTAACTTCTAGTCATTGCCTATTTGATTTTACTTGGGACACATGTTTCTGAAAGTGTATAAAATTTTTCACAGTTTACGTTTTTAGTTAAATTTAAAGTCATATTTATATTTAGAAGGAGACGAAAAGCTCTGCCTTTATTTTAAATTAAGTATTTTATAAAATATGTAATGTAAATAAATTGAATATGTAGTGTACATAAATTGAAAAAAGCAGATTCCAGACATAGCGTAAGCTATTTGAAATTTGCCGCCGTTCCCGATCTAATTAGGGGCAAGTTGTCAAGCAAAGTTTTTATTTGTGATTTTTTACGAACAAATCGAAAAAGTTTTAAATTGGCTCATGGCCGCCAAAGTGATTGCCAAAGTTAATACCAACTAATTTATATTTTAATGACAAAATATATTATATAACACGCTAGTTCGTGAATACATACATATCTTATTCGAAAAAAAAACGAGTAAAAATTACTAGTAAATAGTAAATAATAGTCTAAACTAACCAGAAATGAACTGTGAATAAATATTAACTGTAACTATATTACAAAGAATACAATAGGATATCAAAACACGAATTATAAAAATTATTTTTAATATCTATAACTATTAACTAACTATTAACAATATTTTACATAAATATATCGTATATCATCGTACATAAAACAATTGTAAGGAGTGATATAGGTACCAACAACTGTCCAAACGACTTAAGGTTCACGGGTTCATAAGAACATGGCTTTTCGAACCCATGAGCTTTTATGACTACCCCGCTTGGGATGAAGTTATGCATGAAGTTATGTATGTGTGCATGTATGAGCTTTAATGAAAGAAAACATTTAATGGGATCCTTCTTTGTGTAATTACAGGTAGTTGTCTAGAGATTACGCAGGAGCTATGTAAAATATTTTAAATTAAAATGGGACAACAAAATGGGATTTGAATATACTAAATACCTATTGAATGGAAGACTGAAATCGAATAGATGACGGACAGTCACTCATCTATCACTATATGAGATCCCACAAAGCTCCGTATTTGCCTCAGGCGCAAGATCTGCACGGTCCGCTAAGGGTTTGGACATGATGGAGGAGCTTTTGAGCGAATTTCTTCCTTGAATACTTCCGCAGTTTAGGATATAAAGCAGCGTTCCTCAACCTTACCTTCCAATAAAAAACCTTATAAACTATGATTAAATATTTAGTTTAAACGTATTACTCAAAAGTGGTGAACTATTGAACCTATTTTTATTATTAATTAAAATACTTTACAATAGTAAGTGTAATACAATTACATATTTTAAAATACTTATTAGAAACCACAAAATGACCAGATTATAAAGAAAAAGGTTCTCTAAAACAGTTTATTCATCAAAATACACATTCATTCATTTAGTTATATTTATGAACACACGAGTATATCATTGAATTATTCTTACTTTTACAAGGGCACTGACATAAATGATAATTCTAATGACGACCGCCTAACGTAGTGGTATCGTACCTGTCTATTAAGCTCAAGGTTGTATTTGCCCTCGAGATACAAGTTATATAGGCCACCCAGATCTCGAAACAAGTGGAAACTAAATTAGTGTTAGCACTCCATTACCTGCCCACGAGGCAATTATTGTGAAAAGGCTCTCCAAAATATTATATCTTGAAGCTTGAAAATGTTTTTTTTTTTTTGGGTTATAAGCATATATAAACAACAATTTATATATTTTTGCTTTAATTTTTATGGTTAATAAATATTCATATACGAGTAAATTCAAGACTTTCCTGCACAATACGCAATTCTTTCAGTACACTAACCCTCTCCGCAACTGGGCGGCTCATATTTTCCTTTAATTATATTATTTAGACCGCCATTAACTCGACGCAAGCTAATGTAGCCAGGAAATAAATGAAAATGGAACATCTGCTTATAGGAGCGGCCTCTGATAATAAACTTGTATAATTTGCTGCAAAATTAGACCCTTCTCACACTTACTTTATCTGATTAGAGTAAATATCTGGGTACCTGTAACAAATCGTTGCTGTTTTGCTTTATCATGATCTTACCGACCTTAAATTTACATTAATAGGTTGCTCTTGAAAATGAGCAACGTTAAACAAAAAAAGGTCTTTACACATTAATAAGTTTATATATATATATATATATATATATATATATATATATATATATATATATATATATATATATATATATGCGATTTTGAGAAAATGGCATTGATAGATGGACAGACGGACGGACAACAAAGTTAGGATCACATAACCACCACGTTTATGTTGTCCTAGTGCGCCACCTACCTAGCTATAAATTAACCAATCCCTTCTCACTTTCTAGTCTATTTCTTTTTCTATGTTATTCAATATCTATAACATATATAAGGACTTGGTCTAATCTAGAGGATAAATGTAACCTTCTTGCTAAATCTAAATGTACACAGGTAAGAATAATATAGTATGACGACCTGTACCTGTACTTTGGAACCTTAAAATGAAATATCATTATTTGGGTTCTAATTAAACCAAAATCAATTCTTACCTAACGTCAACCGTGAATGAGAGCTTCAGTTAAATTAGCAGCACTTTCCTCTAATCCGGGATAATACCCAAAGCCTAAATGGTTTAGTATATAGATTAAATTTAACGATGTGATCCCAATTTCAGCTTTCAGTCCTCAAACAGTTTAATACTTGTATAATATGGCGCGACGAGAAATAGCAATATTGGGGTACGCCCTAGCGACTGTTAACGGTAATAACTTAGCTATCCCATTGGGATGTGCTGAAGTTTAACTTACATATGAAGCGTTTAATATCTATGTATATAATTAGACGACTGATTTGTTGACATCGAGCTATAATTTAAAATAAACTAGGTCTTAGGACATATAAAAAAATCATGCAAGTCTATATTTAACTAGTCGATATCCCTTACAAATGTACATGCTATAACATATAGCTGTAACTTCTAGTCATTGCATATTTGATTTTACTTGGGACACATGTTTCTGAAACTGTATAAAATTTTTCACAGTTTACGTTTTTAGTTAAATTTAAAGTCATATTTATATTTAGAAGGAGACGAAAAGCTCTGCCTTTTATTTTAAATTAAGTATTTTATAAAATATGTAATGTAAATAAATTGAATATGTAGTGTAAATAAATTGAACAAAGCAGATTCCAGACATAGCGTAAGCTATTTGAAATTTGCCGCCGTTCCCGATCTAATTAGGGGCAAGTTGTCAAGCAAAGTTTTTATTTGTGATTTTTACGAACAAATCGAAAAAGTTTTAAATTGGCTCATGGCCGCCAAAGTGATTGCCAAAGTTAATACCAACTAATTTATATTTTAATGACAAAATATATTATATAACACGCTAGTTCGTGAATACATACATATCTTATTCGAAAAAAAACGAGTAAAAATTACTAGTAAATAGTAAATAATAATCTAAACTAACCAGAAATGAACTGTGAATAAATATTAACTGTAACTATATTTATATTACCTATTACCAATATTTTACATAAATATATCGTATATCATCGTACATAAAACAATTGTAAAGAGTGATATAGGTACCAGCAACCAGGTAAAGCAAATGGGACAACAAAATGGGATTTGAATATACTAAATACCTATTGAATGGAAGACTGAAATCGAATAGATGACGGACAGTCACTCATCTGTCACTAGATGAGATCCCACAAAGCCCCGTATTTGCCTCAGGCGCAAGATCTGCACGGTCCGCTAAGGGTTTGGACATGATGAAGGAGCTTTTGAGCGAATTTCTTCCTTGAGTACTTCCGCAGTTTAGGATATAAAGCAGCGTTCCTCCACCTTACCTGCCAATAAAAAATCTTATACACTATGATTAAATATTTGGCTTAAACGTATTACTCAAAAGTGGTGAACTATTGAACCTATTTTTATTATTAATAAATTACTTTACAATAGTAAGTGTAATACAATTACATATTTTAAAATACTTATTAGAAACCACAAAATGACCAGATTATAAAGAAAAAGCTTCTCTAAAACAGTTTATTCATCAAAATACACATTCATTCCTTTACTTATATTTATGAACATACGAGTATATCATTTAATTATTCTTACTTTTACAAGGGCACTGACATAAATGATAATTCTAATGACGACCGCCTAACGTAGTGGTATCGTACCTGTCTATTAAACTCAAGGTTGTATTTGCCCTCGAGATACAAGTTATATAGGCCACCCAGATCTCGAAACAAGTGGAAACTAAATTAGTGTTAGCACTCCATTACCTGCCCACGAGGCAATTATTGTGAAAAGGCTCTCCAAAATATTATATCTTGAAGCTTGAAAATGTTTTTTTTTTTTTTGGGTTATAAGCATATATAAACAACAATTTATATATTTTTGCTTTAATTTTTATGGTTAATAAATATTTATATACGAATAAATTTTAGACGTTCTTGCACAATACGCAATTCTTTCAATACACTAACCCTCTCCGCAACTGGGCGGCTCATATTTTCCTTTAATTATATTATTTAGACCGCCATTAACTCGACGCAAGCTAATGTAGCCAGGAAATAAATGAAAATGGAACATCTGCTTATAGGAGCGGCCTCTGATAATAAACTTGTATAATTTGCTGCAAAATTAGACCCTTCTCACACTTACTTTATCTGATTAGAGTAAATATCTGGGTACCTGTAACAAATCGTTGCTGTTTTGCTTTATCATGATCTTACCGACCTTAAATTTACATTAATAGGTTGCTCTTGAAAATGAGCAACGTTAAACAAAAAAAGGTCTTTACACATTAATAAGTTCATAAGAAAAAAGTTTTATTAATAATTTTGTATTCAATAAAAAGTTAGTGATTTTTAGTTTTAAGATCTTATATCTCATACTAATTACAAGAAAATATATATATATATATATATATATATATATATATATATATATATATATATATATATATATATATATATATATATATATATATATACACATGTGTCACATGTTTTCATATATTTTTATACCTCTTACAATATTCAGGATAGACAGAAAGGGAGAGAACGAGAGAGAAAGAGAGAGGTAATATAGTGATTTATTTGCATTTATTTAATTTAATCATTCTACTATCCATTTTTAGTATAGCTTTCAGCTTTCAGCTTTCAGCTTTTTGGTGAACGGGTTAATTATACGTCACAAACACCACTGACCGACTACAATATGTTGGTGTCATTATGGCTTATTGTATATCTAAATCTAATATTGTTGTGATTGAAATAGATAATAATTTATTTTTATTATTTTTTATTCGTTATTACCTCGCTAGAGATAGACAAATGTATTTTAGGACAAGTTTAAAAATTTGAACATATTAAAATTTGAACCCAAGCTTTTTGGAAACCGTTTGAGCAGTCTGACAACTAACCTATACGTTCTCATCAAGCTTCGTTGAAATTCTTGTGTTTGTTGTAGCTTATTCATATCGTTGGCCTTGAATGATCATTTATTGTTTACATATTTATTATTAAAGATTTTCAGTGGTGAAATACGCAACCCCACCTAACCTCCACTACTTGTCGAAGCAGATTGTCGTAACATTGATGCTTTTAAGTATAAGCCTTCAGCTAGTTCACAGTAATACTTGATTGCAATACAACAGAAATACCAAAACCGACCTTATCACTCCTGAAAGCCTCATGGCTTCAATAAATAAACGAAAGTGTATATAGTTTGATCTTAGCCTTCCTACAAATGTAACGTATTCTTGTGATATATATCCCTGTATCTGCATAGATGTACAAAATAGCCTTTCTTTTTCATATAAAAAAGACGCAGTGCAGGCAGTGAAAAGCACATGATGCCAACGAAGTCGTGCGATACGAAAAAGTACAATTTCAAATAGAGATTTTGGGACTTAAAAGCTGGAACAATTTTAAGCATTGGGAGCGTGATCGTGAATGCCTTTTTAATTTAAATATCTACAATCAAATTTCGAGTGATGCAGATATTTTATTTTAACATGTTTGAATAGTTGAATTTTATTAGTATTAGTCAAATTCGTAATTGTTTCATTGTTATTTTAATATTATTCTGCTTCACTTATATAATTATTATTGTACTTATACGATTCCTAATATTATTATTTACACCTTCAATTTTTACAAATTAGTTTTAGTTGCTATTTTACTTGCGCTTATTGTCCATTTTTATAAATAATAGACTGAGATTGCTTATTTTAAATTCAAAACGAGAACTTTAGCTTTATATTAGATGTAGGGCATCATCATTATCATAAGGATATTATATATAAAAAAAGTTCAATATAATAATTTAATAATCAATATTGAAACTAATAATCTCATCAGGTATCTCATATCTCATTTCATAGTATATTTGTCATTTCAAATTTTTTTTATTTTATTTCTATTCATTTCATTTAATTTTTTTTATAGTTATAGAAAAGTAAATATTTCTTAATTTAATATTTGCAATAAATACTTTATGAATATTAATCTTATCATATAATTCGATGCTACAATAGCATATTTAAATCATATCTAAAATACATATCGCAATCGTAATAAAATGAACCCACCTCGGACTTTTTTATAATTATTAGTGATTTCAGAAATATACAATCATTCCCGAACTCTGTCAACTTACAATTGCTTCAGTAAAGCGATTCATTAATTATTCAAGAAAATCACAAAATGTTAATTTGGTAATATGTAAACATTGGCATTCGTCGAATCTACATGATAAAATGTGATGAGAGAAAATGTGGCAGTTCCTTCAGTTAATTATTAAATGGATTAAGCACACAAGAATATATCGATTTATGTTGTTTAAATATAAGTTAATTTGTCTGTAAAGTTACGTTAATTACTATTTGAAATCTAAGTACCTATAATAAATAAATTACATATTAAACTTTGTTATTGCATGTTAACCTTTTGCGACTGCGATGGTAGTCTTTCAAACACCGTGAACTCTGGCCATTTTGAAATGTGGCGTGCTCTAATACTGTCTCGCTAAGTACCATTTTAAAACGGCTCGAGCTACACAAAAATCGAACAACACCATCTTGCTAGATTATTTCTAGGTTTAGCGGACACGTTTTAGTTATTATTTTTAATTTAATTAATATTGCATGTGGTCTGTTCCTTAGTTTATCTCTTTTGTAGATTTTTGCCTAATCATTTAATTATATTTCTTCTGCTACATACACTGACCTTCTAATGCCTAAGAAAGACCAAAATATCATTATGAATTATGAGGTATTTTAATACTTATGAAAGCTGAATAAAAAATATATCTATATCTCTATATATGACATAAAACGTAAAAATTTTCGGCCAGTCCGAATTTAATGTTTTGTTAGAGATGAAACAGAAACAAATTCAATTATGTTCGCTGGCTTTAATGACTATTATCTGTGGAAAATTAAAACAAACGTAGTCGCAGCACAATGGATATGAACAATGAATGGGTATTATCATCTTCTACAAATGACGACCAAGGCCCGCGGCTAAACTCGTGTAAAGTTGCTTGCACACGCAATTTATATTTAAAAATATATATATTTTAAAACAATTTACATTTTGTATTAAAATTTCAACTTTAAATTATATAATTATATATAGCTGACTCTATTGAACTAGCAAACCATTGTGAGAAGAAAATTTGATTATTTTAACGTTTTATATGAAATAAAATAACCTAATATATTTTAATAATATTAAATTTATTTTCTTAAAATATAGTATAAAATGTTTTATGTATTCAATAAATTTTAATATAATCAATTTATATTGCGAGTACTCTATGTACATATTTTATTAGTTATAAATTAACACCATAGAATACATAAGTCCAAATAAAAAAATATAGAAATAATAGTTCAATAAAAAATATTTTTGCTGTCAAAAGTTATTAAAGTAAAGTTTGATTATGTTCCCATTTTATGTCGCACTTCAAATCACTTAGATGTTTCATTAATGGCACTTTGTCCTCGGATATCTATAATGATAGATTTTTTTATATAAACCTCAAGGTTAAAGATATACTCATATATTTTCCTAATTTGTATTACTACAATATTTTATTATTATTTTCAAAATTAAATTTTCAAAATTATAATTATTGTTGAGAAGTGGTTGTACAACCAGTTGCAGAAGGCACTACTATTTCAGACGGCCTATACTGTGTGAGCCCTTACTCTCCGTCTCCGTCTATCGGAACATTTATTTATATGTTTAAATGTGAAATATGTTCAATTTATACTTATACTATAAAATTATTCGACTGAATCTTGAAATTATTATAAATGATTGATATTATATATTTAATTTCTTTTTCTCTTTGTATACTTAAGCAATGTTTTCTTTGAACCAGCGTAAATATGCCAAGGAGTTGTTTATAACGAAAATATTTTACGTACAATATACGAATGTTCGTCTCGCAATCCGATCAGTGTGGAACAGGCTTAAGCCTAAGACTATAATATCTTTATAAAAAATAATTTGACTTTCAAAAACGGTGTCTTAAAAATATTTGAATACTTTAGATAGGATCTCTTCTGACACTTTTAATTATTAATTTTTAACTTAATTTCTAGATGATTGTGTAGTCTGTGGATCTAAAATTTTAGAGGGTGCTATGAACTATTATATTATAACAAGGTTTCTACCTTAAAAAGAAAAAAGGACATGACTTTGTTGCTCGTGTTTCTCTGTTAGTATGTCTAGACATTTTTTCTGAAAATCACATGAATGCATTGAGCTGAAATTATTAAAATATGAAATATCCAAGTCGGTAGTCTCTTGGAACACAGAAAAACTCAAATTTCTAAGGATTAGTTCAAGTAGAAGATTTTGTATCAAATTCTCCAAGTAATCAAATTTAGATAAATTACATAAACTAAATATCTACGATTATAATGAATTAATCTCCGAAATCAGTTAAGTTACATTTAATAATGTAATGCACCATAAGCAGGTAATATATAAATATCGATGCTTAGTACGGTCGTTAGACTTCACCCCTGAATACACATCCCTTTACATGCAAATAGGCGAGATTGTGCATCAATAACAGGTTTGTGGGTTGCCTGAATTTATCATCCTGTATGTATTTCACGATAATAGATTTCATAGCTTTACAGCTACAATTTCTATAAAAATAAATTTATATGAATAACATGTTCTGTCATAATATTTATGAATTATTGGGGCTTGGGGAAATTAATTATTATCGTGTCTCTACTCTAGCAGGACACGCGGCGGTGAGCTTAGCTCTCAACACGCACTTTTAAGATTCAAGCGGGAAGATGAGACTGTTATGCTATATATGGTATAAGGCATGAAGCTATTAAAATATTTACTTACATACGATATAAATTCAAATCAAATGAATCGTCTCGATGATTTTTAGATCTTAAAACTTATTTATATTTAGTCATAAATTAATGATGAAGTAATAATAAATCATACTTGTAGGTACCAAATTTATTTATTGAAAAATTGAGTATCGTTGTGGCGGTAACCGCGAGGATTTGTGGATTCAATTCCCCCACTTGGAGACAATGAATTATTTTCATTTTCTTCACTCTGGTAATAAGACAAAGCCGCGGCGTTGAGCTCCGCCACTCTACCCGCAATGCCTCGAAAGGCGGAAAGCGGGGAACGGAGTGTCTTACCACTAGGTTCCTTCAGTCTACGGTTCCTGCTCCACCTATCCTGCTATGTGAACACAGCGTGAAGCTAAAAAAAAATAAGTATATATACTAAATTTGTAGCCCATTATATTAAAATATATAAATAAAAATATTAATTATTATAATGTGCAATATTATTTTGCCAAGCTCTAACGAAAATATATCTTTAAATTAGCATGCTTAGAGCATTATCTAGGCGAGGTAATGTTATTAAACTACTGAATGAAAAAAGAAAAAAAATATATATTATTAAGTGTAAGCTTTCCTTGATATTTTCATACTGAAAAAAATATTATGTACACTACATAACTTATTAAAAAGTTTCGTTACTATAGAAGATCAATATACGATTAACTTTATCAAGTTTACTATTTAAATTTATATACGTACTAAATATACTATAATATATGAAACTAGACTACACCTCGAGGTGAATGGAAATAATGTGACCGACCAAATGTTCGGTTTTGATTTTTCGGTACGTACCGATAATAGACCGTGCTGTAGATCTTCGACCGTGCCGAAATTTAGTAGCTACTGGTCTAGGTAGGACGCTCTACAATCTTTTATGACATACAATTCAAAATCAGATGACATATGATCTCAATAAATAAAAAATTATTATTGTAAAACAAAGATATACAATACATACATACCTTATTATATCTATATCATATTACGCTGCGTTTTTATATTCAGTTATTATTTATCAATCACAAGAATAAATATAAAAATGGTTAAGGCAAGTCCTAGTAAAATATGTTTTTTAAATTGTATTTGTTTGTGGTAACCAAAAACAAATACAAAAAATATATTGTAAATTGCGGTATCTACAAATTTTATAGTGTACCAATATGTATAAAATATGTGCGTATTCTCATACGTTATGTATGGAAAGATTGAGTGAGTTTTCTTTAAATACTATGGACTGGGTATAGGTTTACCAGTAATATTTAGATAACAAACTATTTCCTGGAGCTGGCATGTTGCCTTGGTTTGATATTCTATCGGGTTTCCTACACAATTGCATCATGCTATTGATTGCTGAATTTGTATTTGGATAGCCGTCTCCAAACAAAGAAACAAAGTGAAATGGACGTAGAAGATCTGAAAGTATGTAGCTTGTTGTACAGGCAGTGCTAATTGCAACGTAAGAATACGAGACAAGCATTGGTCGCCATTTTGAAAGACGAGTGTGACGGATGTTAACGTGAGTATAGTCACGTTAAGTTAAGTTAATTAGTCACATCCGTCACACTTAAATTTGTATATGAAAGAGATTATGAAAAAACGAAATGTAAGATAAATAGAAAATACATGAGGCATTCTACGTCAAGCGGACAGGTAAAAAAGCATGGTCTCCGAATTTAGACATATTTTAATATGTTAGACCTATATAGGTTCTCAGTACAATTGCAAATATTTTTTTATAATATAACGTTTAGTTCAGGAATTACACGCGTTCAAAGTCGTGAAGGGCTTTCGGACATGTACTTGTTCAAGTCCTAGTATACATATTAAATAAAATAAAAATATATAAACTAAGTAGTGGAATATATTCCTCATAAAAGGAGATTATTAATTGAATTTTATTAAAATAAATTTTTCATGTAAAAAAACTCGTTTTAATTTTATAAATCGAAATTTGACCAACTTAGCCATAATTGATTTTTTTTCATTTTTAATCTGTAAGTAACTTATATTATGTAGATAGTCTTCACAAAGTTCTATTGTGGACCTTCAAGCCGTTTAGGCGCTATTCGAAAAATCATCTTGCAAAGCTTCTTGGATACATCTGAAACAAAAAAAAAAAAGAAAATAAAAAAAAAAAATATATATATATATATATGTAATGACAATATATAAATTCAAGTATTAAAAGAAAATACACATTTTATACGATTTTTTTTTTTTGTTTTATGTTTTTTTAACTGTCTTTGCAAAGAATGATTATTGTTATTGTCTTATTGTTTTATGCATGTTAAGTTAGCCTTTAAGTGTGGTATACAATTTAGATAGAAGTATTGTTAAATATTTATAAGTAGAAGAATTATTTTTGTATACAACGTTGGCTTTCTATTAAATAAATAAAAAAATAAATAAAAATAAAATTTTTATCAGCTTATGTAAGAGGAATTTGGGAAAGGAAAAAAGTAAAGAATTCCACACATTCCCTATTGAATACTAAATTAATCCCATTCAAAGACTTCTTGTTGCTCTTAAATTTTCCCAGAATATATTCTTACTCAAATATGTATATAATATGTTATAAAAACGTAAGGATATTTTAAATTTACGATAAATAGCTTTTTTGGACAATTTCTTAAAAGAAACGAAAAGTGTATATTTTTAGTAGTCTTTTACAAAATGCCACTTTAATATGGATCATGTAGTAGGACAGAGTTTGTTTGTTAACACGATGACCTGATAAGAGTGTGACGTTGAGTTCCACATTGACTTAACACATAATATACCGAGTTCAGGCGAAAAGCGGAGAACGTAGTGTCTTTATACTATGTTATCTCTGCCTACCCTATTGTAAGTGAGAGAAAGCAGAAAGCAAAAAATATATAATTTTACCTTAACACTATAAAAATTATTAAATTATTAAAAAAATGCATTCTCTCTTGCCAAATGATTGTTCTTTGCAATAATCTTTGGGTAGCGGAAATTTGTAAAAATGTAGTGCTAATAATGTAATAAGTTGTATAAAGTATATAAGAATTTCGGCGTAGCGTGAGGAAGAACGCATGGCTTAGTGGTCAAAGCGCATGGCTTCCATGAGGCGCGGGTTCAAATCCCGCTGTGTTAAATCTTTATATGTTTTCTTTAAAAACTTAAACCTCCTTTTCAAATTTCGTTTTTAGTATTATACCCATACAGAACTAATTATAAATGCCAGGTTATTAATAATAATTATTGTCGAAACTTGACAAATAATATTAAATCTAAATAAAAAAAAGAAATAGACGGTGTCACAAAATATGATAAAAGCTGGTCAAATTAATACAGTGCTTATAGCGCTCATGAATAACGAAATGGATTTGTTTTGATTTGTGTTTCAATTGTAAATTTAAATATTTCCAATTTTCATTTATATTATCTGGTAAATTACTATCTAGCCATTATTCGATTAAAGAAGTATTAGTTATTAAAATAACTAAATATGATGATGATGGGAAAAAAAATAGGATTTTGTCAAACATAATTTTGACAAAATCATATTTTTTTTCTCAGCTTCACCTCACGGAGATGAAGATACTGAGGTGGATGTGTGGCGTAACCCGGGCTGACTGCATACGCAACCCATTCATTCGAGGTAGTCTTGGGGTCCGTGACGTAGCTGATAAGCTCCAAGAGCGTCGTCTCAGATGTTATAGCCACGTTTTGCGCCAGCCTAAGAACAACGTCGGAAGAAAATGCCTTGTTATGTCTGTCCTTGTCGTAAGACTGGACGCCCAAAGAAGCGATGGCAGGACGTCATGATGCAGGACATGAGAGCCAATGGACTAACCACTGAGGATGCTCAAGATCGTGCAAACTGGAGTTGATAAAGTAGGAAAGCAGACCCTGGCAATAGGCCAGGATAATGCTTAGTAGAAGAAGTAACGACTTCTTCTCTCGGAGCACTTCTAAATACGTTTTTGTGAATTTAAACCCTCTCAGGTTAATATTTATAAATTATTTACATTTATTTTCGTTAGACAAAGATGATAAATTTCACCAATATTCATTTGTATTGTACAGTAACTGCATATATATATATATATATATATATATATATATATATATATATATATATATATATATATATATATATATATATATATATATATATATATATATATATATATATATATATATGTATATATATATATATATATATATATATATATATATATATATATATATATATATATATATATATATATATATATATATATATATATATATATGTGACAAACATTTGTTGTATTAAATACACATGTACAGAATAAAAATAGTTTTAAATTTAAATAAAAATTAAAAAATTACGTAGCCGGGTTTGTACCCAATCCTCTTGGAATAACACATCTTTTTACGCTCATTACAACTTATTTATGTTTTTAGCATCCCTATATTAAGATTTTGACAAGATCATTGCTGATAATCATCACTTGGCAAGAGGGAATGTTATTTATTAAAGATTTATATTATTTTTAAAGTGTTATTTCACATTAAGGATAGATATGTGACAGACAAATTTATTATATTACTTTGCCAATGAAATCTCGTCACAGCGTACTTTCTAAAATGTAAACGCTATAAAATGAACAAGCATAAATTTCTTGTTACTAGTAGTTGAAAATAGCCTCGAATAATAAGTTTAGCTGAGAAAAGTCTTGGAACAAAAGGAACACGACAAAAGACTAGAACCGTCGCTTTAGACTAAAGTTATGTATTTTCAGGACATTTAAATGGTATGCGAAATGTTATGTACTTAAATTACGATAACACTGTGAATAAAATGTATAAAATTTACATACAAAAATAAAATGAAGCCATTATGGTGCAGCAGGTAACGTAATGATCATGTGTTCGATTCTCACTTGGGGCAATGGATTATTTTTCGAAGGTATGTAGAAACTGTAATTTTCTCCTTAAATTAAGAAGTAAATTTTACATTTAGAATATTTAAAAACATTTATTGAAATAATCAATAAATGTTTAGTGCTTATTAAAAAAGCTGGGTATCACAGTACAAGGTGAAATATAATAATACAATACATTAAAGATACCTCCGGATTTGAAAATATCTCAGTAAGGGTACCCACCCTATTCCTCATGCAAAGGCCTATCTATAAAAGTAAAATGACATACTTACAATGCATATCTATCCCATTGTCGTGAATAGATTGAATCATCGGTAATAAAGTACGTCTAAAGCCACATATACATATCAATAAAGTCACAAGTGACAAATAAGCACCTAATTTATCGTATAAAAAACAGCTACGGTATCAACTTTCAGTAACATACCTCTTCAAATACAATTTATTTTAAGTATAGCTGTACTCAAAGTATAAAGGAAAAATACATAAATCATTTCTGTATAAGCATACAATATACATACATATATCCAAACAACGATATAAAAGGAATAGAGTGCAACGTATTATTAAAAATTCATCTATCATTTCTTTATGCACATTGCATTGCAGTGGACAAGATTGCCTTAGTCGTTAGCTTTGAATTTGTGCTTTTCGAGAGAATTCTTATGTAAATTCTAAGCCTTATTGATTTCAAGGGATTTCTTGCTTAAAATAAATCACAACGATGTCACTTACAGATGTGTGTAATATGAAACAAAATAAATTTTTCACTTTATATTATAAAACTATTGTGGCGCAGAGACAACATCTGTAAACGATTTTGGATTCAATCCCAAGTTAGGGGATTAAATATTTTTTTCTGATCTGGTAAAAAGCTGCCGCTACTGTCATGGAATGTCTTAACACGAGGTTGTATCTGCTTTACATGCTATAGATACCTATGTGAGATAAGGCGTGGCGCAAAATAAACAGGTAAATTAACAAAAAATACATAATTGAATATAGAAACTATAAATCTTCTCTTATATATCATTAAAGTAACTTTACTTTAAGCAAACTAAATTATAGCTATATCTTCATAATTTAACATATTTTAAAATGTAAACTCATACATAAATATGTATACAGATTTTACATATTACTAATATATACTTTATTTTGTATAATAATAATAATTATTATTTTAGTACGAATAGAAATTTCATATGTCAGTTAGAGTATAATTGAAAAACATGATATATTAGTTTATGCTGGTCATAGACATTGGAATGTAATTATTGCGACAGTAGTTCATACACAGCGCACTCTCGTCCCATGCATATTAAATTTTTATATAACGTGTACATTAAAATTGCAAATGTTATTACAGTGCACTTTAACGTTTTCAAGCCAAGTGCTAGATTTCAAAATCGCAAAATCTATTTACATAAAATATTATAGAATGAATATATGTTGCACATTTAAGAATCATCATAGTAATAGTTACAGGGGCACGGTAAAAGTTATGCATTTTCCACGCATTTGAGAAAGAAAATATCGATCGAAGTGTGAGTCGTTCTCGCGCACTGAGGGTTCCGTACCAATTTTATAAATATAGAGCAACATAAAATTTAAATTATGAAAATTGACAAGCTTATATTTCCGGCCGTATGCGCTCATTTTGTATCAAATGAATTACATATATAAATTTGTATTATTGTTGTATAGTTTGTTATTATTGTTGGTAGTTCGAAGCTTCTATCTAGAATAAGTATATCTACCTTACCTCCTATACTTTTAAATGGCCATAAGGTATAAATAAACTTAAGCGCCTACAAAATGCTGCCACTCGGTTCATCTTTGGATTAAAAAATAACGACCGTCTCCGAAGTTCGTAAGAAGCTCAAGTGGCTCCCAATCCATCTTCGTAGGAATAATCATATTTTCCATCTTGTTTACCGTGTACTGTTTGATCCGCCATCTCCTCTATATCTAAAAGAGCGTTTTGAACTTTTGAGGTATTACCACCCCAGGTATTACATTGTCAGAAGGAGAGACCATTGTCTATTTATCTATTTTTTACAGATTTTAAAGATTGCATTTTTAAGCCTTCTGAACTTGTTATTTGTAATATTAATTAATTAATATTAATATTATTAGTAATAAACTTACTTCATTTGTTTTTTTCGCGAGCTACGTTGAAATTTTAAATTTACTTACTGGAAGAGAAAAGCTATGTAAATCGCAAAAATATAATCGTTACGGCACACAAGACACTAAGGCATTCTATTTTAATACAAAATCATTGACTCTACAGTAAGCCAAGCACCACTCTACTCCTCTTGTTGAATTAGGGGAATTGTCAAATATACAATGAATATTGTATATATAGATTACGAGATACTTCAATATATAGTTGAATAACTTTGTATTGTTTATTAATGAAACATATTGAATATATGGGCCGTTATATTACTAAAGTGAATATGTTGTTTATATGATGAAAAGATATTACGATTAACTTATATATTAATAGAAATTACATTTATGGATTAATTATGCAACTGACAACGTCTAATAAGGAAGTAGCTATTTTGTTTTTTTTTTGGCTTGATTTTAAGGTTTTGGATTTTTACATAAGTACCACGGATAGAAAAAATACTTAAACGCATGGCTTAGAGATCAGAGCGCTCTGACGGTTTCCGTGAGGCGCGGGTTTAAATCCCGCTGGTTTGGCCAAGTGCAAGTCGTATTCGTTCACCGCGAGCTCTGTACCAATTTCACAATCGTAGGTCAACGGGAAAAACAAGTTATAAAAGTTGACAACTAGTACTATGAGTTTTATCTTCTTGCCAAATTTCTTAATTCTAGTTCAACGGGAAGTACCCTATAACCAAAACATAAAAGCTCTTATCTTTTCATTGCGTTGACGTAGAAGCTTATTTTTTTCTTGCTTGGAGCTTGTTCCAAGGTACTGTAAACAATTCTTTGATGTTTAATTCACCTTGTTATATACATTCTTTAAAATAATGATCTTGTATGAGTTATGTAAGCCTTACTGGTTTTTATTGTTCTTAACTTGCGCCTTGGATTACACTAAAAATGTCTACCTAAAACGCATTCGGTTATTGTGTAGTCGCTATAAGATTCCGTTCCTGAGATTAAGTAAAGTGTATAAAAGTTAATTATATAGCATGAAAAATTTATACTGGAATATATAATCAATAATAAATATAAAATCAAGTTTTATTTATGTGTGACATATAATTAATTATGTATGTATTTGTGATTTATTTTATAATTAACTGTACTATATTCTTACCCGCTGCTTAAAAACTCATCCACTACCATAAGTTGGCTGAAAGAGACATGTCGTAGGGATAAGTCCACCTTTGTGTACTACTTTTTCTTAAAGTTGTTACCCATATGTTTTTTTTAGTACAATGAAGAATATTATATATACCGCATTAATTTAACCACTTACATTTAAATGTTTGAGAACCCTGTATTTACAGCAAAATATGACGTTAGCATGCCAACAATCACCTTCAACATATACTTTATTCCAGAAAAGCTATTAATGAATAGCACCAGAAAATCTTTATATCCACAATACGTAAACTTCAAATAAGTTGTCGACACGAAGCCACAGAGCTGCTGATTGTTTTTTTTCAAAATTGGTTCTCCCAAATTTTCCACATTTTTTTTTAAATAAAAACATTAATCACTTATTGTTCATACAAGATATTTTTGAATCTTTCTTTAAAATTTTTAGGGCTCCGTGCCTCAAAAAGAATAAACAGAATAATTATCGGATCAACTTATTGTCCGTCTATGTGTGTCTGTCTGTCCTTCAGTCAAAACCAGTTTCTCAATATTGCGTGGAGGTATTAAGTTTAAACTCATGTCAAATATCCTCTTTTGAAGTACAAATAAAAAACTAATTTCTAAGTTATAACAATCAAAAGATTATTTTTTGCATTTTGCATGAAAATCGCCATATAATCAAAACCGGTAACTGATAACAGGGTACCTTCCCTGATGAATGTTAGTAATAATTTAGATTTTATAGTATATTACAAATAAAAGAAAACATCTGAAAATTAATAACTTATAAGTTTAACACAGAAAGAAAGCATTTGAAGCTTATAACTGTAGCTGGTTGTGAAATTTTATCAGTTGTATTTTCCGTTAACCTACAATAACATAAAATTGGTACGGAACCCTCGGTACGCGAATACGACTCGCACCTATCGACCTTCATAAGTGTAAGAGAAAAAGTATAAATATTAAGAACGTTTGGCTTAGTGGTCAGAACACATGCTGCTTCCAAGAGAAGCGGGATTTTTTTTTTATATTTTGGTACTTCCCTATTTTAACATGCTTCAATGAATATACTCTATTATGATGCTAAATTTTTACTACGATAATATAAAATAATAAAAAGACTTTCCATTCGGCGATTCTTATACCTCTATAATAAAACAATTTGACTGGATTAATCTCGTATATTCAAGTATATTTTTGGCAAACCGATGTTGCAAACACTTTGCAGTCCGTAGTCACGAGTAGACTGTCGTCAACGGTTTCTGAGTTGCCCCGCGTCCTGCCCTGGATTCCTGCAGAATTAATTTACTGTATCTCTGGTATAGTAGGTTTCAGGGTTTAAAAAACTATTAATAGACAAATTCAAGTCAGTCAGTCTAAGTCTGGTCGATAATAGAAATTTTATAAATTTCTATAACTTATCAACTGTCACAAATATATTTATTAAGTACACAAGTACAGATACATTTGTTTATGTTTAAGTATTACATGTAAATTTATACATACATAGTCGTATATAATATGATAAGGCACACAATATATAAATATATATATATATATATATATATATATATATATATATATATATATATATATATATATATATATATATATATATATATATATATATATATATATATATAGTTTCAGATATGTAATTTTTCGGCTGAATACCATAAGGAATCATTGTGACTCCAAGCTTTTGTCATTTCGAATAAGCTTGGCCACAGTTCAAGTACGTAAAATTCAACATATTTTACCTATTCAAAATCTGTAAAGCTTGGTCAGGAGAAATGGTAAGAATAGCTTTTGAAAATGTTGGTTTTATTCCAAATAACATTTTAACAAATATATATATATTTAAATAATATATATATATATATATTTATATATATATATATATATATATATATATATATATATATATATATATATATATATATATATATATATATATATATATATATATATATATATATATATATATATATACTTGAAGTGTATTTTTGTGATTTTATCTGTGTATCCCGGCTAATCTGGAATAACTAAGCTGATTTTTATTATGTATTAAATACGTAAAAGTAATAATACCAAATGTTTTCAAGTACAATCTTTTTAGTGAATAAAAGTATCGAAAACTATACTTAAATAACTATAACAAATAGCATTTTTTCTTAAACACACTTCAATAATATTATATACATAAATGTAAATACAAAATATATAATTAATGTTACTACATTGTATGAAAACTGACCATTAAACTTGTATAGTATTATTATTCGGTAATCAAACAGGAACGTTTTAATTATAGTATACACTATCATGCTTCATACTAAAATTGCCTATGTATGTACGCACGTAATAGGCAGAATATTACCTGGTCTTTACATTCCTATATGAAATTATAACTAAATTGATCGATAGAGAAATTGATTAAAATAGATAAAAAATTATGAAGTAAATGTGGATATAAAAAGTAGCATTTTCAGAAAAATACTATATTTTAAACATATTTTAAAGTAACTTTTGTTGTGTATGGCACATGACACAATCTAAATGCCTAGTGCAACTCAGACCGCAAATATGATGGGTTATATCAAAATGATAATCGAATTCTAACATTCTTAATTCAAACGAGACGTTCTTGAAATTAGCGCCCTATTACTAAACTACGAGTATATCGCTTTATAATAATAAGTATGGGCAAATTTCAATTTTTCTTTATGGTCTGCATTATGTTGTAGCTATATGTAGCTTGTGGTGGTATGTAGCTTGAGAAAAATTATGAATTTATTACTGCTCCAATCGTGTCTACACAACATTTGACAAAACATTGCTTATTCTTTTCCACTTTTTTTTCATGTTTTTTTTTTGTATTGAGTAGGAGTAGGCAGAGAGAAACTAGTGTCGAGACACTTAGTGCAACATATAGCCTATAGCTACGCCACATGTTTTTTATATAGAAATTCTAGGCGATATTTTAAATATAAGCATTCTGAGCAACTTGCACATAAATTCTTCTCGTCATGAAAATTACGATTCGAACCTCGTAAATAATATCTATATATATATATATATATATATATATATATATATATATATATATATATATATATATATATATATATATATATATATATATATATATATATATATATATATATATATATATATATATATATATATATATATATATATATATATATATACATTTTTTTTAATATAGAGTTAATTTGTAAATGAGAATTATCTCTTGCGAGAATTGAAATCAATATTTATATATTAATGAATGCCAAAATTGTGTACACAATATGTACATATTTGTATTTATAACAAACATTGTTAAATGAATGATATAATGGAATTGTTTGCTCAATGAGGTATATTTACACATTTTGGCCTAAACAAAGTCTACTGAACGTTGGGGATCTACACAATCGGATCGTACCTGTGATGTAAATTTTCTCAAATTAGTTATAATTTGCTTGTTACGTTTGTATTCTATTCATAAATAGTAAATAACTTTCTTCTAAATGAATTGTAATTTCATTCATTTCAAAATTTTATTAATAAAAAAAACAATTAACACTAATGACTATAGTAGTTCATAACTTCTTTCAGTTATTAAATTATTATTTAAAATATACCTGCTGTTTTCCTATATTATATAGGCAAGGGCAAAAACACCGCATTATAAATTACACTCAACCAGGCAAAATAAAAAATTTAAATATTTTTCAATATTTGAAAAATGTTACGTATACGAGCAGAGCAGGCTTGGTTAGCACACTGCAACAGCTGCACGATATTGTAAGTTATTATACTGTAGATATTATTTAAATTTAGATTTTATAATCGTCGTCGTGGGACGTGATTCAGTACTAATATTTTTTCTACTTTAAAATCTGTAATAAATAAATAAATATAAGTGTAATTATATATACATATTTAATCTAGGAGGCTTTATTTCCTGCTCCGTTGCGATTGAAATACAGTGAAAAGCACTTTATATCTATTAAATAAAATATATATATTTATCTTTATAAATAAATAAAATAGAATCACTAAATTCACCAAAAATAAAGGATTTTCTTCTCGAGTTAGATGCTTTTTGTTATGAGAAATAGGTGCTTCCTTAAATGCGGAGTTGGAAAGTCGCCATTTTATGACCCACTTACCAAGCTTTCGCTTGCGCTGTTTAATAGAATTTTATTCTTTATTATCAATATAAGCATAATATGATATAAAATATATTTATAAGTACGTTATACTTTATACTCGTACATATAACATAATAAATTTAGTGAATCACAAAGCTTGGGTCTGAGACGTACACTGCAAGATTAATAGAATAAATCACGTTGAAATATTGCTATGACGATAATCAGTGGATATTTAACCTAGCCATGTTCACAAAGATAATATATAGTTAGATCTTGGGAACAGAGCGGAAAGCGTCTGGCTGTAAACGAGAAATGAGAAAAAGAAAGAAAAGTGTGGAAGGAAGTGTCACTACTAAGCTTCCTCTGTCCACCCTGTGATAAAGTGTAAACCAATATATACTCGTAAATATTATGGTGTACTGTACGTAAAGTAATTCTGTATAATATATTTATAAATAAACCAAACCGTATTAAGATAGAAACGGGTGCATCAAAGCGCATAACAATGCACTCTGTAGTCAAAGTGAAAACGCCTATTGGAAATGCCAATAGCAGCTTTATCTGCACGTATTTCTGGTTAGCCTTTACAAATTTAGAACATTCAAAATATGTTCAGTTTTATGTAGTTGAACTCACGCCAAGCTTATTCGTAGTTAATAGTGCCTCCATGTGGTTTGAACTTCGAAGTAACAATATGGATGTTATAACTTTCACAGCTTATTGGATACGGTTATCAATTTGTTTAAGTGCTTGAAATATATAATATTATAAAAATAAAACTTTTTTAATAAGATAAGCTGCAGTTAAATGTGATACGGCTAGTTTAGTAATAATAATTAAAGATTTTATTAATAATCTAAAAATTAACAAAAAAATGATTGTTTTGGCTTAAAATAAGCTTCTTCAAAGCTTTTCTAATCGTGGATTTTTCTCATTCAGAATATATATATATATATATATATATATATATATATATATATATATATATATATATATATATATATATATATATATATATATATATATATATATATATATATATATATATATATATATATATAATGCTACAAGAAGTCTGAAATGTGGTAAATCAGTGGGAACAGATGGAATTACTACCGAGGTGATCAAATATAGTGAGCCTCGCATCTTGGACTTGTTTTGGTTTTAATGTAATCTATGCTGGAAATCGGAGGAAGTTCCAGATTGGCAAGGTGCAGTCATCTTTGCCTTTGTACAAAGGTTTCACAGATACCTGATTCACAGATAGACTGTGCAAGCTATAAGGCTATCAGTTTGATTAGCTGAGGTGGTATAGTTTAGTGAGAAGAATGCAAGAGACTTCCGAAAGGTTATTGTGGTTTTTAGGTAGGCTTAGGTTGGTAGGTTTTAGACCTGGATGAGGATGCATCACGGAGATGTTTTTGGTTGGAAACTAAAAAATTTATGGTGTTGAAGAAGGCGTTTAACAGGGTTTTAAAAAATAATTTATAAGATATACTGCCCCGGAGCAATGTGAACTGCAGGCTGTAAAGTCTCTTTATAGAGATCACTCAGCCTGTGTGTAAGTAGAAGCTGGCATGTCACCTTGATTTGACATTCAATCGGGTGCCAAACATGGTTGCGCCATGGCTGTCTCCAAGAGTAAAACAATGTAAAGTAGAGTAGTAAAGTAAAGTAACACAGGAGTGAAAGCGAGTGACTTGAAAGTAAATTGCTTGCTGAACACCGATGATGCGGTGCTTATTGCATCATCAGAATGCGAGTTGCAGGCATTGGTCATCATTCTGAAAGATGGGTGTGAAAATAATGGTCTAAGCCTGAATACAAGCAAAACACAGGTTCTGGTATTTGAAAGACAAAAACAATTAGAACAAGTAAATGAAGTAGTATACCTGGGAAGTATGTTAAGAGGGAAGATACAAAATGGATGAAGAAAGGTGTAGTGCTGCCGATAGCAGAATGAACGTTGCCTTAGCTGCATTGTTGAGACACATTGCACTGTGGAGATGATGACACTCTTCGAAAAATATGTGGTCTCAGTTTAACTGATAAAATCAGCAACGAAGAGATACACAGAATAGTAGGTACCAGTGAGGACGTCACAGTGAGAATGAAGAATAACGTTCTTAGGTTTGGACGCGTCGAGAGAATAAGTGATAAAATAATGGTAAAAAAGATATATGAAGCAAAAGTAAGTGGTAAGAGAGAGGTTAACTAAAACCTCGGTTGATCTTCGAGAACACAGTGTCGAATATACTGGAGGTAGGTCACGTAAAAACCATAAAGGCGTCTTCACGGAGAGCATGTATGAAGAGGTTAATGACAGTGGACGTGGCGAAAGGAGTAAAGGATAAAGCGTATGTATGTATTAAGATACACCAGCGTTTTTTTTCTGAACACTCTTTACTTTGTGTACATATCAAAGTAAAAACCTCATGCTTAAATAGAATATGCTTTTTGCTATATTTTTTTCTACCAGTAAGCTTAACGAATAAAACGAGACTTCTATGATGAGAAAAAAATGATCGATGAGTCTGTGAGTATTGCTTCCTGAATTGCAGTTAAACGATATTTGAGAGTGAACGCTCTGACGTACTCGTACATAAGTGTACAAGTATTCGAGGGACAAGAGAACTACTCCTTAAGCTATCTAAATATTGATGATTTACAAATGTGGATATTGAACAGAAAAATCCCAATTTGGTGAACATTTTTATGGGATTTTATGTTATAATCTACATCAAATGGCTTTAACGGTGACTATAGATGTATACGTTTTTTTTTTATAACACTCCTAAATCTCGCTAATTTATGCCCGATAATATAACCTCTTTCAAACAAGAAAACAAATCATATAAACTAACAAGTCATCACATAAATTAACTGAAAAAAATTATTATTTATCTTTATAAATATAGCATTTTCCTGAATTTTAATGTTGCTGATATAAAAAAATTAAACTTTTATATCAGACACATAGCAAAAACATATAAAAAAACTTTCTTTTATTTTAGACCTATCTTAGATATTATAGAGTACATCTACATAAAAAGTAAAATATTTAATACAATACATTTTTTTATAATTATTTATTTATTTTTATAAAAAGAATCTATCATGTCATCTTTGCCACTTTTAGTAAATATATTTTGTTCACAAAGGTAATCAAGGTGTCTTTTTTCTTGTTTAAAATTACAGCGTGCTATATGATTAAAGCGTGTCTGTTCGATGGTCCAGCGATACATTTTGTCCCACTATACTAGGCAAGTGTTTATAAATATATATGTTTGCCTCATTTATGTTAAGAAATATTAAGGTTTTTATGAATATATTATTTGTCTCTTAAGATAGTAATGAATATAATTCATTAGTTGTTTTAAGTTTCAACATCTGTAGGGTATTTTTAGTAATCCTTTATTTGTCATTTGGCATGTAATTTAAAAAAATCCTATGATTTTTTTTTAACTATTCTTGTTCAAGTGTAATTCGTATTTGAAACCAAACTAGTTTTGCATTACAACAATTCTACCACACATTTTTCCATGGCAACGAATTACTATAAAAGATAAAAAATTGAAACATGTAGATAAAGATTTTAATACAACAGACATTTCAATTTTATTTATATGTATATATAACATAACATTTCTCAGCATTGTAATTTGATTTTAGCTTAAAGATTATTTTTGTGTATATAGGTTAATTTATTTATTTGTATTTTTCATTGATATAGGAATTATTACTTGATTTCTTAATTAATAAATCTGTAATAATAGAATAAGACGAAAAAGTTTATTTATGTTTGTTTGTTTTCTTTTAAACTAAGATCTTTGTAACTATTGGATGGAATGGATTTATTTTTATCTAAGCCAAATTATATAACATTACGATATATTTTTTAACCTTAAATAATAAAAAAATCGCATAATATTCCGTATATTTAAAGGTAAGATAGTATTTATTCCCTTTGCATTTAAAGAACTCCAATTCCCCATCGAAGTCATGTTTATTATGATTATCAATAAGTCTCAAGGGAGAAATGCTGAACAAAGCTGGACTTAACCACGGCCTGTAGCACCCATAGACAGCTTTATGTGGCATTACATAAATATAATGCGATATAATGCATGTACATAGTTTATATATAGAGGATGACGGTGAAGGATGTGGAGTAGCATATAGGTTGCTTTTTATCACCTAAAAAGGTAAAGCAGTTAATATTAAGAAAAAAATAGTTAAGGAAAATTTCTACTGGTATTGAATTGTAATTGCCACTGATGAATCTGAATAGAGAAATAAATAATGCCAAAAATTTTAAAGTACAATTTATAAGTGAATATAACAATATAGATAAGCGTACTAAAACAGCCGAACAATTTCCCTAAATGAAGTACTTTCGTGTACTTTAATAATATTAAATAAAAAGTATTATATAAAAAATATACATATAAGTATTTATATAATTTATTTATTTAACTTTCGCTGTACCCGCACATAGCAGTGTAGGCAAAAGGAGTGAGTAAGTAAGTAAGTTGAAGGAACCTAGTGTTAAGGCATTCAGTTCCCCACGTTCCGCCATTCGAAGCATTGCATGTTGAGTGGCGGAACTCCAACCAGCGTTTCAACTTGTTGCCAGAGCGAAGAAAATGAAATAATTCATTATTCCCAAGTGGGAATCGAACCCACAAACCGTCGCGTTAACAGGCTGACGCTGCGTTTCTGCGCCACGACGATATTTATATAATATCACCCAAAATTACAAAAACAAATTGAATATATCAAAATCCCCTAATATTATGTACTATTTTGATTCAAAATACTATGTCTACGCCTTACATATAGGTATTTATACATTAATAACACGTTCCAAAAGTTACAATCCAATTGACGAATATTATTTACCACTTCAATTTCAAATAATAATATAGCGTGTGCACGAAAACCGAAACTATATATAAGTTTTAGTAGGGTTCGCGTGATCTTCATTTGTAGCAGATGATTATACCCATTCATTGTAACCCTATTGTGCCTGCGTTTATTTCAATTTAGCTGGGATAATAGAAATTACAGCTTTGATTACAATCGTGCTTGTTATATATATTATTTTGATATCAAAACGCAAAATAAATATGTTCTTGTAATATTTAATTGACTTCTTGTGCTTAACAACAAGTTGTCATTAAATCTAAAATATTAATTTTATTACAATAATTTATAAATTAATTTTACGAAAATCCGTTATTAGGTTCAAGTTGCGTCATCCGTTTAATTTATGTTCTTTATAGTAGTTTTAGAGTGGTAATGATACAGATGTAATAATAAATGGATTTAGTAGTATTAAATCCATGATAGAAAATAATTGTTTGTGAGTTGATTCATGTATTTATTACAAGATGTAAAAAGTGTTTAATCTTTCCTGTGGGTACATACTTTTAAAGGTGCTTATAGCCTGGTAAAATACTGTTATTTGTATGTTGTAGATTGTAAGTTATTATACTAACATTTGTAAAAATAATATAAAATAATAAACGACTTTAAAATAAAAAAAAAGAATGATACAGATGTGCGAGTTATTTTTTTTTTTATTAATTATTATTTTATCTTACTGCATGTGCCTTTATTATTAATGAAAACCAAAAATATGAAACTCTCGTCCAATTTAAAATTTTATAATCACAATTTCTAAGCATTGCACAGTTAAATCTATAGTACCGGCCCATGTCCCCATCGCCATAAAGTAACTGAAAAATTTATGTCGTCAGAAGCACAATTTATCGATCATTGGTTTTATTGTTTTAACCACTTACTTCGATTGTGAGGTGGTTACAAAACGGGTTTTAAAATTATTACTTTCCAAAGAAGTAAATTTCGTCGTCTAAGCAATTTTTACTAATTCTATAATAGTTACTGTCTCTAATATTAGAGTTGCCTAATTGTGGATAGTGAAACTGAAAATATATGCCATCTCGCCAAATATTTTTTTTTTGGACTTTATTATTCTTTCTTAACTGCTCTATTAGCTGACGCACATCTTTCTCACAGTCTTTTAAAAGTAGTGTAATAGTATAATCTTGTGATTTTCCCGATATATGTCAAAACAAGCCTTTGGTGCTTATAGAGTTCCGACAGTTTCTCTTATCTCAACAAAAAACTGTTTTTGTTTCTAAATATGTTTAAGATGTCTACCGAATATGCCAACTCTATGCAAAACTTATATATTTTTGTGACATTTGCATCTATCTTTGCCATATATCATATAATATTATTGATATCATATGTGGAACAAGATGAATTTAGGCGTTATTTTAGAAAATTTATGTCATAAGTTTTCAAGCTTATCCAATGTTGGATCTAAGAAGACCTTTAAGTGGGATTCGAGCCTAAAACTGTTAAGTAATAGATATGTGAAAAGTGGAAAAATGATTTACTTTATTAAGTTATATTAAAATATTATTCATTCATAAATAATGAATTGATGTTGTATTGTGGCGTGTAGTAAGCGATTCTAGCACCTTATTACGGCTGGCACCTGATAGTATCGGTCTTGATTAATAACGTTTTACCCTATTATATTGTTAGTAATTTGACGTTATTTTCGGCCAATTTAAAAATTTAGAAACGAAATAGGCTACAAAACACAGTGAAATATGTTAGTGAAAGTGTGATGCAAATGTACATTTGTTGTGATACGTTATTTTATTACTAAATTGTACTGTGATTGATCATTATTTAATTATAATTTGTATAAAGAGTTCGCGGAGCAATGAAATAAGATATTGTGTTGACTGGTACTTTTTATTTGTTTAATAAATAGTATTGATTATTTTTAAGTTTCTATGTTCATCGTATATATTATCATGGAATTGTTACTATAAATTATTGAATTATTATTGTTGATATTTGTAAAGTTTGAAATAAATGATACCTGAAGTGGGTAAATTGTGTACGGGGTATAGTAGTATAGGTGGAAAGTAGAAATCTTTGGCTGACCATTCTGGTGGTGATCGCCCTAAAGAAGATATAAAGGAGACGTGCAGCGTGTAGAGCTGTAAACGCCATGATTGTGGGCTTGAATCCTATGCGAGGGAATAAATTATTTTCATTTCTTCGCTCTGGTGAGTACAAAACTGCGGCGTTAAGTTCTGCCATTTAATACGCAACGTCTCATAAATTGAACAGAAAATAGAAAATACAAATTGTTAACACTAGGTCTCCTCAAAACTTTATAAATCTAATATAAATCAATTTAATTACGTTGATATCAACGTTTTAGTTTATATATATATATATATATATATATATATATATATATATATATATATATATATATATATATATATATATATATATATATATATATATATATATATATATATATATATATATATATACACAAAGGTAAATCTCAGTCACATTACCAAAATAACAATTAACATGTATTAATATGTTATATTCAGTAACTATGTTATGTACCACAGAAAAGGCAATTTTTAAGTATCGCAGGCTACCATGGCACAGTTCCAAGCCAAACCAAGCCTCGAATAAAGGGTAATTTGAGTTCAAGTTATACGAAATTCTCACGTACCTGCACAGTTAAACTAACAGATAGCAAAAAAAATCAAAACTCTTATGACTTGTCTCTTTATCTCAACTAAAATAATTTATTTCATTCCTTTCATTTTATTTCAAAAATTAGCCATCTAGTGTGGCACTTCAGTTCACTTCACAAATCAGGAAGACCTAATGTAGAACTAAACTAGCTTATATAAATTTTGTTGGGCGTGATGAACACTTTTCGTTGAAAATCCAAGATCTGGAACATCTCATTCAGAACTATAATGTTCAGGTAAATTATATGAAATAAAAAATTATTCCGGGTGATGATAATGATATTTTACGTTCGTTCGTTGATATTTTACTATATAAAAAAATATTTTTTTGTTTAAAATAAATTTATTTTTATAAAAAAATATTTTTTATTTGGATCTGAATCTGGCATCCTTGCAAAAACATCCTTAGTGAAAGTTCGTAGTTTATTTATGTATATGTCATGTTCATTAAGTTTTGTTTGATATTTTACTCGCACATAACTAGTCCTTACTTCGATTTGATTATTGTTGAATCTTTAGATATGTTGACTACGAGACGATTAATTTAGACGTAGATAATTATAATAACTGTGAACAAGAAAGCAATTAAGTAAGCCAAAAGATAAACTGAAGGGAGAGGAACATTAGTTGACTGAAGAATTTCCTGATCTGATCTGTTTTTGAAATGGCTTGTGGTGTAACTGTTCACACTTGAGAAAGAATAAATCAATGAGCCCAAAAAAAATATTTCCCATTGTATGCATTCCTAAAACGATAACAAATATACGAAAAAATTATCTTAGTAATTCAATTCTACCTTTTGTCTAAGGCAAAAGAAACTACATCAAAATTTTGCCTGGAACTCAAAAGTCTCTTTTTTTATTACTACATTTTTCCTAAACCCAAAAATTATATTCATTATTTCTGAAATAATAAAAGTTATTAGTTATTATATTTATTTACATCTTATATTTACATATCTCGTTATTTTTACGATTCATTTCACTTGTAGGTATCAAGTGGTCCCTTAAGCCTACACTTGTATCGCAAGTCTGGCACTGCTCGGAACTTGTCTCTCTGCAAGATGATGGGCAAAGCACGTCAAACCCTTCGAATACTAAAAAGATTCTTCTCTCCTTATCCAATTTCATAAAATTAGTCGCAATTATCTTTGGAAAATTTAAAACTATGTTAATACTACTTTCATGACGCGACATCACGTTTTATATTCAAATGTTACAGATAGGTACGTTTCCAATTTAGTATAAATTATATTGGTAATGAAAAGATCAAAATATTTCTATATTATAATATATTGAGGAAGTAAATCGTACAGACAAAACTTTTTCAAGACATTAATTTGACTTCAAAGTATCTTATGCGTAAATTTCAAGTACAAGTGCAACTAATAAAACTGTTGTTATATAATATATAAGAATTAATTAATTAATTATATTAGAATTAACGGATAAAGCAAAAATTGTAATCGAAGGTTTGTTATCGTAAATTGGACGCTCGATATTTAAGCTCTACAATGTTCGATCATTTGCATAGTAACTTAAAGTTAATTCAGTTAAAGAATTTAATTCCATGACAATACAGCGAAATTGAAAACAGACGCTTTAATAAATGGAGTAAATAACTTTATTTCTTGCTTGTGATGTCGAAACTTATTAAAAAATTCTTAATGAAATTTGAATAAAGAATATTTTTGAAAAAAGTTTCTCAGTAAGCTTACTTCAACGAGCAAAATTTCTTCGAAAGCGTTTCATTTGAGTTATTATTTATTTATTTTATAAAATATACTTATATATATATATATATATATATATATATATATATATATATATATATATATATATATATATATATATATATATATATATATATATATATATATATATATATATATATATATATATATATATATATGTATATATATATATATACATATATTTATATATGTATATATATATATATATATATATATATATATATATATATATATATATATATATATATATATATATATATATATATATAAATATATATATATGCAACGATTGTGAGTTCAATCCCCATTCAAAGATAATGAATTAGTTTCATTTTCTTCGCTCTACTAAGAAGACAAAGCTCGGCGTGGATTTTTGCCACTCAATTCTCGCTCCCTCTCCACCTCCACTATGTGTAGATACATAGTGAAACTAAAACAAGAAATATCATACGTATTTTAATGATTTTTTAAAGGGTTAATCCACACTAAGGATAGAAAAAATACTGGATGGACGTAAAAATGGAAACCGTCCATCCATGGGGCGCGGGTTCTAATCCCGCTGCGTTCAAATCTTTAAATGTTATCTTTAAGTTATATCATATGTATGTATCAAATTAAAAATATCTGGAATTATATATATGTACATTTTTTTTGTTGAAGGCAGTGAAGTCACCGTATACTCTTCTTCTTCTACGTGGCAGTATCTTGGCCTAATTGCCAGAATCTGTCCTCCTAGTTAACCTACTTAGTCGTACTATTAGTCCGTTGGCTCTCATATCTTTTAATTTGGATCCAAGCTACCTAAAGTTTTCCGAAGGCTAGTTCAGGACCTATGTGGATAGTTCTAGAGTTCGGGCTCCAGCAAGACTGGTACTCGGTCTTTGATACATTTAGTTTCAGACCATGGTTCTCAAGCGTACTGTTGCAGGTGTTAATTTTTCGGATCAGCATTAGTGGTTTCTGCCGATGGATGCCGTGTCTATATATCCTTCACAGAAGGATGACCACAAAGCACCTTAGGAATCTCTGTCTCTCCTCCTGATCCTTGCTTACGTGTCGCGGCTAAATTTTTATCGGTGTGATGACATACTCTATCAGTAGGAATGACTTAACAGTTAATCACCTTGCTTATATGACACCGTCTAGTCAACATAATCGGTCAAAGAACATCGCAATTCGTAGAATCGGTCAATAACAACGTCAAAAATAACAAAAACAACCACTTCTTGCTAAATAATATTAAGTGGAAATGGGGTGGGTTAAAAATTTATTAAATTGTTTATTTTCATTAATTTACCGTAAAGATTGAATTTGTTTTAAAATCCGCAGCGGAAGTTGATAATTTCATTTACAGCAAATTTACTAACAACGGCGAGTTTTTGAATGAATAGCGTCGAGGGGCTCGTCAGATTGTGAACAGTAATACTTACTGTAATAGAAGCGACTGGAAAATACCAATTTATACAATTAATTTGTAAGAATACAAGCAAAATTGTTATCATATTTTGTTTTTTTTTTATTCATAACCGTTTCGAGATCCTTATTAAGCTGATGAAAAGTATATTATAAACATTTAAGGATACAGTAAATATATATATATATATATATATATATATATATATATATATATATATATATATATATATATATATATATATATATATATATATATATATATATTTATATATTTAGTCGCCATCGTTATGTAGTGGAGCAGTATCTAACTGTACACGTGACGATTGTCACCTCGATTCAACTAGGGGAAAGATATAATAAAATGTATTATAAACTAAAATAAAAATGCTATATTTGCAAAGAATACGTTGATCTTTAAATAATATTAATTTAACTATCCAAAAAGGCTATTAAAGCAGATTGTGATAAATTATTGATGATGAAAAAACATACTTTCTAAGATATATTTCCCACCCTATACGATAATGATTATTACGATTGTAACCTTCAAGAAGCGAGCGTACACCTTCTTAAAAGGCCCGCAATGCACCCTTGAACCCTCGGGCATCACGGGTGTCTATGGGCGGCGGTGTTCACCCAACATCAGGTAACCCACTTGCTCGTTTGCCTCGTTCTAATATAGTGAAAAAAAAGTTCTTGAGTACTAATTGTAATTTACAATCCGATATATACTGTGCCACTGCGCCACGGCCACGGCCACGGCGTCACAACTTGGAACAATTTCATTAAATTTATTTAACCCAATTAAAACTGCTTGAACTTTACTAAGAAAATCCATTGAAGTTAAGATTTTCTCAACACAAAACAAGAGACATCACAAACAAGCGTCAAAATCACTTAGCGGCAGCGACATCTTGAGAACTTTCCAGTGACTTGAGGACGGTGTGAAAACCTTGCTGAACGATGCAATAATATATTACTACCATATTTCTCTTGCAATGTACGAAACAGAGTTTTGTAAAAGTTTTCTTTATAAGATTAAGGTAACTAATGAAATAGTAATTATAAGATTTTTTTCAGTATATATTTAATTAATTATATTCAAATATAATCTTCAAAGTCTTGTTATGTTGATACAGTTATTCATGATATTCTCTTTCTATCTGTTTAAAAGATAAATTTTATAAGTTATGGTTTATTTTAACCTTATATATATATATATATATATATATATATATATATATATATATATATATATATATATATATATATATATATATATATATATATATATATATATATATATATATATATATGTAAAACGGAATAAACGGAAATAATGACTTTGCCTGACGAATACTTGTAGGTAAGTTGTAACGCAATTTAAATGCTTAAACCGTAAAAGACTGATCATATATTTTCATTTTATGTATTGGAATGCGTACCGTTAAGTTGCGTGATGATCAAACCACATTCCCTGGCGCAGCAGTCAATTCAAATTTATCCTTCAAGTAAGAAGGAGCAGTAGGATTAAATAACACACAGTAAAAGTAGGTAAAAATACGTAAATTCGGGCGACAGCGTATAGGAAGCCACTCGAGCTTTCACTGAAAGTGAGATACATGATCATATTTACCGAGCCCGAATATAAGTCGAATAGCTAGATTTTGAATTCGCTCAAGTTTGTTAACTTGGTCCTCGGAAACATTGGTGAAGCTTGCATCAGCATAGTCAAGAATAGGTAATAAAAGAGAATTCACTAGCATAATTTTGATGGGTATAATTGGAACAGAATGTAATCTTCGCAATGACTTCAACGGCCAGAACGTTTTTTAGCTAATAAGGTTAATATGTGCTGACCACGATAGGGTTTGGTCAAAATACATACCAAGATTTCTGATGTTACTACAGTAAGGTATGCAGACACCATTATACGTAACAGATGGCCAATCAATCCTGCATATCATGCCTGGACTACCTTTAACAATAACTTGTGATTTGTTAAGGTTTACCTTTATACTATAAGACTGATTCCATCTATGAATTGCATCAAGATCGTTGTTGACGTCGCTAATTGCGCTTGATAAGGCTTTCAGCTTACAATGTCGGTATATTTGGATATCATCTGCATACATATGGTAGAGAGAAGAAATGTTCTAAGCAATCGAGTTTATAAATATTGAAAAGTGTAAAGGAGATAGCATGCCGCCTTGAGGAGCCTCAGCGAAAACGAATGCGTTGCGGTCGCCCTTTGAGGTAACTACGAAATCATTCTATCACAGTAAGATAGTACAGATAAGTCAAAGGAATACAAAATGTTTTAATAATATGTCAACGTTACTAAAGGCGTTACTAAGGTCTAAAAGGGTTCAAAACTTTAACCTTAACCAAAACAGATGTCGTACTATGATGACCTGTTCGAAAGTCTGATTGAAAAGGACTGTGGAGGGAGTTTCTATTCAATAATGGATCAATTGCTGGTGGATTAATTTTTCAAACATTTTGGAAAAAAATTGTTGAATAGAAAAATTAATAGTGATTGAAAAATTTTAAACATGGACTAATATTGGACACACGATATCGAGGATAGGAACAATCATACTACGACTAATGCAATCATTACCGACGCTGTTTGATGCCATAGATTATATATTTCTTTTAAAATCACATCGCTGAAAGAGCTGAGGTAAAATGTTTTTGGGTGAGGAGTGGGCAATAATGAAAGAGCGTTCATTGTTTGCTTCTTAGAAGCAGTATCGATTTCATTGGATACTGTAAAGTGGTTATTTAGAATATAAACATCAATGTTGACTGAAACTGATGGATGGGATTTGCCAACTCCTAGTGATTCAAGAATCTTCCAAACTTTAGCAGTGCCATCGTTTTCGACAGTTTTATAGATATGGCATCTTTGTGCATCTCTACATAATGTATTGCAGAGATTTCGAGCTCCAATATATTTAACCCGGTTAGCATCATTGTCATTGAACTTAAAATTATGCTTTACTACATTTTTTTTATGCATTACTTATTTTATTTCCGAATTAATCCATGGCGCAGCAAATACTTAACTTTAACTGGTTTAATGAGAGCATGCACATCGTATAGTAGCTCCAAAAAAGAATTAAAGATTTCAACTTTACAATCAACTGTGTCTGCTAATATTACTGGAATCCAGATTTTATTAGCATCGTCACATAGGCGATCTCTAACTATTCCACCAAAATTCCGTAACAGAAGTATTCTTGACTGAATTTTTTTAAGAGAAACTTATAAGATCGTGAAAAGAAAAAGTATCAGCAGGACATTGTCCATGCTTTGAAACGAAATCTGTAGAGGATACCATGATCAGGTCTAGAAGCGGGGAGTACAGCCAGGATAAACGCGGATAGCAGAAAGGGGAAGTATATACAAGTTACTAGATTCTGTAATTGCTGCTAGTTTTTATCATAAGAAGAGTATCAGAAGAAAGTACTAAGAAATGACTTCATAAAACGAAATTTTACGTTTGATAATCCACCCAAGCGAAGTCACGTGTCATATCTTGTATTCTATACAACTAATAATAAATATTCTATTAATTTTCCATTAGTGCTTATTGTAATGGTAAAAACAATGGATCTGTCTTGTCTCCGCATGACAGCTGTCACGAGATATTGCCATCTTGAATACAGGCACTGAACAGTTGACTACTTACTTAGCGGATCCGATTTACTTAATTAATCTATCCAAGGTATGTAAATCCTAACAGCGTTTAGACATTGATGTAATTTTCCCAAGATAAACAAACTTAAGTTAAGCTTAAGGATATATAAAGTTAATTAGATATACAATTTGTAATCTATATTATATGTTTTAATATTTTTTTTTATTTGCTTACTCTTGCTCTTTATGATATTAGTATAGGTAATTTAATTTAGTATTTTCTTTTACTGTACTTTCTTATGTTGTATTGTCTAATATCCGACTCTAAAACAAAACCTAACTGCTTTCAGTTTCTATTTTCACCCAGTTCACATATACAAAAAATTGCATAAGTTTTGTTATAAGTTACTTAACAATGAGGACAATGAGCTTAAACAAGCTTTAAACAGCGATAATAAATATACATGTGTAATATAGACAAAGAATAAATTTTAAATGTGATCTACATAATTTGGTAGTATTAAAATACATTCGAACTTAGCAATCAGGTATTTTTGGGTGCTTTGTGTCCGCGTTTACTGTCTAAGATAATTATTTCCTTATTTTTTTTAAATTAAAATTAAATAAATATTGTTATTTTATTTATTTATTCTATTTATTACCAGGTTGCCTGGAAGAGATCGCTATAGGTGATAAGGCCACCTTTTCATACTTGTTTGTTTGTCGTTATAAATTGTTTTTTTGGTTTGCAATAAAATAAGTCTACTCTACAATATTATTTACAGTTTTTTCAGCGTTTTATTTTCATTTTTCTTTATTTGGGAAACAAACACTTATTGTAGCACTTCTTTAAAGAAATTTTTCATGATTTGTTTACGTAACACGTACTTACGTCTCACGGCCCCATTACATGGTATAAACTCAGAATGGGCGTACTATGATAGTGCTCGATATTTTATTTATTTTAATAGTTATAGCTCTTGTGAAATATGAGATTGGATAGCAAAATTATTCTTTATATACAATCAAATTTACGAAAGTAAAAATAATTTTATTTTAATACAAAAGTTAAAGCTACATATTTATATTAGAGTTTATACTAATATTTATATTATAACAGTGTATATAATAAATATAAATGTTATTATTAAGTTAGGAACTCTCAAATGCCATCAAACTGTGATTTCTTCAAAAAGCGTTTGCAAACTTAGTCATCCTTTTCGGCCATATAAATTTTATACAGCTGTAGTGGAAAATTTTGGACTGTAGTTTCTATTCAAAGTGGGTTAATGCACTGGAACAATTTGAACTTAACCGTTAAGCCAGTCTTGTGTAGTACAGTGGGACATTAGCATAGAAATGGAGCCGCGGCCGGGTTGGAGCGTGAACGCTATCACTTGTAATTAAGCTGTCCACGCCTGTCCAGCCCGGATAATTTTCACCTACGCCGGCCGATGTAAAGCGATTAACCCTAAAGTTGTAAAGTCAATAGTTTGCAATTTGATGGAAAATTTAATAAGCTTTATCTATTTATCTATCTTTTATCTTTGAATAAGATAGCAAGTGCCTAATTTATTTTTCCTGAACTGTTTTACTTGATTCTTGTAACAAGACAAATTCGCTTGACGTTTAAAGGCACAAATTTAAATTTTAGAATTATTTAGTGAATGTTCATATATTTTTTATGGAAAGTTTTTTTCCTTCATACATATATTATAACACTTAGTAAACTTAATCATCGTGAATTAAATATAATATATTTCAAAATAATACCATTTTGTATTCAATAATTAAATTACAAATTAAATTAAACAGATAAATGTATAGAATACTAGCAGTCCTCTAGAAATATTGATTTTTTTACGAAAATAATATTTATTTACTATTAAATCAAATACTCATTTAAAAAGTATAAGTAATTTTCCCGAGTATAAAAAGCTTTATTTTTAAATTGTTTACGTGATTTATGTAACAAATGATAGTTTAGGTAATTAAGTTTGTTTATACCACACAAGCAGCACGCAAACATTAAATAAGTCTTTTATTCAGTTAATACTGGAATAAGCACTTTATTTTCCGTGATACTACTTTTGTTTTTGCTTGAATGGTTTAGTTTGTGTGAGGTCTCAAGTTGAAAACAACATTACATCACTATTTTCATTTTTCACTAAAGTAAGACAAAACGCGGCGTTGAGCTCTGCCGCTCTACTCACAATATTCCGATTTCTTTACCGAGAATGTATAGTTTTGATAATAGGTTCTCTATGCCTTTAGGTAAACAGTGAGTGAATCAAGTGAAAAAACTTTTTTTAAGAGACTATAAACCATCCACCATCTTACACTTATTATTTTGTTAACTATACAACCAAAAAAAACCTAATCATACCTGTAGTCAACGTAAGCCCAAATATAAAAAAAATATTGATCAAGCGAGAGGACTCGCATATCGAGGGTTCTTACTTAGACATAGGCACAGAAAGGGACAAACTTAAATTTGCGGTCACATGCACTCGTTTTATATGAAATGAACTACACGAATAAATTTGCAATGGTTTTTTTTTCAAATACCTATAAATTTTCAATTTTCCCATTTTTCCTTTATATTATTCTTATGATATAACTATTTTCCAAATTCTACAATTCTAGGTCAACGGAAAGTACCCTAGAGGTGTGTGATTTTACGGAAGACGGCGATTTTCGTACAAAATGTAAAAAAAATAAGCATGAACACTCATATGTTTAGATTGCGTTGGCTTAAAAGTTTGATTTTTCTGCACTTAAAGAGATCACCGATCTGTATATAACACATTAGTTTCAGCTTGATGGCATCACACGATATAGCAAAAATAGTCTTGATAGACGAACGGACAGGTAGAAAGACAGACAACAAAATAATCCTATAAGTGTTCCATTCCGTTCCATCGGGTTGCGTCCTTTTGAAGTACGAAGCCCTAAAAATAAATAATATTGTTAAAATTGTCAACATATAATATCTATACTACTTTATATATAAAATTGGAATGTCTGTTTGTAATTTTAAAATAATCGCTTTTTAATACATCATATGCATGTATACGGTACATATACCAAATGAATATTTTTTTAAATTTTTGTCTGTCTGTTTGTTCAGGGTAATGCTAATGAAACGGCTGGACCGATTTTGACGGAACTTTCACTGACAGGTAGCTGATGTAGTAAGGAGTAACTTAAGCTATATATATATATATATATATATATATATATATATATATATATATATATATATATATATATATATATATATATATATATATATATATATATATATATATATAATATATATATATATATATATATATATATATATATATATATATATATTATATATATATATATATATATATATATATATATATATATATATATATATATATATATATATATATATATATATATATATATATATATATATATATATATATATATAAATATTACAGTAAAATGTTTTGTACGATGTGATTTTGTATAACATATCGAAACGAACGTAATTCAGTTTACTTTAGCGGCGAAGCCCGAGCGGTTCGCTTGTTCTAAATAGCATCGCGACATTAACCATATTTTATTATAACAGCCTTCTTTGTAATTCTGTATTTAATTATCTATATAAATACCCTGAGAACAAGATATTTTATAATAATTTCATTAATATTCATCGAGCCTGTACTTTACCCTCTTTAACGTTACTTTATATATACAGCAGGACATTAACAACTTGTTAGTTTTAATTAAGACCATCTGACCTTAAGTGAGTGCTCGGTATCTTCAATAAAATAGCTAATATAATCTAGAAGAGATAGCTGTCTGGATGAGATATGGCGTAGACATTCATTATTTTTCCGTTACATTATTCATCGAGTCGTGATAGATGTTGCTCACAATAAAAACCCAAGTTGGCCACATTATAAAAATGTTTTAAATATATCTTTGGCCTTCCAAAGAAAAAATGGACACACTTAAACTATGGCTGTGTAGTCATATAATTCTAAATTAGTAGTAGTATATTAACAATTTTTGAACATTTAAACAAACCTAGCCTAGTAAATGGTACAGCCCATGTTTCCGCAGTATGAAATAATAATAAAGAAAGTATTAATAGCTATATTAGAACAAGCTTGGCCTATATTCTCATATTACGGAATCTACTATCTGTTATTAGCCGTTTTTAAAATGCGATAGAGGAAACTAATAAAAACAAAAATTGAAGTATTTACTTTTTCCTTTTATATTTGTGCTCTTTTAACGTGAAATTTTACGTAGTAGTATTAGACTGGCTCGGCATCTTGTAAATAAATGTTCTACTGTCATTTTGTTATCATTAAATAATGATAATGACAAAAACACTGACATTTCAAAGTCATTTAATATATGAAAGTGTATTTGGTAAAATTGAAATATTCGTATATTATAGTGTAAAAATTGTATTATATTTGTCCCAAGGAAAAAAATTACAAAAATTTTAGAATTATATTATTTTAATTTTAAAATTATATTATAATAAAATTAATTAAACAAATAAAAAAAATACAAAACGTCCTTGGTCGTTACTGCACTTGAGGTTACTATTTATATAATAGTAAGTTTTTGATCATTTTACAGCAAATGTGCGGTTTTGTGTTTTGCAAATATAGAAACACATTATGTCAGGTTTCATTTATTATTTACAATATAACTTATTATTAACAACAATCTTTTTATTTGTTTGCTTGCCTATCATATGCGATTTATTTATATGGATGAAATTAGTAATATCTAATTTTTAATTTATTTTTTATTGTTTTTTTTTATTCTGTAGCTTCAGCAGTATTATTTTATTATAAAATCCTTAAAGATAATGATAAAAACAATGAATGATTTTAATCTCGGTTTCTATTTTGAAAACACTTCACATACCTGAAGTTTCTTAAAAAAATATATTTTAAATATCGAACAGTTGTCTCCTATTCTATATCTTAATAATAATGAGAACGATTACTTATACATTTATTCTTTATTTAAACATATATTAAAAAAAATTACTACAATTTAAAAACGAATGAAAATGTCTACTGCCACTATATTTGTCTATTTATATTACGGAATCTGCCATTACTTCTTGCAATGCTTTTAAAATCTCATTCCGATGGTCGTGAGTACATTTAATTACACGCTTGCGTCAATTTGGTGGTTTGCCAGCAGCCTTCAGTAAATCACACACAGCCCAGTATTTACTGGAGAATGGGCTTTAAAATACATGGATTATGGACCATAACAGTTTAACGGTATAAGTCAAAAAGCCTACATTGTTAGCGTTAAGTCACGCTCCTGTTCGCACAGGTGTGACTCGAAATTAGAATGAGCGGGATCACCCGCCACTTTACGTGAATGTAACCAATACAATATATACCAAATAGCCAAGTAGATTGTGGGTTCGGTGAATTTGTATTTTCATTTTTATCCAAGGCACAATATGCCTTGGATAAAAATCGCGACTGTGAGTAGGTCTTATAAGTCGTTATTATTAAATTTAATTTTTGATTAAGAACTTAAATTCACTCAGATCATGTTTATATTAGATTTGGTTCTATCTATTTTCTCGAGCGACTAATAACATATATAAATAAAAAAAATATTAAAGAATTGTCTCTTACATATAATTATAACAAATAATATGTTACATATGTAGTTTGGCTTTTAGATGATTTAAAAGCTGCACGATGCTGAAGAAAAAAATATTATAAACCATTGTACAATGAAATGAAACGAAAATTTAATAAATGCTTTACAATAATGGCATCCTTCCAACTTCACATTTAAGACGCTTCCATTTTTCAAAACGAATACAACTAGATTCTCGTTGGGATTTCTGTCACAATGTTTATATTAAAACACAATTATAAATATTATAAAATTTACAAATAGATATACAAATCGGTTATAAATTTATATAATCTATAACATATAATAAAATTACATTATTTTTATATTATTAATAGAAACTTACTAATATAATGTTCTAAGTGTCCTCTTTTGATGTTTAATTCACAAAATCCAAATTGAGAATTCCCGTCATATTGTCGTGAGCATTTGTTAAGACAAATGTGTAGTAGTGTGTGTATGTGTAGATATGAAAGTCTACTCTAGACTCTCATACCCTTGGAAAAAAAAACTTGAAAAAAATAATGATTTCAAATAATAACATAACATAATTGTCTTTTACTATTATTAACATATAATTTAACACTTATTTTAATAAAATATAATTTAAGTTTTGTAATTATTATTCATATTTAACTGTCAATTATATGTATCTTTTGTTGTATTAAGGTTGGGGAAAAATCCATTATTTTTGCGTGACATTTACTTTATTTAACATTTCCCGGATTGTCAGATTTAAAACTGTTTTGTGGTCGATCTTCAGCTCCTGGGTGATGCTACTACTACTAACATGCCGGTCGGTTCCTGTGATTTTATCGACATAATGGAGTACGGGCATGCTTGTGGAAGATGCATTCTTTAATATCAAAAATGCCTCCACGGAACTGACAGAACCAATTATGCGCGAAATTAGCTATTACAGTATTGGCACCATATACACCATTTACAATTACAGCTGTCTGGCTTGCATTTTCCCCTTTATCCAAGAAAAATGTAAAATGTACTAAATTTTTCTATGTTGGCTTCCATTTTTAACACCCTCTAACTCAAAATTGTATGTAGAAACAAAAATTAGCATATTTTTTTTTCTTGACAACCAGCATTAATTTGAAATTGTTTGGTTACTTTACGGCTGATTACGGTTTCCCTAACCGAATATTTTCATGTATAACATTCTTCAAATTTTCGCAATTGTTTATAAAATCCAGTATTCTTTTATAATCAAAACATTACGTATTTCAAATAAAATAGTAGTACCTATATAAATAACGAAAAGATAGCAATTTCTAGACTTCATAATGAAATTTAACTTGGTAGATTTGTTTGACCATTTAACAGTATTCGCCGTTTATGAATGATGAATTTTGGTTATTATCTACCACGTTAGCGCGAATGTTCCGTTTGTATTCACAGTATTTGTCTAATTTATAGTAAAGTTTAGTGTTGAAGTAATTTTAATTCAATGATTCGATAGATATTATGTGGATTCTCTTAAAAATATGTTTGTATATTTCAAATTGAATTTTGGAAGAGAGAAATCTTTGTTGAACGTAACTACTGTATTTTTTATAATCTTATATTTAGTGTTTACGTGACCAAAGTCCGCCCAAAGGTCATCTAGATTCTACATATGTGTAATATTTAGAGTCTAGATAGTATATAGTATAGTATATACTATCTAGACTCTAAATATTACACGTATTGTACTATAGAATATACTTTGGATTATGTATGTAAATTAGAAGATAATGTCCAGTTTGAAATCCGCCCGATGAGCGACATTTTCAATTTTTGATTTTAATAAAATTTCTTGTATTGAAAACTTAAGTTTGGTTCAGATAAAATGCTTTGTCAAATTCACATGTAAAAAATAATATAAATTAATGTGAACAATCGTTGACTTCTATATTTTTTAAGTACAATTGTAAATAAAAGTACTATACCATCATATTTATAACTATTATTTATTTCTCTGTGATGTGAACAAAAAACAATAGTCATATATCAAAATTGGGAACAACAGTGTATTTCAAATACAATACTAATTTATTTTAGTATCACTATGCATCATAGTTTTGAAACGGGAACGGCGTGGTCTAGTATGGACTGAAATTCAGCTAGCGTCATAAATAACAGGTATAATAAAAAACAAAAACGGTTCTGTCCTTGTTGATATATGCATTATAGGCTTGCTGAATAAATTTAAAAGTTTTGGATTTAATATATCTCATAATAGCTTTTTTATTATTTTTAAAGTGTTATTCCACACTAAGGAACGAAAAATATTTGTAGAAAATGTATAAAAATATGAACGTACGCCAAAAACACACATGACTATAATAGTAATAATAAAAATTGCAGCTTTTATGCAATTTCGGCCATTTAGACCGTTGAAAAATAGCTTAAATAAAAATTAACTTGAGTCTTCAATTACATTTCTAATAGATCCAAAGGAAAAATAACTATCGCACATTGAACACGAATGTAGTAATAAGTGAAGTGACTATAACGAAATTGGCTACATTCGCCCGTTTCAGCCGAAGCACTGAGGCTCATAATGTAAAAATATTTATACATACAGTGTTTTGTTTCGCTATAAGAGTGTGTGGGATTAATACATCACCTAGTTTAGTTCTTTGATGTCGTATGCTAGAGTTTTTAATTACATGCTTCTAAAATACAGGGCTAATAAAGATGAGATACGGTTTAATTAACTTGGTTTATAAATTATTATTGATTGGCAATAATAATTATGAGTTTGATATTTCACTATACAAAAATATTACAATGTACATTACATTTAATGGCGGCCTTATCCCTAAAAGCGATCTCTCACAGACAGCCAAGAATGAATAAAGGATATACCATAAAAATAAAATAAATAAATAGCTTCATAATATTTAGAACAAATAGCAGTCTAGACACATGAAGTGCTAAGACACTCGCACTGCGTGGCGTTTAGTGGCGGAACTCAACGCCGCGCTCCGCTTTGGTACCAGAGAGTGAAAATGAAATAATTCAATTTCCCTAAATGGGAATCGAATCCACAACCGTAGCGAATTCAGTGAAACGCTTTGCTGCTATGCCACGATGATCTTATATTACAAACATAATTATAAATAGTAAATTTAAAAAAGTAAGGAAACAAAAGTATAATATTGTTCTTTACATTTCCTGGTAATAAGTATTACTTGACTATGACCACTAATATATTATTTTATTTCAGTTTTTTAGTATAGTAATAGTAAATTTCACTGTTTCCGTTCAGTTTCCGTTCCATTGTAATTGAACATATTCTATAATAGAACAATTTGAACAACTTTAATAAATTGTCGGCGACACGGTTGTAATCTTCCTTCTTAAAACGATATTTTCAGACTGTCTTTATTTACACTGTCATCAATCCCCAGCCAGCAGGATATTACGGCTTTCCTAACCTAATAAATTATATCATAAATATTTATGGTTTCTTTTTATAATATTTTTATAATCATTACGAAACTTTACGAAGATTTAATTAAAATATCAAGTTCATTAAAATACTGGTACATTAAATCATGTTTAATATTTATTTCATGAAAAAAGTGTATTGGTGACACTGTGTGACAAATTGTTAATTTTGTAAGAATAAGGATATTTTCAATCCTCATTCCCCCGGATGAAGATTGAACCCAGTCCGACGATTTCTCACTGCGATACAATCTACAGTAAATAATACTTAAATATTTACGTATATTCTATTTGAATATTAGTATTTTTACATTTTACATACTTATATAAGACTATAGGTAAACTTGAAACACTGGCAATATATTAAAATGGCGAAAGTTATAACTAATCTTATATACGTTTATAATATAAATTATGTGTATTTACTACGAAGACGATTGATGAAGCGCGTCTGCCGCTATCTTTGAAATTCGTCTAATTTTTATTTTAAGAATATAATGTTAAGTAAGAAAACAATTATAAAAAAAATAAACTACTTCAGAAACATTTTAGTTCGACTATTAGACAGATATTGTTGAAATTGGACAATATTATTATTGGCTAATTATTAGCTCTAATGATCTATTTAGCGATTCAAACATGTATGCTTAATTTCATATGTGATAGTATGTTTTGTTGAAAAACTACTTTTGACTTTTGTTTTCTTTTGACAGGTTCTTGAATACTTGATCATTTTTTAAATAATTTTTCTTAGATATGAAATATATTAAAAAAAATATTTGTAAATACAATGACGTCATAACAGTGACGAATGAAGTCTTAACGTTATCAATTATATCGCTGTAAACATTTTCACACCTTCGGTCGTGTAGCGAAATTGAATACTTAACCAAATTAAGCGTAATTGAACGAAGCTACCCGAAGTTAATTAATGTGTACAATTCGTAACAACTCATTACATATGTATGGTTTATTTACTACTAACTAAATTATGCTTGCCAAAATTATTTGAACTCTATAAATATATTTCACAAAATGAAGAATTTATTTGGCCAACAAACGCGCTTATCTCAAGATATTCTGGTTCGTTTAAATATTATGCTTGCATTTGATGGTATAGCATACAGGAACGCCAAAGAATATCAATACATCATGTTAATAGTAACGAAGTATTTTTTTTATTATTTTAATTTAAACACGATAACGAAGCTGCAGATAAAAGCTAGTAGCTTGGGAAAATATGATTATTACTATAACAAAATGTAAACTGAAGCTGTCTCTGATAACATACAAAAATCAAATTATGAATGAATGTATATGAATTATGACCAAGTCTGAGGTTCATAAAATTTACGCGAACCAAGCTGCGGGTACCAACTAGTGTCATTCATAAATACAATTAAGTGTAAACAATTAAGCTTATGATTCTTTTAACTATTGCGTTTATTTTTTAATATACGCGGTATACTCGTATAAGTAAGAAATAAATATATATATGTGGTATTTTTTTCTTCGGTTATTATTTCGAAACTGCGCGTGGAATTTTGTTCCGAACAAAGGGCATTTAGCATGTGTTAATCCAAATCAAGAGCGAATTTCACTTGTTTCCTGAAAAATGAAAACCGTTCATTCGTTGTAGTAAAATTGGGCAATCAACATTCAAGTATATTATATAATATTTATTACATATACATAGAGTATTATGAATTATGGAAGAAGTGGTTTTTTTTTTAATATATAACTTTAGGATGAGAACTGGGATTTTTTTCTTATACACATGTAAAAATAAATTCAAATAAAATGCCACCATAGTGCATCACAATTAAATATAACCTAAATGAAATATACTATACGAGCTCTCCAATTGCACTAAATTCACTAAATTGTTCCATGAAAATATATTATTTACAATAAATTCACTACACATAAAAATTACATTGTATTTTGTAGCTTATAACACTGGAAAAGCTGAAAAATTAACTTACCATAATCCTACTTTGGTCACATGATACCTATATACTTGTACCTCTTCATGAGTAACTTTAAAAGGCATGAAGAATATAATATATTTTTGAATATACAAGAAAAGAATTAAAGTGTGATCATAATATGTAAAACTATTTTTTTTAGTAGATCTTCTTTTTAGTAGATCTGCATACTCTATCCCGCTAAGCAAAAGGGCAAAGGCAGTCCACAACCATCGCGTCACTTGGTTAGATATTACCGCAATTATATAGATATAAAATTTAGATATATTTTTAAGAAAATATATTTTATATTGTATTCTTAAAGATTCACTAAAGAGCAATAATATCGACTAGTGGGTGACCTGCAAAACTTCGCGTTACTTCAACAGATTTTTATATCGTAGTAGGTTCGCATATTGTTCATGTTTTTATAGCTATACCCACGCTCTTAAACCAGCTTGTATTTTTTCCCGCTCGCTAATATTAATTTTTAAATAATTTAAATTAATTGCAATCAAGAATCCTCCTTATTTTTCTGCACTAATTCAAAATAAAATGAATCCCATAATCGATGGAACAAAAATCAGCTTACCCTATTTAATATATAAGAAGATATGAAATTTTCCATTTCATATATCATTGCAGTTTTATAATTTTCGACTGCTTTTGTGGTTGCAATTCATCTAAATAGATACAAATTAAAAGCAGTCGTATGTAAACCACAGTGAATTTAAGCATTTCATTTCATTCGATTTGTGTATGGCAGGCATTTAAATTGTTTTTAACTGTAAGGAAAATTCAATTTTATACAATAAAATATAATTATTTGACATATATTGGTCAAACAAAGTGCGTCATAGAATAAGTACTTTTACGACTTGTAGTAGCTATGTGTCCATAGTTATTATATACTAGGTCGCGGCCTTGTCCGTTTCGTCGATGTTCTAGGATTTACTCGAATATGATGATGAAGATTCAAATGATGATAAATTTCTTGATTTTAATGAAAATTTTTCTTTTATATACGTTTTATGTTTCAGCAACATGCTACACATCCTACTCCGATTTTTATGAACCTTTAAGCTTAGATTCATAAAAATCGGTTCAGCAGTAGTTCTGAAGTTTAGGGCGGATAAACATAGAGCCCGACAGACAGTCACAAATTTTACAAATGTTTTTTTTATTTTTTTCACAAATTTTACAAAAACACAATTATTTTGAAATTACAAACAGACACATTATTTTATTATTTACGCGGCAGACATCTAAGTATATATGTGTTTACATACGATTAGTATAAATCGATTAAAGAATCGATTGATTCAAAGAATTCAAAAATATATTTTAATAGTTGTATTTAAATAATTTTACTATCTTGGTAATTTGTTATACATATTATATGATATTAACACTACTTGTGCGGATATCGCTTATGAAAATTTGATATCCATGATTTTGAAATTTCAACTTAATATTAATGATTGTGAAAAATGATGTAATTGTTTTTTTATTACTTGAAGTCTATATTGGTCTTTACTCATTTTTGGATGATATTAAACTGAAGGCCGTCGTGGCACAGTGCCACGTCTGACTGTAAACACGATGGTTGTGACTTTTATTCCGGTAACAAAAAAAAAACTGGCCTTCAGTTCCACCACTCAACACGCAATATCTGAAACATCGGGCAGAAACTAGTCTAAGCTAGGACTGACATTATGTCCCCTATCCTGTTACATGCAGGAGAGAGATAGGTGTGAAGTAAAAAAAAGTAATAACGAATATATGAACATTATCAGCTTAATGGAAAACTTTGAAAATAAATGTATTGAGATGAGCTGTCGAAAAGCTCAACGTTTTCACTTTTAATTTTAATCTTTGGCTTATTAAATCCTGAATTTAATTTATTCATTATTTATTCATGCAATAGTTATAATAATTAGGTTAAATGATGTTTTATTAATATTACTATGTGATCACCAAGAACAGGTAGATAAATTTAGATTTTTTACTTCGTTCTTAATTATTTGTATCTTATATAATTCTAATGAAAGTCCATATACTTAGGTTACTAAGTACAAATTTATAAAATTGATGATGAAAATATGATTTACATATGAAATATACATATAGAATATTCATAGCCACCCTACTAAAGTGAATGGAAGTTATGAGCCGATAACTTCGAAGCCGTCATGCCGTACTAAATTTCAGAAACCACATGTTGTATAATTTATGACATCTTTATTATATTATCATTAAAGTGTTAGTAAATCATTCTGTATACGAGTAGATAGATATATATTTTAAACATATTGTCATCATAGTATTTATATATATTCTGTATAGGAGAGAACGTTATGTTAATCCTTTGTATATATATTTATATACTTTTTTTTACTTTTTTTATATATATATATATATATATATATATATATATATATATATATATATATATATATATATATATATATATATATATATATATATATATATATATATATATATATATATATATATATATATATAAAATTTACATAAATGAAAATTAAACAAGACACATTTATTTATATACATAGGGAGAGTCAACTAATAATGGATATTAACAAAAAGTACGGTTGATTTGATATTAAAGATATTGACCGAATGACGTCATATTCACGATTTATATATATATATAAAGGTATATTAAGTATTAAGTGACAAATTTTTGTGTAATTCTAAATAACGAATTTATATATAAATTTAAAATGATTTTCATGCCAAAATGTAATTGAAATTCAATAAGCTGTTTCGAGTAATAAACATTGAAATTAACCAAATATGTGAACCATAACTCACTCAGACTAACAGGCGCCGCAGAGTAGATTAGGAGAACCCCATATCACACTTCGTGCTCAACTTTCGGTGAACAAAATTTTCGGTTTGCAACAATTTATCTAACCAAAGTGGGGATCAAACCAAAAACCGTGATCTTCCACATTCAGGAATTGGCCAGCGCCACCAAAATATCAAATAAAAAATGAATTATTTATGTATATACACATACAAATATTTTTATATATATATATCCTCATGTTTATAAATTTGTTATTATTATATTATTTACATGTAAAATATTTTATATGATTAATTTAAGATAACATTTTTTACGAAATAATATTATCTAGTATGAGCTAAATTTAAAAATCTATGGAAACTATTATGTCGTAATAAAATCAATGAACGGATCCCCGTTCATCGGTTGGGAGACCTTTTTAGTTGATAATCCTCTTTCATATAGGAAGGAGTAAGCCCCTTGAGAGATTATAACGTTTAGAATTCACTGATCCGTGCCACTAGAACTAATTTATTTTAAAATATGGAAGTTATAATAAATTATTACTATTAATTATTATTATAATATTATTTTTTATAGTATCTTAATTTTGCCGTAACATAATTTACTACGATAACATAAAGAAAACAACCTTATTTTAACGCTTATAACAATAACAATTTTGAATTCTATAAAAGGCTACTAAGCCAAGCCAAGCCTATTTCAATATCTATTGTTTAATATTGAAATATGCACGACGTATGAGACATTAGACTGCGATAACCTTACTTAATGCTTCTTGAAACCGGAAGCTGGGGAATATTTTGAAATTGTATTCATCTGTAACATTTGTGTAAAAGCATTTTCTGAGAGCATTCTTACTATCTATTCAAAGTCATAGCATAATGCAAGTTGTAAATTTGCTTAGACAATACAATTTATTTTTTGTTTAGTTTAGTTTAATACACATATTTAAACCAATTTATTTATTTTTTCAAAAACTTTGAATAAATTGGGCATTACTAATACATTTTTCATATATTTTTTCCAAAACACTTTGTATTAAAAAAAATGTATTTAATATAACTTTTTCTCCAGTTCAACTCTAACCAATGACCACCGCGTTCGATTACCTTCTTTATTGTTCAGCTAACTAAAGCTCGGTGACGTCACTCGAAATTTTATTTTATACTTAAAAAATTGTGTATTTTCAGTACTTTAATTATCTTTGTGTTTCATAACATAGCCAATAACAATAATGGCCGGTAGCCAAGATTGTATAGTTTTAAAAAAAAAAGCTTTATTTGGCTTAAGTATAAAATGTTCGCTATTTATTGCCAATTTCATCGATAGTATAAAGATAAGTTCCATGACTCAAGTAAATTTATTTCGGTAAATAGAAAATTAGTATGAAAATAGAGTTTTATACAAATTGTATATAAGTACTTATTTACTATCTCTTTTACTCCAACATTTGTGTCTTGCACGAAAAGAAATTAGATCACTAGGAATTGCAAAAATTTTGCATCCAATAGATTCACCGAGCAGGGCGAGCATTGCAGCTCAACCATCTTAAGAGGCCTTTCTGAAATGCACATTACAGCTTACCTCAACTGCCCGAGGTTCTCTTGCTACCTAACCAAATTTGAAATAATTGCCGTTGAAGTACGTTCTAAAAACGAACTAGCGATAGTTGTAGACAGGCCGAAATCTTTTAAAACATTACAGAGAGATATCGCTGTTGTATTTTTCGTTTTTACTTCTGTCTTGTGCCTATAAACTCTGAATCTTGGTCAGTTTGGTGGTAAATTGAAAGTACATTTACGAATATATGGTTCCCATAGAACTAAATTGTTTGCGAACATTACTCATTTTTGAATTCTAGATAAAATTCAAATATCCAGGGATATTATCAGGGCCGGCCGTATGACGAAACACCAATATCTTCAGAGATATTGAACTATTCCTCATACCTACTTATCTTGACAATTTGATCATAAAAAAAGTTTTGTAAGCCATGTTGTGACGTATTTTATATACATATCCTAGGATTTCATGAAAATCACTAGGTACACTATCTCAAGGTCAACATATTCATTGCATCGGAAATCAAGAATGAAGTATAATATAAGAGTTTAACTAGCAAGAATTGATCACAGACACATAGATAGACATTTTTTATTTGTAAATAATTTCAATGCTTAACGAATCGAACCGATAATAAAGTTAATATAGGAATAAAATTTGCATACGAGCCGTCTCGTAGTTTTCCGATATTCGCTATGAAAGCTATATTTAAAATGGAACTGCTTTTCATATAAATTTCAAAGTTACTTTTGCTTTATTTAACAAGTTACAACTAGTAGGTTGATAAAGGCGAACTAAGCATTTATTTAACTTTGTACGCCATGCAATTTAAAGTGACTTTGTTAACTACGTTTCCTATCCACAATAGTTTTAAATTTTAAAACCGAAACCAACTTGTCTGTATTAATTATATACTAGCTTGCTTTAAATTGCTCTTAACCACGTTAGACATTATATAAAGTGAACAAATCTAGAAAGTTATCCCAAATGCTAGAGCATTTTCAACAATTTCCTTACATTTTAATTAAATTAAATTTTAAATATAGGAAAATAAACCTTAAATCAATATCAAAATTCCAACTTAAATAATTAAAACAATCGGCCGAAAGGCTGATGGAAAGAAGACAATAATATAAAGCCAGATATGAAAAGTTTTACAATATATAATAAAACTAAATAGAATCTTAAACCCGGAGTGGGATTAAAATGTAGAGTAAATGAGTGCGAGTGAATGAGCCGAACGAAATTAGGTCACAAGCGCTTAGCTACTTTGTATGTATATTTTCTACTCTGCTAATTATAAATGTAACAAAAACTAAACTCTCACAATGGTAAAATAACACTTTAAATACAATAATAGAGCTTTTGATTATGTAATAAATTTCATACAAATTGGTATATAATAATTGCATTGCCTAAAAATTTGAATTTTTCTCTAGGCGATCTTGAGAAAAATGGTCTTGACAGACGGACGCACAAACAAGCGGTCAACAAAGCCATCCTATATATTTTTTTTCCTTTTAAAGTGTGGAATCCTAATATCAATGGAAAAACGTTAGAGCTTAAAGGCTGCCGAGTGCATGATGCATAACTCTTAGCTATTTCCATTCCGTAAAAGCGGGTGAAGCGGCAGGTAAAAAATAAAAATGATCGTCATAATTACTTTACATTTTTTTATTTATATATTTCACATTCTAATGTCTTTTAATTCCATTAAGTATATTATAATCATCATAATTCACCTATTCAATCGACTAATAATATTTTATATTTCAAATGAAAAATGTTCTGCAAAAAAGCTTAAGCACATCTTTAATATTTCCATTAAAACATTAAAGACGCTGGATAGATTCTCACATATTGTTCCTAGTGGGTAGTTTAGGAATCTTCGTGGCTTGTACGTGACTTTTCCCTAAATAAAAGTTATATACTATAACAAATAAAACCAAATTTAATCACAATCTTATCAATAAATGATTTTTTGATATCCATTTTTGGAGTTTTAATATATCTGGCAGTATATTTATTTGTGTAAGGCGATTTTGAACTTTTGACTCCTACGAATCTTTTATAATAATTTTTATAGTTCCATCGTACACTACAATATTAAACTATCTGTAAGAATTATAGAATGTTTTTATCATATTGGATTACGATACCCATATACTCTAGAAAATCTGGCTATGATAAGTAAACCATGTGATGACAGACGACAGACAGAGATAGATTTATATACTTAATTTTTATTCTTTATTTGTACTGTAATTAATATAATTCTTTGACAAATTTTCTACAAAAAAATTATTTTATATGCAAAATTTTATAAAAAAAAGAAGCATAAACACGTATCTTTTGATTGCGTTGACTTTGAAGTAAATTTTTTTTCTGTGCTCCAAGATACTACCAACCTGGATATTTTCAGTGTGTTTTCTCAAAATCGTTTGAGAAAATTTTCTTGACAGACAGACAGACAGACGGACACTATTAGACGGATATACATACTGGTCCTATAATGGTTCCGTTTTTTCTTTTGAAATACAGAATCCCAAAAATACAGGTTTTATGTAGTATTTTCAAATTTATTATAATTTAATTATTCTTTAATAAATTAACAGCACACGCTATTTATTTCTATCTATTTATTAAGTTACGGCATTAATATAAATTTAGTTAATTCAGTGAGTGACAGTAGAGGAAACCTTAATAAGTTTAGCGAACAACAGATATTGCTTATTAAATAATTGGAGGCAAGTAAGGCTACCCATATCAATAAATAAAATCATTTTAACGCCGAGACGCGCTTCATTTTAACAAAGACCGAACTTATAACAAAATCATCACGTTTAAAGTGAGATGCTGACCCATGGTACCATGCGGCCTAAATAAGTATAATAATAAGCCTAAAAATAATCGAAAAGCTGTCTATTTCCTTAGTACTTACTTACTATATTATTATTTAACAAATATCAGATAAAATGAACAAAAAATCGTTACAGTCTATCAGAACATAGACGAGCCAACAATTAATCACGGAGTGAGTCTCTCAATCTCAGCACGAATTGGCCGAATTCGAATATGACATACCTCGCAGCGTGATAGATGAAGATGTCCGCATAGATCATTATTAACGTTATTACGTTTTGGGTGAAAACGATCTGAATGCTGGGGCGTAGTGAAAATAATATTGTTTGTGTAAACGAAGACCCTTGCTTTGAGATGAGTTTTTTTTTTTTGTAATTTGTGTTTTTAATAGATATTTTTGTTTATCTGTTTTAAATTAAAAAGAAGACCGTCATGGTGTAGAGGTTGGATCTGCCTGTAAACGCGATAGTTTGCGACAGGTTCGATTTCCAATCGGGGAGAAAGTGAACGGATGGAACGGAATATCTTAACCCCAGGTTAATACAGTGTCAAGTAAAAAAATATAATTTATATATACTTATATCACACAAATAAAAAAAATTGTTGTAACAATACATTGTTAAATTTGTGACAAACACTACAATAATAGGGAAATTACATTGATGTCTACATTTTTCATTGTTTGTTATAACTAACTTAAAAATGAAATCTAAGAATGTTGTTATTACAATATAAATATTGGCATTTAACTGTTTTACTTTTTGTTTGACCACGGTTGGCCCAAATTTCTTCAGTGCTATATGACGTCTTGGCCATTTGTGTGTTTTTTAAAATAGTTAATTAATTGTTTAAATTTTAGTTAATTAATTGTCAAAATAGTAAATTAATTGTTTCTTAAAATAGGCTTTGTAGAGTTTCAAGATCTACAAACTATAATTTCAAAAATGTGATATAAAATAACTGTTATAATAAAAGCTACAAGCTTATTGTAATAACAGAATATCACTATAAAAGTTTTTAGCATCTACAGTCTTAGCGAACACTTAGCGAGTTTGGCGCAAATAATTTAATGAGCTATCACTGTCACGTTAGTCACTGTAAGATTGAAGTGAGTGGGTGCGGCCTTGACTTTCGTCACTCAATACACAATGCCTTGATTTTGAGCAGAAAGCAGAGAACAGAGTTTCTTGACACTAGCTTCTCTCTGCTATAAGATGATATTCAATATGTTTACATACACTATACGCTTACTTGGGATCCTTTAGAAATAAGTTGGTTTAAATTAATGTTATTGTTTTTCTTAAAATTTATCATACATGTTTTAAACACTGTACACTACTCAAAGCATATTTAATACAAACGTTCAAAAGCATGAAGTATTAAGCATATTACTCCAAACTTTGAGCTTAAGTTCATAAACCTCATAATGTTGGTAGAAACACAAAGTGAATATATATTTGTATTTACGCTAACAAAATTTGTAGCGCAAATTAAAATTTTAGATACTGTAGTAAGTACAAAACTTTTATTTAGACAACGATTTTATTAAAAGATTCTTTTATATTATATATATTATAATTTTCTTTTGCCCACCCTGCTATGTGCAGTATACCGCATGAAGCTATGAAAAAGCTTATGAAAAAAATATTACGACTATATATCATTAAAAACTTATTAAAGATCCGTATGATACTTGATGAATCGTTATCAAAATTAATTATTTAAGATGTTTATAAATAATGAAATTAAGCCAATTTTTCATCACAGTATTAAAATCGTGATAAGAGTAACATATAATAATATATCTATCGCAATATTTCCAAACTGTGACGTTCTATAGAATAACACACCTACATTATGTAAGTAAAGATATATAATAAGTTAATTTATATACAATTCATTATGAATTTATTCGATTCTACATGATGATTCGTTTGACTCCTGGAACATCCACCCTTAGAGACGAAAGAATTCATAAGATCAAGATCATAGTTGCCCTGGAACACTTTCATATAACTTCATGGCAATGGCTGTAGAACCCAATCAGAATCAGTGGCTCGACCAAAAGGAATGAAATCCTCGATGGATTACTGCATCTACTATACATTATATGAATTATACGATATGAGGCAATTGAATCGTGATCCCAAATTTCTGAAGCGGGTCAGTATTTTCTCCAAGATATTTAAAAAAGTTTGCATATATATATATATATATATATATATATATATATATATATATATATATATATATATATATATATATATATATATATACATGTTTTAAGCACTATACACTACTCAAAGCATATTTAATACAAACGTTCAAAAGCATGAAGTATTAAGCATATTACTCCAAACTTTGAGCTTAAGTTCATAAACCTCATAATGTTGGTAGAAACACAAAGTGAATATATGTTTGGATTTACGCTAACAAAATTTGTAGCGCAAATTAAAATTTTAGATACTGTAGTAAGTACACAACTTTTATTTAGACAACGATTTTATTAAAAGGTTCTTTTATTTTATATATATTATAATTTTCTTTTACCCACCCTGCTATGTGCGGTATACCATATATATATATATATATATATATATATATATATATATATATATATATATATATATATATATATATATATTATATATTATATATATATATATATATATATATATATATATATATATATATATATATATATATATATATATATATATATATATATATATATATATATATATATATATATATATGTATATATATATATATATATAAAATTTCCTTTCAAATTACATGGTCACTAATAAAAATCGTATATACAATGTATTTGTTTTTGCATAATGCATATAAATTAAACAATTTTTCTGTAATTAGATTATTTTCTGCTTTCTCACATCACAACCAAATATATATATATATATATATATATATATATATATATATATATATATATATATATATATATATATATATATATATATATATATATATATATATATATATATATATATATATATATATATATATATATATATATATATATATATATAGTCGTGTATAATAAACATATGAAATAAGAAACAATATTACGTACACTCTTTTCTCACATCCAATATAACGTTCTTAGACTTGGTATTTCTTGGTTTTTCTAATTATGACGATTTAATATTTTATATTCTAAGTCCACTATAACAAAGGTTTTTTTTTATTTATCTATATATCAGCGTTTTAAAGCTATTCTCGACAAATATGCCCTCTACTTTACGCCTGTCCATCTGTTAATTTATGCGTGAATAACTCAAGAACTATTGAATTAATTTTGGTACTGTAATAACTCAGAGCCTAGTACCAATAATAAATAAATATATGTCTTATCGTGATAATCAATGAAAGAATAATGAAACAAATAACGTGGTTTTTAATATAAAACAATGAAAAATTTTGAGATGCAAAATAACACAGAAATCCCAGTGAGTAAAGACGTCGAGGATCAAAATTTGAGATGATAGCAACGTTTTATTTGACTCCTGGCCACCTCTTCCACCATTTATTATATAGTATTAATACACTAGCTGCCTTGTCTTTAACAAAACACACAAGGAATACTCTGGTATACAGAAATCCATTAAAAAATGTGGTCCTGCTAGACTATATTAATGTATATTATGGTTATTTTTATAGTAATCGAGTATTTTTTTAATTTATTTTAGTGATTTAGCTGCGTTGAGATTCACTAACCTACCTACTATAAATGTAACATGAAAATATAAGATATAGAATTTTCATTATGATAGTTTAAAAGAATGAAAATATATTACAACAATTATAATTGCTTAAAACAAAGTAAGGTACACATAATGCATTGAATTTCACATTAAGCCTGCTCTTTAATTAAAAGGTATTTAACTTTTGCGCTTCATTAATTCTTAATTAATTACTCATTTCTACTTTGTTGACTATAACTTAATTGTTCTTACGTAATTATTATTCCAATGCTATTAAAAAATTACGTACTATATTATAAAAGGTAAAACATGGACTATAATGTATTTTAATTATTGTTTTCCATAAAAAGAAAAAGAAAATTGTATCATAAGTAATTAATATATAAATAATTCAGTACTACTAAGTGTGTACGTTATATGTACGTGTGTACGTGTGTATGTGTGTACTTTATATTATAAAAGTATACGTAATCTAAGGTGTTCAAACAAAAGTAGTAGTAAGAAGATATATATGTATTATAAGTAGTAAGAAGAATATATCGATTATATGTTGTGTTAATGCAGATTTTTTCATCTACTCCCTTGTAGATTTCAGCATAATGTAGTACGAAAACGTTGTTTTTAATATCTGTAAATAATTTTAATGGATTATTTTTTGTAAAAAATAAGCAAATAATTATTTAGACAATTTTTTGAATAATCCTGACGATTATTCAAAAAATTGTCTAAATAATTATTCGAATAAAACTTTATTGATAATATGATAATGATATAATTTATTCGTGAATAACAATTTTAAAGCTTCTCTATTTCACATAAAAATATTTTGAAGGCATAATAATTACACACGTGTGTGTTTGGCAATATTTTGCCACTCTTATTTATTGTATGTAAAATATAAAATAACAAGGTGAATTCATACCATTACTAATTCGGCAACAATTTATCTAATTTCTGGAATTTATTGAATGGAAAATCTTTGAGATGGTATCTCAAAGATTTTAAGAAGTTCTTTCAATATTGTAGATTACTCTCCGTACATAATCATCCTACATAAATTAAATAGATATTTTAACAATATATTTTAAGAAAGAGAAGAGAACTTATCACAACTGTGAATAATTAATAATTAAGCTATTAATTACCAATTATTATATATTATAAATAAATGTTTGATTGGTAAATTATGATATATGAGAAATGACTTGTTAAATGGTGGAAATTGACGCCCCACTATGTCTTACAGGAAAATGAAAAAAAAAAAAAAATTCATTCCCTAGATTGGGGATATGCATATTGCATATAGCACATAAAGCTTTCTAGCTTTTTTTATTTTTTTTCTTAAATTTATTGTACTTATACTTGCAGAAATCATTGGTGCAACTCCAGCGCTTATTCCACCGAAAGCTTTAAAATCCATAATTATTTGCATTTTTTGTAACATTAACAATACAATTTTTTGATTCGGTACAGACATATTCTCCCATGGAATTGCGTATAATAATTCAGATAAATCATATGTCTGTAAGATATAAATAATAACTAATTAATATCAGTAGTACTTTTTATATATCACACAATATTATGTATATTATGTAGTATATGGCGAGGGCACGATGTTTCGCTGTGTGCTCCCCTGGTTCCCATTTTACAATAGACTGAAAAAAACATATTAATATATATATATATATATATATATATATATATATATATATATATATATATATATATATATATATATATATATATATATAACGTACATAAAATATAACATATTAATATATTGTTATAATTAATTTAAATTGTATGCCAGTAGTTATATTATTATATCACTTTATAATATTATTACAGATTGCCTATAACGTGGCGTAAGCTAACGCCACTCTTGCACTTAGACTTTCCTGGCTGGGAATCAAACCCTCGTGTATATAATCCGTTGAATGTTAATAATATTTTTTAATGTACTAAAAACATATAGGTAAAAACATTAAAAACATAGTATACAATGATTAGCAGATTCTTCTCAATATCAAATATTTTAGTATATATATTATAAAGGTAAACATTAATTTACCTTTTGTCTTAGTTCTTCTATAATAATGGACAGTATAATAGGTCCTCCTGTATATGTCATAACCATTGTTATATATTGTATTAAATTCTCTTTTCCCTTCAAATGTACGATTATTATTAAAAATATGTGTCGTACAATGCATGTAAATACTTATAAATTTACTCAATTTATTGTTTCTTACCCCATACATTACTTGGAAAAGTAATATACTGTTATTAACGAGATTTTCCAAATAATTTGCGGCTACATTAACACCAAAAGCAGTTTGCATATCTTCAAAGACCCTAATAGATACAAAAATGCAGGCCTCATGTTAAAACATATTTCTAAAAATATTTTTAAAACGTTAAAAAGTTATTGGTAATTCGACACATTCCTGTGAAGTGCTTACAGATGAGGTCCTTGCAAACTGATTTGGTCTTGGTCTGATTTGGTCTTTGGTATATAAATTGTCATTTTCTATCTTATTATCAAGCAGGTACTATTTGCGTATTTCTCTATATTATAGAGAATGTAAAAATATTAACCTGACCCATGTCATGTGAATAATGTAAAATTTCTCAAAAATCACAACTGAATTTTGCAAGTAAATTATTTAAAAACATCTATAGATTGTCAGCTTTTTAATGAACTTTTACAAACTACGGCGAAATGGTATAGCAAAATGAAAAGTTAAGAAAAATTTGAAAATTTGTTGCAAAGGAAAAGTACAAGTTATTTTGCTTTTTTAATAGAAAACAATGAAAAAATCCAAGTAACTAAATTGTTATACATAGCGTGGAAAATATACTTTGAGATGCAAAAGGAAGCAAAAATCGCAGTGAGTAGAGACCTCAAGGTTCAAAATGTGGATTTTCACTTAATTTGGTGGATCCTCATCCATAGTTGATTATTCGAATTACCAATAGCCCTGTTATATAAATTACTATATTTCTACTTACTGGCAAATAAAGTTATGATATTTTATTATTTCAACAAGCTTACAGTGTACTTGGTTGTCTGTTAAGTTTTCATTGAATTTATTTTTTATTTTATTTTTTAAAATGTCAACATGGCCAATTAAATTGTTAATAAATATGTAACATATCACTTGGTACGTCATAATTGCAGAAGCTCCAGCGAAGATGATATAGCAATTGATTATGTGAATAATGATCCAGCTATCGAAATCGTATCTATAGTCGTAAGGCAGCCACAAGAAAATACAAGTCTGTAGTTGAACTGTATGGTTTAGAACTGCTTCTTTGTTTCTATAATTATTTATCACAGGAATAGACATCCACGACAAACAGTTAGAGGCGCAAAAACAGATTAAATAATATGATGAGATACGAATTGATTTTTCAGCTAAAAGCTGATTTTTCAGCTAAGTTTCTGGAATAATATAATTTAAAATGTATTTAAAATGTATGTGTATGTAATGTATGGAATAATATAATATAAATGTATGTATATATGTAATATCGTTGGTATTATTGATGTCCTATGATTTGATTTGCTTTTAATTTCTTTTTCTATATACTACATTATTCTGCTTAAAAACAAATACTTCCAATATATAAAGTACTTCATATTTAATTCAAGAAATATTTAATAGTGATCCACGCTCGCTACAGCATATCAAGGGATGGATTATAGCCAATAACTATTAGAAAAAATGCTTACAATATCGGTGAACAGTTTGATCAAAAACATATCGAATGTATATTCACAAATTTAATTAAAACAAAACATCATTAAACATTTATTATTTATAAGTAACATTCATAGCTTCATGCTATTTTCCGCATATAGAACGGTACACAGAGGGAAGCTAGTGTTAAGACACTCCGTTCTGCTTGAGCGGCCCAATTTTCGAGACATTATGTGCGTGAGTGGCGGAACTCAACGCCGCGCAGTCTTGTTACGCAACCGATGAAAATGAAAATAATACATTCTAGTCATGTTTACAGTAAGACGCTGTGCCTCTCAGTATTGTATAACATTCCAATAATATTCTTTAAGTATAAAGATATATATAACATATAGGTATGTACATATATTTCTGTATATTCAACATATTATATACATACATAGAATATAATAATTATACATATATAAATATAAAATATATATTGTACCTAAATCTTACCTTCTTTACAAATTCACCTTTATTATATTTGTAGATATTATGTAAATGAATTTTTGACATAAGATTACGTGACAAACGACAGTAAGTCTTAGTTTTAGAAGAAAATATATCCACCTGAAAACATGTCATATTTGTATATATATATTAGTTAGATGACAATACAATAATAAAATTGCACCATCGAGCTGGTCTGATGATGGAACTTGAAAGTGAGATTTAATATCCCTGGGTGCTTTAAAATAATATAGTTTATATAGTTTGAGCTCGTTAGATGAGTATTGACATATTGATTTGTCCGTCCATTTCATATGATCTAGAGATCTGGATCTGACGAGGATCTGACAATGGAACTAGAAGGTGGTTTATGGGGCACCGAGAGCGTGATTTTGGTACATAAATTAACTTCTTTTTAAATGCATTCCAAATACTTACATTTGCCAAAACCGTAGCAGGAAAAGTGGAGAAAAAGGTTAGTAAAATTTCAAAATCTATTTTAGCAAAATTGATATACAGGTAAACAATTTCAGACACAATTATAGTCGGTGCAAATATTATAGCGACAATGTTTATAAATATGTATATTTTAGGGTAAGTCTTGTAGCCCCACAATTGCCGATTGCCTACAGTTGCGACGCTCATGATATTAGCAATATAACGATAAAATTTCTGATTTAATGGCGGTTGTCTGAAAAAGCAAAAAATGTATTAATAAATAAAATAAAAAATATAATAATAATTTATCTTTAATGTGTTCTCAGCCTAAATATCACAAATATTACATAGCATTTTCAAATAAAAATATAAAAAACACTCGAAGTAATATAGTAGAATGAAGTTCAGGGAAAAGTTTTCAGAATTTTTATTTCTTTTGCACGTTCATTGTGTCATCATGATATGGTATAACATTTTATAACTACAACGCTTCTATTCGGTTAAGCTTACTACCGTGAACTGTGATTGATTTTTTTTTATTATTTATTTAGCTTCACGCTTTATTCTTAGCGAGCTAGCCAGAACGGAGCGCCAAATGCGCTGCGGTATGTATGTACCTCTTTTGCCTTGTCCTGTCTTATTTTTTGTTGTTAATATTTTACATATTTTTTTTTATTTTTTTTAGCTTGCTACCGAAACTTAACACCATTAAGTACTCGGGGACTTATTGAAGTAAATATTTTTTTATGAGTATTTAAAAGCTTTAATTACTTAAAAAATTGTATGTCGATGTATTTATTAGGCTTTTTAAAACCAAAATACCGAATAATATTTTTGAATTTATTTTCATTTATTACATTTATTTTTGCTTTCATCCGTATAACTAGCACATTCTAAGTGTCCGACGTGTAACTCTGGCAGGTAAATTCAATTAATCTAAGTACCTAGATTAATATATATATATATATATATATATATATATATATATATATATATATATATATATATATATATATATATATATATATATATATATATATATATATATATATATATATATATATATATATATATATATATATATATATATATATATATATAGATATATATATATATATATATATATATATATATATATATTATACTTACAAATAATATTCGTCATCCATAACGAAAATAATGGAACCCAACTATCACAAAAATTTCAATATTATAATATATTTATGTTTTAATAAATAGTATAAGCGGAGTAACGAATACCGTCGCTGAAAGGAAACTTAACGTCTGGTCATTAATTCATTTTATAATAAGGCATTTTGTAATTGCCAAAGAAACTAATTAAATTATTATTTATGCTTGAGTACTTTGTAATTAGCGAATACAAGGCTTTTACATCAATATACATAATATTATGTACTGTCTATAAGGCTGTGTTTCATTCTTCATATTTTAAAGATGGGACCTTTATAGAATCTGTTGTCCGTCAGTCTTTCTATCTGTGCGTCCGTCAGTGTCTCTGTTTGGTGGAACACGTAGAGATATCACTCTGTATATAACGTTAAAAAAAGAGAAATAATGTAATAATAAATAAAATTTTGAAGCAGGATAATCAAAACGTATAGAACAAATAAAAGGAATAAACCGAGAATTGGTAAATTATAGATATATATGTATCACAGAAAAAAATTATTATGAACAAATATTTGGTTGAATATGAATGCATAATAATATTTAGTACTAGTAATATTTTGTATATTGACAATACTGACACTTATGTTAATTGACGATTCTATTTGAATAAAGAATATTTTGATTTGATTTGATTTGAAATTACTCCGCCAATTATGAATTTATTTTGATGAATATTTTACTGTATAGTAGTATGTGGGTCAAGTTTCAGATGTCCCATTTTACGATTTCTATTTTGTCGGTAATTGTATTCAATTAATCATAACTTTTATAAAATCCTAAGTTCTATATAAAAAGGCGTAAGCGATGTTTTAGTTTTTTCCACTTATATCGAGGAATTCGAATTTCTGTTTTACATAATAGTCGGACAAAGGCTGATTATGATAATACCAATTCTTAAAATAATATTGACAAGACAAAAATTATACTCATATATAACTGCTAATTACACTAAACAAAAGTTAATAAAATTTTGTTAAGTAAATACCTAGATTGGTACTGACTCTAAATATAACCTTTTTTAATAGTAAAAGATACGAGAAAATTGTGAAGCTTTGTTATTTGTCCTTAATGTGAGGAACGTTCAAATTAATTAAATTATTATTTTCTACATTTTAGTTATTGCTAATTTAATACATATAAATAAAGTTTGTACAATTGGTTTTTGTTATTATTTGAAAATTGTCTTAAATTTCATTGTAATATTTTGCCGAAAGTTTCTAAATTTTTCCAGTACTGATGAAATATTTTTTAAAAAATGCGTCAATAATTTAAAAAACAAATAATATCCTTCAGGAGAATATTTTTCCCGAACCCAACTATGAAAAAAGACTTCCGCATTTCAGCATAAAACTTACATAAAAATCAACTGGAAGAAACTTTAAATCGATATCGGATCTAAATTATCTGTTGAAAAACTATATTGAAAGTTCCTTAGGAGTTTGTAAGCTACTCGTCTTTCTTTGATGTTTGAAATAAACCCTTTTACTTTCACAACAGCGAAGGAGAGATGAACTAATGCTTGAAAGAAACGTGCATAAAATAGTAAGAGAAAAAGTAAAATAGGGTCTTGAAACATTTTCTGTCGATAAAATGCTTGAATGTGCATTTTTGGTTTAAATTAAAATATTTTATATCGTTAGCAAATGCAATGGCATTTTTCACATTCTTTCCTTTTATATATGTACGATATATAAACAGTAATGTATACGTTCATTAACAAATAATTAAACAAGTAAAGATTTTCTTATTTTCTAAGTGGCTGGACTGATTTAGATACAATTATTTGTGAGATGATGAGCATATTATATTCAAATATTTTTCATGTAGAAAGAGGGCTACAATGGAATTATGAGTATTTTTAAAGACATATAAAAACCAAGTAGCATATAATAAGAGCTCAATGGAACCAGTAAGATTATAAAAAATGTAAATATGGCGCTTTAGCAAAAGTTACTAGCCTGACAAGCATTTTTTTGTAGAGATATGAAACCAAGGCTCAAAAAACTTTTTACTCTAAACGATACTCGAGATAAATTTTAAGCTATGGATGTGGCTCTAGTTAGTCACCGTGACAAATATTTTTTGCTGCCATGTCAATACTAAGGGCCAGGAACGTATAATGCAAATTTGGCTGCTGTAAAAAATATGGATTTGAGGGCTTACCAAAAGCTTGCTTCATGCGTATAATGGACACATTATACGCATGAAACAGCTCTTGGTAATCACACATGCAATTGAAGAGTCTAAAGTGGAGACTAGAAGATTACTATAGACCTGAACTATAAAAAATAAAGATATGATGCCATAGCAAAAGTTGTTCAGTCTGATGAGTTTTTCTTGTCTGATCCTTTGTTGTCAACACATAAAAATAGTTTACAACAAATGATATGGAATAGTTCCACAATAACATAATATATAAAAAGCCTTGCAAAAGCCTATAAATGTGATACCTTATAAAGAAATATGACCTAATCTTTATGTGTCTTAAAATTAACTAACATTTAAATTTTAAGAGTGCAAATGTTTGTTTGTCTTTTATTGTATAAAATTATCAACAAAATTTAAATTTATATATGTTTGAAAGTAACATTAATTCTGCTGAATAAGCAATAGCTTAGAAAAGAATATATAATTAGACCTTTGGACGTTATTGCATATAACGCTACAAGTGGAGCCCAGTTTAGGCTAATCGCTTAATGATCCTAATACCTGTGCCGCTGCTATTATTGACGTGGTTCTGCAGAGTTTTGAGCTTTGCGCTCTAAGCTCTGAAGTATCAATTGGTGGTAAATCACAATCTTAGTGTGGTATGTCTTGCAAAACCTTTAAATATTATTTTAATTGGTTCGACGGTGAAAGGGAAAGCTAGCTTTGCCAGGAACTGAAATCCATCGGCCAGATCTAGAATCAGCACTGTTTTGGTCGAGCCACTGATATAAGCTATTGTGATACAGATATTTGAAGATGTGTGTGTGTGTGTGTGTGTGTGATGTCAAGTATTATGTTGATACTACATACATACGTGCCTTGTCTCTAAGAGCACATAATGACAGAGAATATTTTTATTTGTTTTAGCCAATAAGGAGCAATCAACAATGCTCTTCGAAAAAATTGAGCCAAATTTCCACATCATGTGAATTATAAATTGCATTTATCAATATTTTCTTTTTAAAAAACCTACATAAATTGTATTTTCATATTTCCCATACTTTTTGTTTTGTTATCATAGTTTGCCGTAGTTTGTGTACATATCCTAGGTTGTGATGGCTCTTTAGAAAGCTGATAATCTGTTGAAGTTTGTTAAATAATTTACACGCAAAATTTACAGGTAACTATTCAGAGAAATTTTACATTTTTTAGGGGTCAGGTACATATTTTTACATTTTCTATATTATCCCAGGCTCTCATTTCTAAACTTTTGCAGATAATCTATATAACTGGTATGATATATCCTCTAAAAAATGGCATTAAATTGGCATTTTATTCATAATTTTTTTATAAATTAATGTTATATATCTAAGATATCCCAGGGCGAGTGTATTTGTGTCTAGAGTATTAGAGGGGCAAATCAGTTCGCAAGAACCTCATTTATATCCCCTACGTCGGATTTCCAATAACCATATATATATAAATATTTATATAAGTTCAAGTATAAATATAATAAAAGTAATAAACAGCTAATATCATGAAATACAAATTTAAATAAGTGCACGCATTCAATGTATACGTATGGAACATTTAAAAGGTAAAAATATTAACCTCTTACGGTGGCGCTGAAAAACGATGCACTTACACTTTCACCCATTTCGTTGTTTTCGTAACAATATCCCATAGTATAAAGGTACATACAAAAGATTTTTACTCAGTATCTAATATTTTTCAAGAAAGATTATATTATGTGAAAATGTTGCAATAACTTTTTTGTAAGTAGTAAAAACAAATTTAATCTTAATTTAGTCCATATTTTGCTTTTACTTAAACAATACTTGGATATAGTATATGTACTAAGTTTAAATCATCATCAGCTCATCTTGATCCTCCGCCTCCGGTCTACTTAACTCTCTACTGATATTCGGCGTTTCGCTTCCAACCATAACGAGTCATTTTGCGTTTCTTATCACACCACTTAGCTGGACGACGTTCTACACTATAGCTTACCAAAGTGCGGTCTTCGCTCCAGAACGCGTACCCCAACTCATTTTCCAAATTTCATTTTGTTCAAACTATATCTTTAGTAATTGAAATTATGTCTCATACACAGTAGGTACATAAGACTACGCACATAAAACAATACTCGTATATTTTATTTAATCGATATAATTTAAAGAAAATTTTCCTAGGGATTCCTCCTTACTTACTTCAGGTTAAATTTAAATTATATGACGACAGTAGATCTATTAATTGCTGTCATTGCTACGTATATGTACAAAAACTTATGATATTATAATAATAATAAAAACCACTTCAAAGACCTTATAAAGTTGCAATATAAATCACAAACTAATAATCACATTTCCACATTACATTGTTGCTCTGACCCTTGAAAATAAGGGCCATTAAATTATCTACATCGGATACGCGGACGTAATAAAGTTTATCGCGTATCGAGATTTGGCGAATGATCTCAATTTGTTCCGAACTAAATTGCATTTCATGTCAGTAATACCAGTCCCGAATCTAAGAACCGATCACAAACGCGAACGAGTAAATACGTCGTGTTTGTCGGATCCTCGCAAAATAGGATTATTCTGAATGTGCCTTCTTACAGACGTGATCTATCGATGTACATCTACTTTCTATACACTTCAGCTCTTGATATGTTTTAGTTTGATTATATGTTTATTCTAAAACTAGAGACACGTTCGGGGCTTCGCCAGCTTGTTCTCGGATTAACTCTAATAAACATTTGTACCTACATATATCGTACGCGGTAAACACGGGAATTTCGGGATAAAAGATATGTGCTTACTATATTGCTCCACAATCTCTATCTTCCAGTGAAAGTCCCATAAAAATTTAGTTTAAAGATAAACAGAAAAAAGTGACATATATATATATATATATATATATATATATATATATATATATATATATATATATATATATATATATATATATATATATATATATATATATATATATATATATATATATATATGTATAAGAATAAGGGCTTTATGATTTTTACACATTTTACTATTTATATATATAAATTACTCATATATCTTTCATAGAAAGAGGATATCCATAATTTAAACCACCATAATAGGCCATAAGCTTGTTTTAAATTGACAACAAAAATTTCATACAAAATTACAATATCTTTGTGTTTACAAAACCTAAAATGATATCATAGTGTACTACTATGAAAATGATGCATTGTCATCAACTGGCACCTACATGCATACATATCTTTATGCTCTATCTCTAAAGTGGTAGTCAGAAAGAACGGAGCGCCAAACGCTGCGTTCATCAACTGGTGTTTAACTTATAACAAATCAAAGAGCCAGAAATTCTTTTGAAAGATTATCTTAGATAGATAGCTATAATATATGTCAATAAATGAAAAGGATAGCTATAATATATGTCAATAAGGACAATCAATATTTTCTTGATATTGAAAATCATTTATTACAATGCAAATTTAAAATAAATTTAATTTAATTAAAGCTTTAGAAAAATGCTTACAAATACTTGAACTGAAGACGGAACATTATGAGCTCAGCACTCGTTGAACTTTAAAGTGCATTCATTGAACATGTACTTAGATGATATTATAACTTTAAACTAACTTTATAGTAAGTGCTCTACAAAATGACAGTAAAAATAGATAAAGAGACTGTTGGAAAGTACAAATTTAACTTATAATGTGGTAGTGTAATGCCATTTATAGTCTTATGCGGTTGTCTCATGCGATTACAGTCTTATACGATTGCTTAGAGTTTGAAATTTATTTAAGAAAGTCTAAAAATGGAAACTCTTTTAAATTTTATTCATAAATATTTATATATTTTTCAAATTTATTCATAAATTTTCATATACAAATTTGTTTTTCATAAATTTTGCATAAATTTTATATATATTCGTATTGTATTTGTAGTAGTATATTTTTTATATTTAGATAATTTGAACATCTAGTTACCAATGTTATATTTTTTGTCTTATTTATTTTGTTTTAAATTAGTGTCAAGACACTTTGTTCTCCATTTTCCGCGTGAACTTAAGTCATTACGCGTTGAGAGAAGGAATTCAACGCTGGTTTGGTCTGTCCAAAGTGAGAAAATGAAAATGATCAATTTACCTAATTGAGAATCGAACCGAATAACTATGATACTTTTGAAATACGTAAATATTAAAAAATAAAACGTTTACATTTTTTTTCTTACAAATTTGCATGAACATTTTACATAAACCTATTGAAATATAAATAAATGGATAATAATAATAATTATTATAAAAGCCATGCTCCATGATAAGCTGTAATTGCGTTTACATACTAGATGGGCCTGCCTTATTCAAACACAAACGATTTTCATCGCGTTTTGTCGTAGAATTAGGGCATCCTTTGTAATTTGTCAGTGGAATTGGAATCATGAAGTTAGATCGGATGCAGCCAGGGTCAATTTGTTCGCGGTCGTAGCAGGTGCAGAACGTGCCGCCTAATTCAGCTAACTGGATTAACTTGTGCTGCCAACACTAATGAAGTGCATGCAATTTGCAAGCTTAAAAAATTTAAAGTGCACATGCACATGTACATAAGTGATTATATGTGTAATATATTACGTAGGTATATATGTAGGAAATATACATTACATATATAATTCATCACATTACATATATAATTCATTCATACATTTTAAACAACAATTAAAAATTGGGAAAAACATTACAATTGTAGGTCATTTCATACAAGAAAGGCATTTACTATCCGCTGGCTTACAATCGGAACCGTCGCACGCTCGAGTACTATTATTACTCGTAGTTTTAAATATTCCATACTAAGGAAAGATAAGTACATTTTTTTAGAAAATATAGAATTTTGAACGTAGCGATGAAATTAATTGAACAATTGACCAATATATTTTTTTATTTAACCAATATAATATAACTATAGACTGCATACTTAGAGAAGCTACGAACATACCATTTTCAGCCAAACACTTAACATTTCATGGTAGTAATACTTTCAAATTTAGTTTGTGGTACTTCAATCAATCCCAATCAGCTACAATCATGAAAATTAGTACGGAACCCTGAGTCTCGAATCCCACTTGACCAATTGTCTTCAACATTGTCTTACTAGATTACAATAGTCTAAATTATAATATATAACCATAAATCAGTCTCTAATAAAATCGTCCGAATTTTATTCTTTATTGAATTGAAGCCTTACTAAAATACATAAATAAAATACACATACAAACATATATATATATATATATATATATATATATATATATATATATATATATATATATATATATATATATATATATATATATATATATATATATATATATCCATCCAATCAATTAGACAAAGCCCTATTTAGTGGAACAATGTTATTCCTTTTATCTCATCATCGAGTTCCACACAAAATAATAGATCATTTTATTGTTTTATTTAAATGAATCCATCCAATTCTCTGCAATTTATAAATAAATATTCATTCTCGCAATGTGTATACAGACAATGGAGTGCTTGCAGACTTTCGTTGCTATGTTGTTCGTTTTAAATATTCTATACCAAGGAAGGAAAAATATTTTTTTTAGAAAAATATCTAAACAATTATGTAGCGAGATTTGAACACCAAGAGGTGCGGGCTCGAATCGTGAGCTACGTATATAAATTGTAGTGATAATTTTATGGAAAATTCTGATCATTTATTAAACCGAAAAGATCTCTAAGTGCTAACAGAGCTTATTCAGAAACATTCTTCCCACTTTGAACTGGTATTCAACATTCAATACCTATGTATAAGATTCTTACTAAAATGATTTCCGATTACATCGCACGCTGTAGGAAATGCATAATATGCTATCTCTTTGTATCTTTAAATTTATTTATGTTACTTTAGTTCTTCACATTCTCGATTTGAACCATGGCGTTTTGAACGAAGGACCAGAATTGAGAACTAATAAATCATCCGAGTGAGGAAGTCACTGTTCCACAATGGCATAAATATATAATATTAGACATCATATATTATTCGGAAATAAAATATTACGTTCTCCAGATATGGAGGTAGGTAGCTAGATTCTAATATAAAACAAAAGAATACATATGAAATAAAATTAACATCAGCTTTTATTCTTACGCTCGAGAAATACTCGTATATTAGTACGTCTACGAAGGATACGTAAATGGATCTCGTAAAGGGATATTATTTCAGCAATTGAACATTATAACGTATTATATTATGCTTTTACTAAGGAAAAATTGAATTTAAATTTATAAAATCTCATTGGGATATGTCTCTACTGGGTATATAAGAAAAATTGTGTGAGTGATTTTACATAGAAGTATTAAAACAAGAATGTTGGTGCAAATTTTTTCGTTTCGTTTGCTCGTTGTCGCTTAAATTCTAGTGTTAAAAGACTCCGCTATCCGTTTTTTATCCTAATTCTAGGTCTTCTTCTTCTTCTTGGCATTAGTCCCGGCTTTTGCCAGGGTCTGCCTTCCGACTAAGCCTACTCCACTTTGCACGGTCTTTAACATCCTCAGTGGACAATCTATTGGCTCTCATGTCTTGTGTCACGACATCCAGCCATCGCTTCCTTGGGCGTCCGGGTGGTCTAACTCCAGGGACAGACATGTCAAGGCACTTCCTTCCGACATAGTTCTCAGATCGGCGCATAACATGGCCATACCATCTCAGGCGACGCTCTTGGAGCTTATCCGCTACGTCACGGACCCCAAGACTACCTCGAATGAATGTGTTGCGTATGCGGTCGGACCGCGTAACGCCACACATCCATCTCAGCATCTTTATCTCCGTGACGTGAAGCTCCTGAGTGTGCCGAGATAATGTTGGCCAACATTCGCTGCCGTATAAAAGAACCGGTCGGATAATGCTCTTGTATATCAGTCCCTTGAGCTTGGGCGGTATTCTGCTATCACAGACTACACCAGTGACCTCCCGCCATTTGGCCCAGGCAGCGTTTATACGGGCATGGATGTCGTGGTCGATGCCTCCAGACTCATGCATAACGGCTCCAAGGTACCTGAACTTCTCCGACTTAACGGCTGGCTCAGGCCCGATATGGATGGTGCTCGAGTCCGGGTTCCCGCAAGCCATGTACTCGGTCTTCGACACATTCAGTTTGAGACCACCGTTCTCAAGCGCACCCGTCCAGGCGTTCACTTTACGCTCCAGCATCAGTCGGTTCTCGTCGATGAGTACTATGTCATCGGCATACATCATCAGCCACGGGGGCTGGCATTGGATGTGAGCCGAGACAGTATCCAGCACTACATTGAATAAGAACGGACTAAGAGCTGAGCCTTGGTGAACCCCTACTGTAATCGGGAAGGGCTTGGTGTCGCCAACAGCGGTCCTAACCACTGAAGCGGAGTCGTTGTACATATCTCTGATAACCTCAATATAGGCTTCAGGGATCCCCTTGGATCGCAATGCCCACCAGATACACTGACGTGGCACACAGTCAAAGGCCTTCTGCAGGTCCAAAAAGGCCACATGCAGAGCTCTCCTTTTTTCCCTGTAAGCCTCCATCAAAGTTCTGAGGGCAAAAATGGCGTCCATAGTGCCTGATCCTGGTTGAAACCCATACTGGTACTCAGAGACAGTACATTCTTGGCGGAGCCTGAGGCCGATCATGCGCTCGAAGAGCTTCATGGTGTGGCTCATAATCTTAATGCCCCTATAACTACCGCAATCTTGAACACTGCCCCTTCCTTTGTAAATAGGGATAATAAAGCTTTGCCGCCACTGATGTGGCATCTTTCCAGTATTCAAGATACGGTTAAACAGGTCAGTAAGTATAAGTACACCAAGAGAGCCCAACGATTTCCACGCCTCGATTGGGATGTCGTCAGGTCCTACCGCTTTTCCGTTCTTCATGCGTCGAAGACAATTACGAGTTTCGTCACGGGTTATTGGAGCAACAAGTCCGAGGTTAGGAGATAATTCAGGAGGAAGACTACAAGACTGCTGAGTGTTCAGCAGCTCCTTAAAGTAGCTTCTCCATCTCTCCTTCACAGAGGCATGACTACAAAGCAACGTGCCCCGAGAATCTCTGACGCAAAGACATTTTGTAATATCCTGCGTCGCTTTATCTCGAGCACGAGCCAGTTTGTATATGAGCTTCTGCCCCTCCACAGTTTCAAGTTTATCGTACAATGGCGACAAACTTTCTCTGCGGGCTCTGGCTACAGCTCTTTTGCTGGCCCGTTTCGCTGCAATGTACTCCAGTCTGTCTTCAGGAGAGTTGGAATGCTGCCACTCTTTAAACGCAGCCTTCTTTTCCTGAATCACCCCCTGCACCTGGTCATTCCACCACCATGTCTCCCTGTCGATGACACGCCCACCCTGAGTAACACCAAGAACTCGCTTGCCCGCCGCAATGATTGCTGAATGAGCTCGATCCCATGCAGTCTGAGCGGTCTCGGTGTTAGTCAGTAGATTTTGACTATATCCTAATTCTAGGTATTACGTGTTAAGAGGTAACTCAACGCCACATGTTATTTTAACAGAGCGAAAAATTAAAAAAAATAAAATAAAATAAGAGTTTATTATCATTTATTATGAACTTACAGCTATTGTAATGACAATCAAACATGAGAGAGCCCATACTGAAAAACATTTATTAATCATTTATCATTATTTTGTACACTTTAGCTGGGCTATTATAATTGTTCATAAGATGTTCTAGATCTTTAATATTGATATGTCTCTATCTATTTTTCATCAATATACAAATATTTTGTATATAACACACACATTTTTACTGTGTATAGATAAATGGATGTGCTGTCGTAAATGCTTTTGATTAAAAAAATTGATAGCACTCAATATAATGGAAAATATTTTTATAGTGGAAAGTCGAAATAATATAGGGAATTCTTAATATAAATAATTTAAAATGAATTTGACCTAAAAACTATGCAGATTTTTTTTATTTTATTTTTAGTATGGTTTACACGGTCGATACTAGTGATGAGATCCCCCTATCCTTTGTTTAATGCTCAAGCTTTTATATAAAGCTCTATCTTTTATATAAAGCTCAAGCTTTTATATAAAGCTCTAACCTAAATTAATATGGATTAATGAAATAAATGTTAAACTTTAAAAATACTGAATTTTTTACCTATCTTTGTTTCAATACACTATAAAACAACTTAAAGAGCTATAAATAAGCGCGAGGATAAAGTCCTTATCGGTACTATTCGATGCACATCTAAATTTATTCCGCCTCACTCCCTAAAGCTGAAGTGATTTTACAGTATTTGGTTGGCTGATTGTTTGTTAGAACAAAATTTAATATAACATTTTCCATACAAGATATAAGATTTCAGAAATAAAAATAATTTTCATTTTAACTAACGGCTTTAGTATATTATGTGTGTTTTAATTTTCATTTATTTACTACAAATAAAAATTGTCATATAGTCGTTTAGTTATTTAGGTAAAAGCAGTGTTAGATTTGTAAATTTTATTATTGAAATTACAAATGTATTTAAAAATATATCAGATGAAACGTCTCATTTTATTAAAGAGTAGGAGTATTTTAAATAAACTTAAAACAATTATTAAATTTGATAATAATTGTTAATGCCTAAAACAAATATAGAAAACATAAAAATAAAAATACACAAAAGTTAAATATACAAAAGGTGGTGATTTAGCACTTCCCCATACAATAGTATAAATGAATTTAATTCAAGTTAATATATTTAAAAAAGTCATCAATCTGAAAAATTCAATATCAAAGACAATTAAATGATATATGAAACAACATATTAGCGACAGCGCCATGAGATATAACTCATTCGGTATTAAAGGGGGAATTTCATCAACACCAGCTTTCAATTTATGTCTGACATTTTGTTTTTAATGTTATTTTGTTTCGAGTGCGTTTTAGACTATAAAAGGTTATCTCAATAAATATCATTAAGTAATAATCTATATTAAAATGTTTACATATTACGTAATTTTTATATGATAATGGCCGTAAAAGTTACATGAATACTACAATATTTTGTCTCTTTTTTACTGACTGTACAGACCGTCTCTAAGTTGTGTAAACTTTGATTAAATTAAGCTAACAGCGTCCTCATCAATTAGAGTATGATTATTATGTATTTATTATAAGTTAATTATATTAATATATCTCATTTAAACATTATATTTATGTATATAAATATACATATTTATAAGCTTCATGCTATATACCGCACATAGCAGATTAGGCAGAGTGAACCATAAGCAGAAGGAATCTAGTGTTAAGACACTCCAGTCCCTACTCTCCGCCTCTCGAGACATTGCGTGGCGGTATTCAACGCCGCGCTTTTCCTTGTTGCCAGAGCGTGGAAAATTAAAATATAATTCATACATTACTTACAGACATATATATATATATATATATATATATATATATATATATATATATATATATATATATATATATATATATATATATATATATATATATATATATATATATATATATATATATATATATATATATATATATATATATATATATATATTGTTTAAATCATTACAAAAATAAAAAAGTAAGTACAAATAAGGAAATAATGCTTATAAAGGTCCTGTGAAAGAATATTGTACAACATACAAATTGAAAATATCTACATTGTTTAAATAATTTAGTAGGCTTAAATAATTATTTAATATATTTTTTTTTCATTGCTGAAATCGCAATTTGATATCATCTATATCAACAGCAGGCGATAAAAGTTATGGTGCAAACCTCTATCCAATATTTCCCATATGAATTATGACAAGATAGTGTAGATAAGGAAATCTATAACCCTTACTCACATATGAAAAAATCGTAATAATGCAATAAAATATGCCAGAAAAAGAGAATTGAAGAAATGTATAACATTTATTCAGATAATAATGTATCGCAGAATAAAATTAATAATTCATAGAACGAAGCCGGTAATTAATTTTCAATAAATCGTGATAAAAATGATTCATTTATGGGTATTTATTACTGGAGATTTCCATGACAATTTAAAATAATCATACTGTACATATTTATATACAAGTATTAATTTTGTATATAAAAAAGAAAACTGTTTTGTATATAAACAATGTGAACTGAGGCAATTATAAAACTTTTCTTTACCAATCAACTCCATAGGTGACCTATATGTCTGTGAGAAGGAGTTGTTCTAAAAGTTTTAGAAGCTTTTTTCACGTATGTACGTTACGTAGATGGATTTCGTTGTAATTATAAATAGCGGTATTTTGCTACATACCTGTTTGTCAGTGGAGCCTGCGTCAGCAACTTGAGTCAAATGAATTAAGTTCAATTTGATTATTATCTTACTTTTATAAAGTTACTAATAGGCGTGTATGTTCGTATGGACTTTTACACATCAATGCCATCCAAACTTTTGCCACATCCAGATTTAAATATTTATAAGACTTATAAATACCATATAATATATGATACTTATAAATACCATATAATATATGATTGTTTAATTTTAAAATTATAATCTTTTATCATCTACCTCTTTAAATTAACCAATGCTGAGTTTACTACAGTTAAAAAAATATCTTATCGTAGATATAGACGATCGTCGTGGCGCAGAGGCGACAGCGTCTGCCTGTAAACGTGACGGTATCGATAAGGGAGAATTAACTATTTTCATTTTCTTCGCTCTGGTGACAAGATAAAAGTGCGGCGTTGAGTTCCGCTACTCAATATGCAATACTTCGAAAGGCGAAAAGGGGGGAACGGAGTGTATTAACACTAGTGTCTTAATTTACTTCTGCCTACGGTTCCCTCTGCCTTAGTTTTTTAGTATGCACAGATTAGTTTAGTATGCACAGATGTTACAATAATTACGGGGGTTTTTAACACGTGTTTAATTAAAGATGATTTTAGGTCAAAACACCTTTCTGAAATGATTAATAGTAGTAACCTCAATATTCTGAATACTACTAATGCGACCCACTTCTTTCATGTATGTTCTGTGTCTTGTGACTTTGCGCCATCATTGCTGGATCTTTCAATAGTCTCATTTACCGATCATGTTAGTGCGTACGGGCAACTCCCGGCAGAAGCTTTTTCGTCCGCTTAAAGTGGAACCTTGTAGGTTGTGATGCGTCGCAGCTTTTCGATTTTTTTTAATGAACAATTTACGGCAATATCACGGCAGTATGGCAAATCGATTGGGACGTTGTTCTTAGAGCATCGACATTAGATTACAAGGTTCACATTTTTAAATCCATCCTGAACGAACTGTTTTATGTGCATGCTCCACTTAGGCCGATTAAAATGAAGCACTTCCCTGCACCTTTGCTAACTACTGATATTAAAGTATTAATGAAGAAGCGAAACAAAGCCAAAAATAAATATAAACATGATCCTACCGCAGAAAACTTGTTTAAATTTAAAACCTTACGAAATAAGTGCAACCATCTCTGTCATAATGCTCTGCATCACTATATTTATACGTCCCTGGATAATAGTAATTGCGCTAAGGTTAAAATTTTTTAGACGCTGTGAGTATTAGTCAGGACAGGAAATCTTCCCCAGTTGGCAATATTGACATAGAAACTTTAAATATACATTTCAGTTCAGTTTAACTTTTGGATGATAGTACTAAATCTCGCACCCTTAATTCCCTCTTGTTGAATTCTAAGTGTAATATTGAGTTTCGAATTTGCACCTGTGTCGTGTAAGGAAGTAAAAAACATATAGCAACAGTTAGCGCAGATGCGATTAGTTGTGATGGGCTGAGTCATAAAATGATTTGCTTAGCCCTCGAACATATCACGACTGTTCTCTGTCACATTCTGAACTATTCCCTTTGTTCTGGTTTTTTTCCCTCCAGCTGGCGAACTGCTTACGTTATTCCTATTCCTAAAATCTCTTATCCTACCTCCTTTACTCACTAACAACCTATCTCAAACTTTCTTTTCAGTCAAAAGTATTAGAGCGGATAGTCTATTGTCAACTCTCGTCACATCTTTCCAAATACAATATCCTCTGTCCTTTTCAGCACGGCTGCTGCACTAATTAATATAGGATCAAACTTGTGTGATGACGTGAGACACGGAATTGACAACTAGCAAGTTAGTGTTATTACTCTACTAGATTTATCCAATGCTTTTAATACTGTAGATTATTATATACTTCTTGCTATACAAATAGGAACTTACATAAACTTACATAAATGAGTATTTACTCATCCCCATGTCTCATCTCTTCTAGAGTATTTGTTAGTACGTATGATATAGACGAATCAGTTTCTATATTGTCGCAGAGTATAACCAATGCCAGAATCAATCACGTTCCTCTTGTTAAACAACGTTGCTTAAAGTCTAAATTACCAGTAAATGTGAAAAACCTAATCAAATACCGAAACGAGTTACGCCGAAAGGAAGCTAATCCCTTTAATAGATTCTATAAACGCCAAATACGAACTGAAATTAACTGGCTAAATGAAGTCATACAACATGCCATCATAATACACCAGGATGAGATTTGGAACAATAAATTAGGTAAAGTTGCCAACCCTAACTCTGGTATTTGGAAAATCGCCAATTCTTTAAAACGTAAATCAAAAGATATGCCGGCATTTCAAAAACTTGATGGGTCACTAACTACTAACACCCATGACCAATGTGAAGAATTAGCTAAAGCGTTTCAAAGGAACATGAGACTAACCCAAACTTGGGACAGTCCACACGAAAATGTTACTTCGCAAACAATAAGTGCTTTAGCTAATTACACCTCCAGAGGATTGATAAGTGCAGTGTGGCCACGAGAGGTATGGAATATGGTTTGTACCCTAAATTGTAGAAAATCACCAGGTGACGATAATATACACAATATACTAATAAAAAATTTATCTCGAAAATCTATAGTTTACATGACTAAAATATTCAATGGCTTGGCCTTGCTCTTGGTTACTTCCCTGTTAGGTGGAAGCAGGCTAAACTAATAGCATTAACGAAATCGGGCAAAGACGACCGAATCCCTACAAATTATCGGCCGATCAGCCTACTTCCAACGTTAGGCAAAGTTTTTGAAAAAATTATCTATAGAAGACTTTTAAAGATTTCGCAGTATATGTTAATAAATGAGCAGTTCGGCTTTCGAACAGTTCATTCGACCGTCCATCAGTTGGCCAGGGTATCCGAACATGTTATGCATAACCTTAATCTTTTTCAATCTACTGGGATGTTCTTATTAGACATAGAGAAGGCCTTTGACACAGTCTGGCATTATGGACTGTTGCACAAATTGGTTTCTCTAGGAATTCCAGTTAGCTATATCAAACTTATTCAATCGTATCTGAGTGACCGAACGTTTTCCGTATATATAGGTTCAGACAGGTCAAACAACTACCTGGTCCCCGCTGGAGTCCCGCAGGGGTCAATTCTTGGTACGTACTTGTTTATATTATATATAAACGATGTACCTATTCATAATAAAACTAAACTGGCATGTTTTGCAGATGATACAGCATCATACACTTCTTCAGACGATATAGATATAATTATCAGTCGTCTTCAAATGTCCCTTGAGTCATTAAAAACATACTTTTCAAGCTGGAAATTAAAATTGAACGCATCTAAAACAGAAGCTATACTCTTCACACGAAAAAGAAAGATACCTAAAAGAAATTTAGTCATAGATGGGCATGTGATACCTTGGAGTAAGTCAGTTCGCTACCTTGGTGTTACAATGGATAGCAAACTAAATTGGACCAAGCACATCGACGGTTTAAAGACCAAAGGAGCTCAAGCTATGGGTAGCATATACCCTATCTTTAATAGACGGTAAAATCTTAGCGCTGAAACAAAATTACGAATTTACACTACTCTAATAAGACCTTGCATAACATATGCATGTCCAGTGTGGAATAGCACTTGTGCCACTAATTATGCTAAGTTACAGGTCATACAGAACAAAGCTATTAAGGTCTCATTTAACACACCATTTTACACCAACTTACTTAAATTGCACCAATCGATAAATTTCCCCACTTTAAAACAATTTATACTCAGATTATCTAAAAAGTTTTACTTAAATAATATAAATCATCCTAATAGTCTAGTTTCACATATTGACAAATCACGAGCCAAAGATTTATCGTATATCGATAGATACGGTGCATACCGCTTGCCCCATCACTGACTGTTGTTTGCACTTTTGTCGCCGGAGTAATGATTAATGCGTGCGGACTTCTGACTCGTATGTTATTTAATTACCTTCATATAAAAAAAAATTAAAAAAATGTATAATAATAATAATAAATAATAATAAATGGATTTAGTAGTATTAAATCCATGATAGAAAATAATTGTTTGTGAGTTGATTCATATATTTATTACAAGATGTAAAAAGTGTTTAATCTTTTCTGTGGGTACATACTTTTAGAGGTGCTTATAGCCTGGTAAAGTACTGTTATTTGTATGTTGTAGATTGTAAGTTATTATGCTAACATTTGTAAAAATAATATAAAATAATAAACGACTTTGAAATAAAAAATAAAAACTCATCCCCATGTAATCTTAAGCTAGTGTACCCCATGGTATCCTATCTCCTCTTCTCTTTTCCATTTTTATTAATTCTATCTCTAATTCCCTTACTGTACTCTTCCATCTCTATGCTGACGATCTACAAATTTACATAACTACACCTATTGATGACCTCCATAACGCTTTAGCTGCGGTCAATTCTAATCTTAATTTTGTTAGCAATTGGAGTAAATCATTCGGATTATCTATCAATGCAAGCAAATCGAAAGCCTAAAGCCGAAAAATCAAAGCCTATCGAAAATTCTTTTTCCATCCATATCTCCTACACTATTTGGTGGGGCTTAGATTATTGGAATTCCACCCGCACGGTCCTAAATATCTCAAATTAAGGTTCAGTTTCGTCAGTTCAAATCATTCTCGCAGTCTTAGATCACAGAGTGATAACAGATTGGAATTGCCTCTCGGCAGTACTCAAACCTATGGGGATTCTTTCACAATTAAAGCTGCAGTCCATCGGAATTCACTTCCGCGGGAAGCTATTTCTGTCAACATTTTCAAACGTCTTGTCAAAATCTTGATTTGAATCTTGATTTAAAAGATTTGAATGAAACGTTTTGTTGTATGGCTATTAGATCTGATGAGGGCAGTATTGTATATAATTGGCTTTTAAAATTGGCATACTTGATGTATATAATAGAGCAGGTACACGAGACATAGCAAAAAACTTTCGGTATGTTGGGCAACCTCTTATATTTGTTATCTTTATCTATGCGCTGCAAGTTTTAATAACAATTAATGGTAAATAGCTTTATCATGACAATGATCATTAAATCTACATAAATGAAATTAGAGGCGACAAGAAGCATTCAAATAAAATCTATTTGTTTTATATGAAATAGTTTTTGGAGTAGTTTTTGTATATGTTAACATTTCACTGTTAATTAATTATTTTTTAAATTGACATTGGTGTAAAATCTAAGCTATAAAAGCCTACAGGGTACTTCTTGTTATACAATTTGACAATAAGTTAGAACTTATTGTCAAATTTCATAACCACAGGACAACTCTAGTACAACCAAAAGAAAATTGAACATTTATAGATGTATCGCAGAAAAAAAATCATTACAAACTTATACTGTAGTCCATTTCACACAAAATAAGTACATACAACTGCAAATTTTAGTTTATTCCACTCATATTGGTTGTACATCATTGACTTAGACTTATGAAATTTGAGAAAAAGTGAAAACTTACAGTGTATATATTAAGAGAAAAATCTCAAAATTAATAATTTATATGTTTAGCACAGAAGAAAACCATTATTACTTACAAAACTTATATTTGTAGTTCATTTCATACAAAATGAGTGGATACAAATTTAAGTAAGCCAATTTTTATAAGTAATCTTTTCTCAGCAGAATATCTACAAACATGAAATAGGTACGGAACCCTCGGTGCGCTAGTACTATTCGTACTTGTTTAGTTTTATAGGTTTTGAACATGGCGTTACTTAAATTATTCATTTTCCTGAAACTACACAGATACTCGACACTTACTCGTACATCAATACAATATGCCTTTCCAAATTAAAAATTTGGAACTAAATATTAAAATTATAAAATCGCCAAGGAAATTGTTCTCATTGTATAAAGCTTCCACAATTTAGCATTAATTGTGAACTAAGTAAACCCTTCTGAAAAAAATAAAACTTATTGAAGCTGTAATTTTCTTTTTATTGTACCAGCAATGAATTATTTAAGTATTATCGAACAGTTTCTCTGACCACCCCAAAGGCTGATTGGTTTGCGCTCAAGTAGTTTGATTTATGTTTTTTTTTTTCGTAAAATCCTTATTTCCTCTTACATTTATTTAATACCAATTATTTTATAGAGTAAAATATTTTTAAACGAGTATTTAAATTTAGTACAGAGTTGTACTCATAAAATATTAATAGCGATCAACCTGAGGCTCCGTCCCCTTAAACCTACCTACCTACAGGATTATTTATTTAATAAAATGTTTTGAGATCGTGTCCTTATAAATATAGGTACTTCTACTACTTCTTCTCTTTATATATGGCGTTTCGAGCGTGCCAGTTGAGCACAATTCACTTCGCCAATGTCTCGTTGTATGGAGAATACACAAATATAAGTATGTTCGTAGCACAACTAAAGTGATTTCTAATATGAAAAGATTTTGACATCCGCATTATCAAAAAATAATTAATAAGTCTATAATCTACATAAAAATACTATTACAAACTTATATCTGAAGTTAATTTTATATAAAATGCACGCATACAAGGACTATATTACAATGAATGAATGCAAATTTAACTTTGGCTTTTTTTGTTATATTATAGGTACATTCCGCTGAGTGCTACTCGCACTTGAGCGATCTTTTTTCAAGTAATATGCAAAAGATACAAATGGTTATTATGACTTATCCTTAGAAGATAGACATGACGTATTATTGTGGACTTTTGTGTACATCTTTTTAGGAGCTATAATTCCTTCGTAACAGACAGACAGTGTAACCTTCGCATGTCTATACATGCTTTATTAAAGTATTATAAGTAGGGTTTGTCTATACTTTTTTAACGTTTTTATTACAGACTAGTGAAGGTTCTTAAATTTTTTTAACCTCTATATTCCCGCACGGTGAGTCCATGGAATTCTAAGCAATTTCTTCTCTAGTATATTATTTAAATGCAATTAATTACTATTGCAGATTGTATAGTTTTTAATTCACAGTAAGTGTTCAGTAACACATTAATGAATCAGTGAATAAACAAATGTAATGAAAAATAAAAAAAATTATACAAAACAATATAAAATATCAATAAATTGAAATTTTCTTTATAAAATATAATATATCGATATCAATATAAATTGAAACAACCGTCGTTTCGTAAAATTCGATACTACAGTTTATTTCCTATATCTATCGTCTCTAGAATGCAATATTTCAGTTTAATATTGCGGCTTCAACTTTATTTCAGTGAGAAGCTCGTTGGACAAGTTTTGAAGCAACAAAGTTTGATAAATAAATGCACATTCTAGTTGTGAATTGACAGATTGTCCATCTAAAAGAGATAAGGTAAAGCTTATTTACACATTCACATATATACATTCTTACCACATGATTGTGTAGCATGAATATTAGGTATATATTTTATATAATATATATTTTATAATATATACTTTATATAATATATTTTTTGAAAAATCATGCTACATTGCTTAATTGTATATAAAACATTGCATATTGCTTGCAGCTTTTAAGAATCTTATTATATTAATATTTAAGACAATAATAACCTCTTTTTAATTTTAGAAACCATACATATAGTAAGTACGAACACTAAAAAGTTTAACTATTACAAAAATAATTATAATTTTTTATTTAGCGTTAAAATTTATTTTAGATAATATAAATTTAAATATTTCATTAAAAGATCAGTTTATTATTTTACATATATAGGTACATACATGTTATAATATAAGTAGAGAGTTGCTTCAAGCTGTATCCCACAAATAGCCAGGGTAGGCAGATGGGTCCCTCTAATGTTAAAGCACTCCGCTTTTAGAGATATTATGTGGTAACTGGCGGAACTCAACGCCGCGCTATGTTTTGAGGCTGAGACTGAAGTAAGGAAATGTAAAAACTTATTTCTAGATGTGCTAGATATAACTAAACATACATCAAATCGAAAATTATCACAATTATACCATTCAAGTATTACAAAGTCATCAAATGACCATTTCATTATTACTTGATATAAATAAATATCAGTTTCCGTCGCTTTATCTGTTACGATTGACCGAGAACGGTTCAACAATAACACATTGTTATATCATTTCTGAATTATTCATAAACTATTCTAACGATTTCTAATAGCGTTTACGAGGAATTTGCTTTAGCTATCTTTTATTAGATAGATTGTATAAAAATATAGTAAAAATCAAGGTCGTTTTACTCTAGAAAAGCTTAAAATAAAAGTTGGTATATAAAGTAATATTGTAAGCAATTATAGATTATCGAACCAACAACAAGTGTTGCGGATTCGAACCCTACTCAGGGGAAGAAATTATTTTCACTTTTCCGATCTGGTAAAATTAAATGTGGCGATGAGTGTCTCGAGATTGTGTCTTAAAATATATATATATATATATATATATATATATATATATATATATATATATATATATATATATATATATATATATATATATATATATATATATATATATATATATATATATGTATATATATATATATATATATATATATATATATATATATATATATATATATATAATATATATATATATATATATATATATATATATATATATCATATATACTGTATCATCTAATTTATACATAAGTGCCATAGATTTTGTCATATGTTTTTATGATGACCCTTTATTATTTCCATATAAGACCGTACGTACGTATACCACCCACTACCACATCTTATATGACTGTTAATTTACATGAGTATCGCAATCCATCAAGTAGGTCTGACTTGCTCTTGACCACGTTGTGGCGTGATTTGGAAGTCGGTTGATGATTAATTATGTTTAAATCAACGATGACGGCTTATTCGCTGAATAAAGTGAACGTATTTAATTTTTTTTTATTTAAAAAATATAAATCTATTAATCTTCTTTTGTTGTTTTATTAATGATTGTTGAGAAGGTTCTTATGAAAAAAGATTTGTCTATATATTCGTAACGATAGTAACAATTTTTATGCGGCTTTCACTGAAGGTATTCCAGCGCACTGGTAGGTTTCGTCCAAATAAAATATTGTATATAACATGATAGTTTTCATTATTTATATTTTATTTATATATATATATATAATATATTATATATATATATATATATATATATATATATATATATATATATATATATATATATATATATATATATATATATATATATATATATATATATATATATATATATATATATATATATATATATATATATATATATATATATATATATACATATATATAATACATGTTTCATAGACAAAGGATTTTTTTTCATTTTCTTCGCTCTGGTAACAAGGCAAAGCGTGGCGTTGTGTTCCGCCACTGAACACGCAATGTGTTGAGAAGCGGAAACTGGGGAACGGAGTTTCCAAACAATAGGTTCCTTGAGCCTACGGTTCCCTCCGCCTACCCAGCTAAGTGAAAAAGATAAAATCCGAAAACTTCGATAAAACGAGCCCGAACGGGTCCCTAGTATATATCTATGTAATAGAATAATTAAGCTAAGCTTAATTAAGGTAAGCTAAGCTTAATTAAGCTAAGCTGGTATTCCATGCTATTTTTGTATTATTTTGTTTTTTTAGGTATTATGAAATCTGATTAAAAAGGTCAATTTATTAGAAACAAGAAACAAGCCAGTCCGTTCTCAATTTTAAATTCTTATAAAGGTTGATGTCATTCGACAGCGTGGATGTAACGAAAATATTTAACAATAATGAATACCGCTACGGTACATTAAAATTGTGCAATAAGAAGTCTTGTTTACAGTATCTCTATGATTGTTTCGTTTGTGAACCTGTTACTACTGCCACTCCTTTGTAGTACTATATCTAAAGCCGGATAGCACGTTATATGACGTTATTGCACTACGCACGTGGTGTTCCCATGTTTTTATATACTAAGAAAAAACACAATTATAATCAAAAATAATGTAATTTTAACAAATAAATGTATTATTGTATACGACTAAATATATATGAAAGTCACTATTGTAATTGTTATCGATATACCGCATTATGCTTCGCAATATTTTTATCGCAGTTTGTTTCCATATTGAAATGGTGGACTATTATTTAAACAATATATTTTATCTTATTCTAGTAATAAAAGTTTTATAATTGGCTACTAAGTCTGGTATCTAAAACTATCTTTTTCCACTTTTTAAGAATCTCAAAGTCACAGTAGGGAACTACTATACCTATATGTATATTAATGATTTATTTAATAATTTATGTATTTATTGCTTATATAAATAATACTTATAATATTATTAAATATAATTATATATTTTATATTAACAGTATTCCTATGTAGTCTATTGATAAACGAAAGCCGTCTATCGAGCCATGACGCATCTCGCGTCTGCATCTACCCCCGAGTTGATGCAATATTATTAACAAAACATTCAATGCTTCCCATTCGATGCGCTCCTTTAGTTTTTGCTATTATGTTCATTTGTTGTATTTGTGGTTGACTTTGTAATAACAATATTGTGTTTAATTATCGTGATTTACTACTTATACGTTTATACAACATGTACTTTCAAAGTGGTGTTGAATATACTCAGTGCTTACCGTGACGCGAGGCCACCAATACCTATCACTAATATTATAAGTAAATAAAATCAAAAAAATCATTTTATATATATATATATATATATATATATATATATATATATATATATATATATATATATATATATATATATATATATATATATATATATATATATATATATGTATATATATATATATATATATATATTATATATATATATATATATATATATATATATATATATATATATATATATATATATATATATATATATATATATATATATATATATATATATATTTCCGCTCCGCAGCTCTTAGTCCGTTCTTATTCAATGTAGTGCTGGATACTGTCTCGGCTCACATCCAATGCCAGCCCCCGTGGCTGATGATGTATGCCGATGACATAGTACTCATCGACGAGAACCGACTGATGCTGGAGCGTAAAGTGAACGCCTGGAAGGGTGCGCTTGAGAACGGTGGTCTCAAACTGAATGTGTCGAAGACCGAGTACATGGCTTGCGGGAACCCGGACTCGAGCACCATCCATATCGGGCCTGAGCCAGCCGTTAAGTCGGAGAAGTTCAGGTACCTTGGAGCCGTTATGCATGAGTCTGGAGGCATCGACCACGACATCCATGCCCGTATAAACGCTGCCTGGGCCAAATGGCGGGAGGTCACTGGTGTAGTCTGTGATAGCAGAATACCGCCCAAGCTCAAGGGACTGATATACAAGAGCATTATCCGACCGGTTCTTTTATACGGCAGCGAATGTTGGCCAACATTATCTCGGCACACTCAGGAGCTTCACGTCACGGAGATGAAGATGCTGAGATGGATGTGTGGCGTTACGCGGTCCGACCGCATACGCAACACATTCATTCGAGGTAGTCTTGGGGTCCGTGACGTAGTGGATAAGCTCCAAGAGCGTCGCCTGAGATGGTATGGCCATGTTATGCGCCGATCTGAGAACTATGTCGGAAGGAAGTGCCTTGACATGTCTGTCCCTGGAGTTAGACCACCCGGACGCCCAAGGAAGCGATGGCTGGATGTCGTGACACAAGATATGAGAGCCAATAGATTGTCCACTGAGGATGTTAAAGACCGTGCAAAGTGGAGTAGGCTTAGTCGGAAGGCAGACCCTGGCAAAAGCCGGGACTAATGCCAAGAAGAAGAGAAGAAGATATATATATATATATATATATATATATATATATATATATTATATATATATATATATATATATATATATATATATATATATATATATATATATATATATATAATATATATATATATATATATATATATATTTATTCATATTTAAAAAAAAAATGAATCGTTTCATAATCCACATTTAGTTTTTGGTTTTATTATGTAAATAATAAACGAGAGAGACCCACGTGTGGAAAGGTATGCTAATATGAGTAAAGCCGTGAAACCATCTGCGTTTTAATTTAGCCAGCCAAAAAGAACATTAAATATTCATGCTTAAGTTAATCCAAAAACCTCTCTACTAAATATTAGCATAATATTTCAATTATTTTCATACAAATCATACTGCTGTTCTATGATCATTATTATTTTAAGTGTTGCTTGAAGTAAACTTCCAGTAGTGGCAACCCTTTTCCCCTCTAATGCGGGTCTTGGTTCGGAAAAAGATATAAACGTCCCGTGCTCAATCGACGGAAGATTTTCCGTAGCTCGCTTGACAAGTCTCTGCCCGTTTGAGAATTGACTGTCCATTTTCAATATTTTCTTTCTGGTTAGTATAATTAATTTAGTGATTTAGTTTAGTAGTATTAAATAATGTGATTTTTGTCATATATTTTTAGTTATATCGCCCCTGGTTCCTCAAAGTATATATAAGTACTTTAATTTGACCTAATATTAAATCTTGCCTTAAGTAAGTAAGAATACGGATACACTGCACTGCAAGTGCACGTGCAATGCACATTATAAGCAGATTTTTGACCATTTATAAGACATTGCAGGTTATATAAATATTTTTAAATAACATATCCAATCAGGATAAAATTTTATATCGTCTTGTATTTCGGCCCAGTCCATCCAGGATAGCTTGGATCATTTTTTAAATTCGTTTATTTTGTGAAAGATATTGTTTATGAAATAAGATATTTTTTACAACTTTTATTTTGCAATCATAATTCAAAGTGTACAAAACACTTCTAACGATCATTTTTAGAAAGTATTGGAATCCAATAGAATTAATTGAACAACGTGTTCTGCGAAGGGAAACAAAACTTAATTATTAAGCGGGTTAGAAATGCCTATTACAGTGGCAGATTCGCCAACTTTACTTAATAATAATTAAAAATATCTCTGTATGACAGGTTTCTAATGTCCTGTACATAGGAGTCTGTGACATATTATATTGTTGATGACTTGTTCTTCTTGTAAGTCATTTGTACATAATCCAACGGTCAAATATGTGTGACGGTCCAAAAACCTAACCACCTTTGCGTTAAATACTTGTAAATATGTAAAAAAATAATTTTGTTTAAAATTCTTAATTTATTTCACAATACACCAAGTTTATCATCTCGATACAACCCTTCGTTTCTAAGAATTTTGTGGAGAAACGTATGCACGAGTACTTACGAAATTTGGCACACATACTTGAAAGTCTGTAAATCATCATATCAAATCAATCATCTGTTACGGGTGTAATGTTGCCAGCCTTGCTGGCAGCGCCACCAGCCATAGCCAACGCTACGAATGTAGCAACACCACTCCTTTTTGCCACTGCCATTGCCACAGCCAGAGCCTACATTACGCCATATGCCTAGCCGAATGTGGCTGAGTGGCTGAAAGCCAGTGCCAGCCATAATTTAGTACCATATAGAAGGGACAATCTAGTCGTCTCGTCTCGTCCGCGCCTGAGTCCCGCAAGGCTCTACTCACTAGTTATTAGTCGCTATGCTATAGGCATTATACACTAGCGATGTTCCACAAACACCGAAAGTCGTAAGTAATAAATCGTCGAAAGTATGCCGATGATACTGCATTATACACTACGGACCGCTCCTCTTGGATCATAGCCTATAGCTGTAACTTGCTGCCGACGCCCTAGGTGATTTGTTTAGCAAGTAGTGGTTTGAGGTTAACCTGGAGAAAAGTTTAACGGTACTATTTCTACGTAAACGATAGGAGACCGTCTCTACTATTTATTTTCAAAGTAAACCTATTCCTTGTTAACGCCAGGTTAAATATTTAGACGTCATTGTAGATTTTCATCTTTCGTTGCGATCGCACATTACGCATGTGAGAAACAAAGCCACGTTCATTCTGAACAGACTATAACAAGCCTTATCTGCAAGCGCTCGCAGCAAGCTGACATTGTACAATACTTGCATCCGTCTCATAATGGAGTGCGCTTGTGTAGTGTTCGCACAACAAATTTCTTAGAAAGGCAATCGGATGACCTTGGTATGTATGTAACTTGTACATATAGAAAGATTTCGAATTGGAATCACTTAAGGAGTTCTGCAAAGGCTTAGCCAAGCGCTACTACGAGCGCGCAGACCCCCACCCCAATCCACTCATCGTTGAAGTGTCCTAAGTATGCACATCCACACCCAGTTCTTCTAGTCCCGTATGATTTTTGTATTGAATTAATTAGTAAGACGAAACTCTGCTGTTTATCATCAAGACACCCTTCTGTCACTTCATTAATATTGAAGAATTCAAAATTAAGAACATACACATACATGTGGGACCCTACAGTTGGCTCTTGAATATGACGTGTTATGTGACAATATAAGAATATAACAGTTTAGTCTCCAAGGTATTTTTACTTATATGTAATATTAGTGCCTCTGCACCACGACGGTACGAGGACCGAGGACGGTACGTCTGCCTGTAAAACGACTGTTTGTGGGTTCGGTTCCCGCTCGGGTAGAATGATTTTTTTTCATTTTCTTCGCCCACTCAACGCACTCGCGCAACTCACTTAACGCGCAAAGCTTCGAAAAGCGGAAAGCAGGGAACGAAGTGTTTACTTAGCACTTGGTTACACTGCTATGCGCAGGATACAGTGTGAAGCTAAGTATAAACCACCAATATTAAAAATAAAATAATATCTATAATATTTAATTACTGTTGTATATAGTATTTAGAATAGTAATTTACAAAGTACACGTTTGTAGCTAATCGAGAATTGCCTAGCGTCTTACAATAAATGGCTTGCTAGTGTTGCAAAGCCTATAAAAGTGTTATTTTCACAAATCAAGTTTATCAAAAAATTGTATAATTAAACCACATTAAATTATCAATCAAAATTTCGAGCAGGATTTGTACCCACGACAATTGTCCATGAATATTGTCCAAGTTCAAATTCGGTTATATTTTGTTTGTTTTGTAGAATTTAATTTGTTTTCATATAAATATTTTGTTTAGAAGAATATTTTATTACTTATTAATTAATTTGACTATTACATATAGTCAAATTTAATAAAATATAAATAAAATAAATAATAAAACAAACGCAAATCTTACCTTAAGAAATTATAATTTATATAGAGCGTTAGAAAGTAAAAAAAAAGTTAAAAAGTACAATTAGTTATCTTGTAACTATGCAAATTGAAATTTTTATTTTTTTTTATGTTATAATTTCCGTGGACCTAAAATTACGAAAGTGATTTTGGACCAGGTAAGTCAGTACTGCTCGCACTTGGCAGATTATTTTTAATATTTTTATAACTATAAGGCAAAAATATTTCTAAGCTAATATACGTTATAACTGATCCCTGTAAACATAACAATAAACTATCTTATTAAATTGTGTTTTTATAATTTATTATTATGTTTAATAAGGAGTATGGCCTTTTTCCTACTGTAAACTATTCATTATCATATTATCAATAAATTTTGTTTGACCTAGAATTTTACAAATAACGCTACTATGAAAGGACTAGCAAAACAAATAGAAGGAAAGTAACAAGGGTTAAACAGACCTTATAGTTATAATTGTACGTATCTACGTATCGTACCTTAATCACCTCGCTTGTGACATACAATTACATGCTCAAGTGAATCATTAATTTTTACTTATAGCATATTTTTTGTATTTATTGTAGTGAGACTAATGTAATGTACAGTTTTTTTTAAATAAAATAGGTTTTATTTACAGTTTTTTTTTACACTATTTCTTTATTTAAGTTATTCGTTATTAGTTATTTAGTCTATTTCTTTATTTAAGTTATTCGTTATTAGGTATTATTAGTTATTTAGTTTGCGTTATTTCTTTCAAGAGCAAAAAAAAATATTTAATTCCCACAAGTGGGACCGAACCCACAATTATCGTGCCTACGTCAGTCAACATTAGCATTTTTCGTATATACGAGGCCATAAAATACAGATACTTTACAGAACTTTTCAAAATAAATCGAAAAGAGATAAAGGTTAACAATGGTAGTATAATTATTTAATACAATATATTGAAAAAATATGCCATATCGTACAATCTGTTAATCCCCAGGGTCTTAACTGTATATGGAAATTCAATCAGATTACCTGTCCGTAAAATATTTAGGTAGGCGGTATTTATGATATATTATTATTTGATTACATACGTATTAGCTTATTACGATAATATTTGTATTTAAAATATAATTTTTACAAATGTTACATAAATACGTAGTCTATAATTTTAAAGAAACGGTGGTTATATGTTCATAACCAATCTCTTGGGTTTCAAACGCATATTACCAACAAAGTATCATATGAAATAAGATGAAAAGCATATATTTTTCTTTTACAAGAAACTAGAAATACATTATTTATATTTATTATTCACGTGCAAAATCATTTATTTATATGTATATAAAACTATTCAGTTACTCAATGACTGACAGACAACGTAGGTATAGCCAAAATAACGTAGCTGAAATTTGGCATTTAGTTTCCGAGGGTGTATAAGAGAACACTAACAGAGGATTTCTAGAAATTAGATTAGATAATAATAATTAGAGATTATTCTTGATCAGACTATTCTTAGACTTTTAAAAATACTAATTTTAATAATCTCAGCCATGCAAACAAAGTTTTAAATATCTATAATTCCCGCAATTTATTATCTACGTACATGTGCATATAGATAGATATAGCACTTTTACATTATCATTTTGTATAATAACACCAATGCCATATATAAAGTAATTTATATTTTATACTTTTTATATACTAAAATTTCCATGACCTTATTACTCGTGTAAACAGGCCTTGTTATCATCGACTCGCCGTGTTATCTTTAGGGAAAACGTGGCTGTATATATTTTATCTCGCCTCTACAATTGTTTGCTGGGGCTAAAAATATAAAGGCTTGCTATTATATACGTACACGCGTTCAATTATATATGTATAATAAAATATTATTAACTAGTGGATGTAACTCTGTTGGCGTCTACTTTATGATCCTTGCTACCCTTCGGGCTGTTATCGTTTTTATTTAAGATAAATGAGATTGCATTGCATATGTTAGATTTTTTCATGACAGCGAAAACTGCTTATTACGCTCAATAATTTATAATTCCCAAAGATACTTTTTCTTACTTGTTTAGTTTACTTCAAGTGGTCCCATCCTTGATTTATATATATATATATATATATATATATATATATATATATATATATATATATATATATATATAAATATATATATATATATATATATATATATATATATATATATATATATATATATATATATATATATATATATATATAATATATATATATTATATATATATATTATATACATATATATATATATATACATATATATATATATATAATATATATATATATATATATATATATATATATCTATATATATATATATATATATATTATATATATATATATACATATATATATATATATATATATATATATATATATATTATATATATATATATATATATATATATATATATATATATGCCTGATTTTTATGACATTGGAAACTGCTTATCACGTTCAATAATTTTTGTTATGTCAACATTTTATTATTTCCTATAATTCAGCTGGTATACTACGGTTCTGCATCATGTATGCTAGTCTTCAAAATAGTCTATTATAGAACCTATTCTGACCTAACAAATATACAACAAAAAAGTTTCATTCAAATCTGCCTAGTACATTTAAAGATGTGCGTGTACAAATAGACAAAAAATTTATATATATTCTATTAATTTTTCTACATCGTCCTGCATAATTTTTTTGAAGAATATTCGATGTACAGACACAATTTACTGTTTTCTTATAGAATATATAAGCTATAAATATTTATAGCTCATATATGTGTGACGTTAAATTTCGCCACTTTCATCCATTAGATTCAGTTAGACATTTCCTTGCGCCTCAATAATATATATACTATAGATACGAGTTAACTTTTTTTTAACTTCAGAGTCTCACTTTACTGTCTAAATTGAGACATTGTATGTTGATTGGCGGACTACAACGCGGCGATACGAAATAGATCCGCTCATTAAAACTCCGCTCCCAAAATCCTCTTTTGAAACTATATAAATAATATCTCAAATGGAGTGGGAGTATAAAAGCTAATCAAATATTTTAAATAAGAAAGATATATATCTAATACATTTAATATATATAATAGAACTTACAAAATACAATTTACTCCGCTTGTTATAGACTGATAAATATTATAATCTAAAACAATAATTCATACAATAAACATTTAAAATTATTAACCGTAAAATGAAATGCGAATATACTCAATTTGTAATATTCCGTATTTTATAATAAATACACATATTAATTATACAAGAAGCTATTATATGGTTTTATTTATTAAATGCTATCTGTAAATTGTAATAAAATTATAACTAAAACATTTTTTTCTTAGCTTTTTTAGCTTTCGCTCTCTCGTACACTCTATTTCCTCACTTATTGAAAATTCTCTAGTTCTTATGTGGGGAACTAAGTGTCTTAAAACTAGGTTCCCTATATATATATATATATATATATATATATATATATATATATATATATATATATATATATATATATATATATATATATATATATATATATATATATATATATATATATATATATATATATATATATATATATATATATATATATATATATATATATATATATATATATATATATATATATATATATATATATATATATATATATATATATATATATATATATATATATATATATATATATATATATATATATATTTATATATATATATATATATATATATATCTATATATATATATATATATATATATATATATCTGTCTGTTAATTTAAAGTTACTTTAATAAGTTTATGTAATTTTACAGAAAAATATTAGGAAGAAAAAGAGGCAAGAGTAGTATTTTTCTTTTTAAATTAGTAAAAAAAGAAGTACCTCTATCACTGTTATAAATAAATGCTTATAAAATACTAATATTATATCAAATAAGTTGTAGCCCTCAATTTCATTTATGTCAAATATAAATTTTCCCTGTTCCCGTAGGAATTTCGGGAAATCCTCTCTTAGTGTCCTCTCTTTCACTCTCCAGTGACCCTACATGCTAAATTACAGGTAACTACGCTCTGTAGTTTCGACTATGCGTCGTCTGTCAATCAGTTACTAACGGAAGAATTTTATATATATTGATGATGATTAAGTATTATTGATCTTTTTGTTCGAAATATTTATTTTAAATTGTTTAAAAACTAAAATCCGCGAAATATTTTGGTGACGTTGCAATTTTATAGCACAAGTAAAAAATAAAACTTTCGCTATCGTCATTTACTATACTGTAGATTAAAATCCTTTACTAATAATTCTTAGCAAACATTTTCAAAAAAAGAAGTCAAAATAAATTAAATCAATAGCATTTGTACTCTGTAGCGACAGTGAATCAATTATTATGTAAGTGTTGATTATTTTTATTTTAACCAATACATGATGAAATATAAAAAAAAAAAAACAAAAAAAATAAATGTTTGCTTCTAATATTTATTTCTGATCTTAACGCTGTATTCAGTATACATTAATATAGCGAGTTAGATTGAGGGAACCAATATAGGCACTCAGTTTTCGATACAGCGTGTTTATTGACCTTTTTTTTCTTTTTTACTTTGTGAGGTTAGTGCTGTTAGCCATATTGACCTTGACAGCGGTACTGGTGCAAAGAAGGGATATAGGGAAGAGGATACTCTGTCCCTGAGAAGAAGCAAGCATTATCGTGTACCGAGGCTTCAAACTTCGGCTTGCGGCCGTCGAGCGGACTGGAGCCGGGAGTATTGTTAAGTGGTGAAACAACGCTGGGTATCCACCAGAGCGACGGAAAGAAAAAACTTTATTCCTCCGAGTGGGAATCGAACTCATAACTGTCGCGATATAAATTTAATAACTATTTAACCTACATACTCGTATATTCTCTCTCTTTCTCTAGTAAATTCTCTATTTATAGAGAAAAATGATAGTTAAGGCTGTCGTGTCCTTCAAAGACATACGTATGACTCAAAAGGTTTGCTGTAGTAGCTTACATAGGACCAAGTAAGACATTTTAAACGGGCTAATTAGGTAATATAATAAATATGTACAAAATTTTTTATGATTATTAACATTTTTATACATTGTATTTATCATAATGAAGGCTTATTCTACTTAGTTGCACTACGTATTTGGCACAACGCCTCAGGAGCTTAAGCTCACGATATGCTAAGCCGACCTTAATTACAACTTCCAAGGTATATCTTAATACAGGTGTGCGTAAAGGAAAAAGTAACTAGGTCGCACCTACATGTGGGAAGTGCGCTAATTAAAAGTAGGTGTTTAGTTGTGAACATAAAACTTATACGGAAAGTGCTGTTACGAAACTGTTTAAATATATATTATGTTATATAAATAAAGATAGATATACATATATATACATATAGCCTTAACTATCATTTTCCTCTGTAAATAGAGAATTTACTAGAGATAGAGAGAGAATATAGGAGTATATAGGTTAAGCATTTTAAGTGTCATCTCGCTACCTACTGCTTTCACCCACTTTCACAGATAGGCTGGAAGAAATCTCTTCTAGAGATAAGTCCACCGTTTGGAACTATATTTTGTTATGTAGGTAATTCAACATATTTTGATTGCAATAAAGAATACTATATATATATATATATATATATATATATATATATATATATATATATATATATATATATATATATATATATATATATATATATATATATATATATATATATATATATATATATATATATATATATATATATTATTAAGTTTATATCGCGACAGTAATGGGTTCGATTCCCACTTGGAGGAATAAAGATTTTTCTTTCCGGCTCAATACAATACTCCCGGCTCCAGTCCGCTCGACGGCCGCAAGCCGAAGTTTCAAGCCTCGGTACACGATTATGCTTGCTTCTTATCCTCTTCCCTATATGCCTTCTCTACACCAGTATTGCTGTCAAGGTCAATAGGGTTAACATTAACATTAACCTCACAAACAAAAAAAAAAAAAAAAGGTCAATAAGCACGCTGTATCGAAAACTGAACCACCTAGATTGGTTGATACAGCGTAAACATCAGAAATAAATATTAGAAGCAAAGATTTATTTTATTTGTTTTTTTTATATTTCACCCGTATTGATTATAAAAATAATATATATTGATTATAAAAATAATATATATAATAATAAATATATTAATAAAAATGATCTTCACTTACATAATGACTGATTCACTGTCACTATAGAGTACAAATGCTATGTATTTCGACTTTTTTTTTTGAAAATATGTTTGTTAAGAATTATTAATAAAGGATTTTCGTCTACAGAAAGTGTTATTTTTTCCTTGTGGTATAAAATTGTAACATCACCAAAATATTTCGCGGATTTTAGTTTTTAAACAATTTAAAATAAAAATTTCTAACAAAAAGTGCAATAATACTTAATCATCATCAATATATATAAAATTCTTCCGTTACTGACTAACTGATTGACAGACTACGCATAGCCGAAGCTGAGCAGAATAATTTAGCATGTAGGGTCACTAGGGAGTGAAGGAGAGGACACTACGAGAGGATTTCCCGAAATTCCAACGGGAACAGGGAAAATTTATATTTGACACAAATGAAATTGCGGGCTACAACTCATTTGATATATATTAGTAATTTATAAGCATTTATTTATAACAGTGATAGAGGTACTTCTTTTTTTACTAATTTAAAAAGAAAAATACTACTCTTGCCTCTTTTTCTTCCTAATACTTTTCTGTAAAATTACGTAACTTTAAATTAACAGAGAAACTTAGTAAATCTCATTGATTTGTAATACATCTCTTTGCAAACTTTTATCAGAGACTACTAGCTAAAAGTTTTTTAATTCAAAAAGTTACGGTCTGCTACCATATTGAATATATTATTGGATTTTACTTAAAACTTTCTTTATACGAGTATTTGAAATACGGATATACTAATTGTGCTAACCATGAATGGCATGTCGTCATTAAAATAATGTTAAAAATCATACACAGTACATAACATGATAGCCAAAATTTAGTAATTATTACTTATTACTTTTTTCCCTTTTAAATGTTGAACAATTATTTTTTTATCTAACTAAAAATACAGAAAATAATATTTTTTTTAGAAACGGGTGAATAATTTTATATATAAGGGCACGAATCCGTTCATGTGGACCGTTTTGAAGAAATGTATGCTATGGTCCGGTGACGTTCATTTATATACATTTCTGAATATTTTTTTTGTGTGTTCAAACATTATTTCATATTCTTAGGTTCGTAATTCGTTATGCAAACTTTTAGATAAGTTGTTAATATCGAATAAAATATTGTTCGTAACGGTATGGCGATAAAGCTTAACGAACAAAGCCAAAACACATTTACGCTCTAAACGAGCATTGAAGAGGGTATTATGGAATGGCTATAAAATTTTGCAAAATATTATAAGCGAAAAGCTTCCTTTTTAAATATATGAATAATCTATGTAGATGAAGTATGTTGCTTTTTTTAATAAGCTACAAAGATCATACTTTACATTGAGTTCCGCATCTGAATACGCAATATTATATTGATTTAAATGTAGGTGGAAAACGGAGTGACGGAGAAACTGAGTGTGTATATATATATATATATATATATATATATATATATATATATATATATATATATATATATATATATATATATATATATATATATATATACATTTTTTTTTAAATCGGTTGTTTTAGAAAAAGCTTAGTAGGCAGAGCACTTGGATGGCTTCCAAGAGGCGCGACTTTAAATCTTGCTACATTAAAGCATTTACACGCTTTTGCTAACAATATTATTCTTTCTTTAGTATGGAATACAACTTTAAGGTACTATGGTACAAATGATATAACAAATCGCAAATATATCGTAATAAATACGCTTTTTATAAAATAATTACTCACAGACTTATATCTCGTACCTCCTTTAGCCGGCATAGAAACAAAATTAAATTAAATTCAGATGATTTTAACATGGAATAAAAACGCAAAATTCTTGTTAGCACAAAGTTTTATATATGCTGGCCAATTGTCTGGCCTATTGTCTGGCCAAATATCTGTCCGATATTGGTACTGGGCATACGGGTACGCGACCCCGGATCCTCGAGCCACCACTGTCATACTCCTTCCCAATCCATGAAAGTGGTGTCCTTACCCCCCCCCCCCCTTTTCTACTAATCTTTTCCCCTCTCATCCTTGGCTTTCCCCACAAAAATGGGTTTTGGAGGTCAGATGGCAATCGCTCCATTAAAAAGCCGCCACCTGCCACTCATATGAAAAGAAAAAAGATGTTGCTGGGTACTGCTAGGGCGTCGCCGCTAAACGACGCGCAGGCACATCGCCCTACACCTGTGTTAAATGGGCAAGGGCTACCGTGTCAAGTACGGACACGGCTAAAGAAGAAAGTCCCAGAAGGAAACTCCGCTTTGCAACGTGGAATATTGGCTCTCTAACCGGACGATGCAGGGAACTAACAGATGTACTCATGAGGCGTCGGGTCCAGTGTGCTTTCCTTCAGGAAACCCGCTGGAAGGGCAATAAGTCCCGTATCATCGGACAGGGTTACCAGCTCATATACACTGGGTCTCCTTCCGGTAAAACTGGTGTAGCAGTAGTTTTATCTGAAGAGCTACGGAATGGTCTCCTCGAAGTTGATCGACGCAGCGACCGCCTGATGCGGGTGAAGGTACTGATTGAGGGGGCTATCGCCAACTTAATCAGTGCTTACGCTCCCCAGGCTGGTTGTAGCGGGGCCGAAAAGGAGTCATTCTGGGAGCAATATGAAGACGTTTTACTCGCTATACCATCTACCGAGGTGATCATAGTTGGGGGAGACCTTAACGGTCACGTGGGTAAGGCTGCGGATACGTATGAACGTGTCCACGGTGGTTTTGGTCACGGTCGCCGCAATATAGAGGGCGAAAATATCCTAAGAACCTCTATTGCATCTGATCTGGCCATCGTGAATACGTTCTTCCAAAAGAGTCCGCAGCACCTTATTACGTATGCGAGTGGACTCCATTCAACCCAAATAGATTACCTATTGACCAGGCGGTGTCATGTTGGCAAGGTAACTAACTGTAAAGTCATTCCTGGTGAAAGCCTCACGGCCCAACATCGTCTTCTTGTCATGGATTATGTCGTTACCCCGATAAAGAAATTAGCCGAGACGCGTAAGTCTAAGATCAAGTGGTGGTTGCTGAATGGACCGATGCAGACCGACTTTCTGGCAGAGGTTAACAGTCAAAATTTAACAACTAACACCGAAACTGCTCAGGATGCTTGGGATCGAGCTCAGTCAGCAATTATTACGGCTGGTAAACATGTTCTTGGCGTTTCTAAGGGAGGACGTATTAAGGACAGGGAGACATGGTGGTGGAATGACAAGGTACAGGAGGTGATTCATGATAAGAAGACTGCATTTAAGGAGTGGCAGCGTTCCAACTCTCCTGAAGACAGACTGGAGTACATAGCAGCGAAACGTGCCAGCAAAAGAGCTGTAGCCAGAGCCCGCAGTGAAAGTTTATTACCTCTATATGATAAACTTGAAACTGTGGAGGGGCAGAAGCTCATCTACAAATTGGCACGTGCTCGGGATAAAGCGACGCAAGATATCACAAAATGTCTTTGCGTCAGAGATTCCCAGGGCAAGCTGCTTTGTAGTCATGCTTCTGTGAAGGAGAGGTGGAGAAGTTACTTCTTGGAGCTGCTGAATACTCAGCACCCGGGTAGTATTCCGTCTGAACCACCTCCTAACCTGGGACTTATTGCTCCAATAACCCTTGATGAAGCTCGGAATTGTCTTCGACGCATGAAGAACGGCAAGGCGGTGGGACCTGACGATATTCCGATCGAAGCGTGGAAATCGTTAGGCTCTCGTGGTGTGCTCATGCTTACTGATCTTTTTAACCGCATTTTGAACACTGGGACGATGCCACATCAATGGCGGCACAGTTTTATTACCCCTATTTACAAAGGAAGGGGCAGTGTTCAAGATTGCGGTAGTTATAGGGGCATTAAGATTATGAGTCACACCATGAAGCTCTTCGAGCGCGTGATTGCCCTCTGGCTCCGCCGAGAGTGTACTGTTTCTGAGTGTCAATATGGATTTCAGCCAGGATCAGGCACTACGGACGCCATTTTTGCCCTCAGAATTTTGATGGAGGCACACAGGGAAAAGAGGAGAGCTCTGCATGTGGCATTCTTAGACCTGCAGAAGGCCTTTGACTGTGTGCCACGTCAATGTATCTGGTGGGCACTGCGATCCAAAGGGATCCCTGAATCTTATGTTGCTATTATCATGTACAACGACTCTGTTTCTACAGTTAGGACCGCTGTTGGCGATACCAAACCCTTCCCAATTACAGTATGGGTTCACCAAGGCTCAGCTCTTAGTCCACTTTTGTTTAATGTAGTGCTAGATACTGTCACGGCTCACATCCAGGACCAGCCTCCATGGCTGATGATGTATGCCGATGACATAGTACTCATTGACGAGAACCGACTGATGCTGGAGCGTAAAGTGAATGCCTGGAAGGGTGCGCTTGAGAACGGTGGTCTTAAACTAAATGTGTCAAAGACCGAGTACATGGCTTGCGGGAACCCAGACTCGAGCACCATCCACATCGGGCCTGAGCCAGCCGTTAAGTCGGAGAAGTTCAGGTACCTTGGATCCATTATGCACGAGTCCGGAGGCATCGACTACGATGTCCACGCCCGGGTTAGCGCTGCTTGGGCCAAATGGCGGGAGGTCACTGGTGTGGTCTGCGATCGCAGAATACCGCCCAAACTCAAGGGGCTGATATACAAGAGCATGATCCGACCAGTTCTTCTATACGGCAGCGAATGTTGGCCAGCATTATCTCGGCACACTCAGGAGCTTCACGTAACGGAGATGAAGATGCTGAGGTGGATGTGTGGCGTTACTCGGGCTGACCGCATACGCAACACATTCATTCGAGGTAGTCTTGGGGTCCGTGACGTAGCGGATAAGCTCCAAGAGCGTCGTCTGAGATGGTATGGCCACGTTTTGCGCCGGCCTAAGAACTACGTCGGAAGAAAATGCCTTGATATGTCTGTCCCTGGAGTAAGACCCCCCGGACGACCAAGGAAGCGATGGCTGGACGTCGTGACGCACGACATGAGAGCCAATGGACTAACCACTGAGGATGCTCAAGACCGTGCAAAGTGGAGTAGACTAAGTAGGAAAGCAGACCCTGGCAATAGGCCGGGATAATGCAAAGTGGAAGGAAAGGATATATATATATATATATATATATATATATATATATATATATATATATATATATATATATATATATATATATATATATATATATATATATATATATATATATATTTCATTTTGACTATTTCGACACACAATGTTTAGCTGAACCAAGATATATGTGAAACCAAGTAATAAGTGATACCAAGGAATGCCTTTAATTAAATGCCTTATATATAAAACTAAGTAACAATACCGTAACAATGAAGCGTGAATGTGTGACATAACATTTCACTCGTGAGAAGGCGCGTTCGTAAAAATAACACGAGTATGCTATGATAGTAAATATTTATGAATACAAGTAACTTTTATAAGTAAACAGAATATATTTAAAGAAAAAATATTAATAGAAAACTATATAAAAATTTTACGTAGTGGGATTTGGGCCGGCATTTCTTAGAATAGTAAGTAAGTTTTCATCAAACTACGTCGAAATTCTTATATGCATTTTTACTTATTTATGTTGTTAGCATCACTGTAGGCAGATTTTTATACCCACCCAAAGATTATTGCTAAGTATATAATAATCATAAATATGTACTAACAACATTAATAAGTTGTAACAAGAATATAAGAATTTCGACGTAGCTTGATAAGAACGTAAAGCTGACAGAGACTACTCAGTTCATTACTTTTTACTAAAGAAGCTTGTTGTACTAGATTACCTAGAACTAAAATTAATTACAAAAAATTTTATTGTAATCAAAATGCTCAAGGCGCGCCTTTTCACGGGTTAATGATCTATCATAATCAAACAGTAAATTCTAAATAATGTTCACAAACTTTATTAATATATAACTCAATGACTTCTGCACAGCGGAGATAAACTACAGTAAAGATTAATTACGCAATTCATACTGAATTATTGCTTTAACGCAATATCAATTGGCTGTAAAGGGTTAAAGCGAAATGGTGATATAAAATTACAAATTGTATAAAAAATAGCTCCATGATAAGGTTCGGGCTATACATATATATATATATATATATATATATATATATATATATATATATATATATATATATATATATATATATATAATATATATATATATATATATATATATATATAATATATATATATATATATATATATATATATATATATATATATATATATATATATATATATATATATATATATATATATATATATATATATATATATATATATATATATATATATTAGATATATATATATATATATATATATATATATATATATATATATATTTATATATATATAATATAATATATATATATATATATATATATATATATATTATATATATATATATATATATATATATATGTATATATATATATATATATATATAATTATTTTAGCTGATATGCAAATCTTATACGGTCGATTAATACGGTCTAAGACTGTATCGTAATTTTTGAGAAATTTGAGAAATTTTATATATATATATATATATATATATATATATATATATATATATATATATATATATATATATTATATATATATATATATATATATATATATATATATATATATATAAAATTATTTTAGCTGATATGCAACTCTTATACGGTCGATTAATACGGTCTAAGACTGTGTCGTAATTTTTGAGAAATTGTGGGTTGAGTGGCGGAACTCAATCCGCGCTTTGTATACTAGAACGATTAAATGGAAAGAAGAAGAAAAGAAAATACATATTATCTTCCCCTAAACGGAGATAGAACCCGCAACCAACGTGGTTACAAGCGCCATCTTACTGTGATATTTAAGTTAAATTTAATCAACTTATAGTCTTTTTATAAAGTAATTTTATTATTAACTGGTAGAATTTCCGAGAAACGTGTAAATAGCTACTTTTAAATTACTTACTTTACTTAATTTGTAAAATAATTTAATTAAAGCTTGAAAACACTTTCATAAGAAATCTTATTGATGATATTATCCAAAAATTTACCAAAGTATAATATAACCAAAAAGGATACTCTAGAAATGACTTTTATTATAAAATTTACATATAACTTCCATAAGAGAAAACCATTCCATAGCGATCCCATAAAAAAGAAGTACAATTTATGTTTTTCTTGCGGGGTTTTTCTAGTGAATTAATCGATTTTAATTATTGTATTATTTTGTAGGTTTTATTTTACAGGTCCCATAATATAAAATGTGTTGTCCAAAAAGATGATCTCATAATTCGGTAAGGCTGGTTTGAAAATTCATACAGTGGTTTCTCAAATTATGTTAATTTGAGAAGCAAACGCGGAAAATGATACTTAAAGAAAACATAAAAATTTGTACATTCAAATATTTAATAAAAATAGCATTCTCTCTAGCCAAATGATTGTTTGTGCTTTACAAATTATCTTTGGGTAGCGGAAATTTGTAAAAATCTCCCTACAGAGATGCTTACAACGTAATAAGTTGTATAAAGCATATAAGAATTACGACGGTGCGTGAGGAAGAACGCACGGCTTAGTGGTCACAGCGCTTGGACGGTTTCCATGAGGCGCGGGCTCAAATCCCCCTGCGGTCAAATTTTTATATTTTCTTTAAGTATTCTTTTCTATTCCTAGTGTGGATTAACACTTTAAAAAAATCAAAAAAATATGTTGACGATGATTTTCATATGTAATAAAAAAATAGAAGAACATAAAATGTATTAATAATTAACAATCATTGAAATTTACATTACGATGCTGAAACCATAATGTAATTGATCATGGTTAAAGGTAAAATTAGAGTTATAGCAATTAGCAAGTAATCGATATGTTAGTGATAATTAATTACTCGTGGTTAAACAAGCACAAATAATTGTAATTTCACTCAATTTCATGAGCAATTGTAGAGAAAAATGTAATTAGGCTGAAAATTTACTTTAAAATATTTTCTTTTTTTTGCTTTATGTACTTCTTGGATGTTAACGGATTATGAACCATATTATATGATAAACTACTCTCTCTGATAAAATCGTTGTGAGGATTCTGTCTTAACAAATAACGTTACTTATTTAATAAATATTTTATATTCTAGTTATGCTTCAATTATTCTTAACAACCATGTATAGAATAGAACATTGCAATTTTAAGTTGAACATTTGAATACAATATAAAATTTACTTAATTTTTACTTAAAAAATGTAATCTTACTCGAAGCTGCTACTTCAATTATACTCTTGCTGTTAAATTCAATTATACTCTGATATATCGATTCAAGATTATCGATATTTTTATATAACGTTTACAGTTTATACTTGACTATAATGATGATGACAAGAATTATGTGCTGTTGATGCTCCTTCGGGAAGCCTATGATTATTACAAATCAGTTGTAAATGATATTTCAAAGAAGCAACTGTTGAGTTTCTCGCCAGCTGTTCTCAGCAGAATCTGCCTTCTGGAGGACTGAGACTACTGACACTTCAATATAAATTAAAGATTCATAAGTGCTTGTAATGGCCTAATTTAATAAAGATAAATTTGATAATTTTGACGATCTCAACAACATGTAATACAACACAATATAATATAATGTTGTGTTAACAGGACTCTACTAATTTTACTAGACTCAAGTAATTTTAAATTTAATGTTTCCCGTTTTTAACAACATTTTTCCTCTCAGTGCTTTCGTGCTTTTCCAAAATTCCTTCCTTCGTCGAAACGCCGTCTAACCACAGGCCCGTGGGTCTCAATATGGCCCGGCCCGCCATGCCATTTAAATTTGCCCACCAAGACTAGCTTGCTGGTAGTCGCCAATCTCACGAGCAGTCCCGAAAATGGTTAACTGCAGCTCTAATTTACTTTCTATTACAAATTTGTCGCCAAACTTTGAAAAATTAGTTGCTCAAAAACTTCAACAAAGTTTTCACTTACATTGTCATTAGTCAAATTGTGTGTATATATTAAAGTTTGCAAATAAAGCTAAAACATTTTATTTTCTATTATGACATCAAAGATACTATATACCCACTTATATGAATGGTTAAACAGTCTTGTTTTAAAGGAATTGAGTCAGATATGTTTTGGATATAGGAATTAATATAAAATGATGATTATCATTATGAAATATGAAAAAAAAATGTGTGGAGGGTGATTGTAATATTTTGTATTTAACAATAAGCCTTTCACTATACAAATATTTCTTTGGCTCAAAAATTTTGCAACAAAAAATCTTTAACGAACTGTACATGTTAGGCGCGGTGCACATGAATGGGATACCTATATAATATTATTATACTTTTAAGAATTATAAGTAATATAAAATCCTTCATAATTCATGACATTCTGCGATCTTCAATTGTCCGAAACTAATTTTAGCGAGCTATCAACCCAACGTTTATTACTCGAGAGCACGTATTAAGGACAAGAAAGATCAAACGTGTCTTTAGGCTCGCAATAAAATTAAGTCCTTAAACTTAAGTCATTGAGAAAAGACCGACTGTTAAATTGACGAAATTAACACATTTTAATCAAAGTATACTACGAATGAGTAGTAAAGGTAACGTTACTGCCAGTATAACTTTTACAACACTCAGAGATCTTAATTATTGTTTAAATTACATTAAATAAAATAAAATAAGTAGAAAGTCACTATACTATTTTTTTTTAAATGTTATAATATATGTTGTTATTATTATTCTGTAAATGTGTTTGTCTGTTAAACAGTTGATAGGTAAGATAGATAAGGGAAGACTTCGATTGACCTTTGAAAATACAGTGTCAAAGATACTGGAGGAAGGTCACGTAAAAAGCTAAAAACCCCCCAGAGGACATGTATGAAGTGGTTAATGACAGTGGACGAGGCGAAAGAGGTATGCAGAGACCGCAGCGTTTAGTGCTCCGTTCTCTCTGGCTACCCCGCTAAGGATTAAACTAAAAACATATTTGACGGGAGGATGTGCATTGCAATCCGTTAGCTTAAATATAAAAAATCACATATACCTATTATACGTATAAGTTTTAAGTGTACCTACCTACCACTCAAATGAAATATCACATATAAACTGATAGTTTTCATACATTTTTCATTATCGTTCATCGACGTAGTGATTAGAAATGGATGGATTGTGGGTTCGATTTCGACTCGGAGAGGATGAATTATGTTCATTTTGTTTGCTCTGGCAAAGCGCGGCGGAACTCAACGCAATGCCTCGAAAGGCGGAAAGTGGGGAACGGAGTGCCTTAACACTACGTTTCTTTAACCAAGGGTGAAGATAAAATAAGTTGATTTAAATCAGGTATATTGGGAAATAAATTTAAAATATCTTAGTATCAGTACATTACGTGGATATATGAGTATATAAATCTATATATGAGTACGGCACAGCCGAGCACATCGATCAATCGAACGAAGCCGGGTCGTTAGTTATATAATAAATTTGCGTTAAAACATTTTAAATTACGCGTAAATAATTAATTAATACTTAATTTTGCATAATAATATATAAATGTGTAATAATATTTGATCAATCACCTCAAATGTTGTTCTGTCATATATTTTATGGCTCCTAGGGAATTCATATATATATTTACATAGCAACAATTTAACAAATTTATTGACGTATTTTTTTTATTTTTTTTAGACTTCACATATATTATTTAATTTTTTTTTTAATTCGTCGAATTTTATTGGTTATTTTATACAGAATTTTTTGAAAAGATACGAATACATACGTACGACATGCATCTACATAAGTAGCGATAATAGATAAGTTACTATTACATTTTAAATATATAATATTTTTGTTCACAATATTATGATGATTGTGAAATATTTTAATAATTAGGTTAAATAAATAGATCATTATTTAACAAAACTTATTCTGACCAAGATATGAAAATGATTCACTAGTAGTATTTTTTTTCTTTATGAATTTTATTACTTTCGCGTCCTAATTACTTTTTTAATTACTAAGTGTAATATAAAATCACTTCCCACAGATGTACACTTACAGCTTTTAAACTACGCGACTGATATTGGCGGCTTCATTATTCAAGAGAAAATATTTTTTTACATATATGTAAAATAATGAATTCACAAAGTGTATTTGTTAGAAGAGAAATTCAAAATCAAATTAATTTTTTTTTTATTTCAATACACTTTTGCAAGCACTTTTTAATCAAGATGAACATAAAGCTACCACCGGTATATTGTATATGATGATTATTAACATAGTATATATATATATATATATATATATATATATATATATATATATATATATATATATATATATATATATATATATATATATATATATATATATAATATATATTATATATATATATATATATATATATATATATATATATATATATATATATATATATATATATATAAAAACGTGTAGTTTAAAGCTATTCTACAGTGCTATGAAGGTTCGGGCGCAAAAAAGCTCCAAATAAATTAGGGCAATAATTTCTGGCACTCCTCGAGTTCGGTTTTTACTTTCCTGCATTCATCGCTTTCGGTCCAATTTTTGCAGTTCTGAAATACAAAAATGTAAAAACTATAACAATTGTTAAAAGGGTCAATTAATTTCTTATTTTTTAGTGATTGAAGAATAATTTAAAAATACTTTTAAGTAAACGATACTTTAATTTTAGGCATTTAAAGTCCAGTGACAGAATCCTTTAAAATAATGTACGAGGAACCAATGACGATCAACGACAATTTTGATGTATACTCAAAAAAGATCCCGTTTTGTGACTGGTGACATAATGATACTAATATTTCGGTTATGTCAACACCATATCTATTACTCAGTTAACCATGTCTTTGTATAGTTAAAAAAAATAGTCAAAAATACTCACCAACATGTAATAAAAACTTAAGCAGTTACCGAGTTCCTTTAAATAACAAGGATCCTCTTGTATATAAGCGTCCAAGTCCTCGCTAAGGCACTTTTCTTTAAGAACATCCGACACGTCCGTATTCTTTTCGAAATCTTTCTCAAGCAGCTCCTCGAAGGCCATTTTATCGAATGTCCCGTTGGACCTTAGAAATCCTTCCGCTTTGCCAAAGCAGACGAAAAAGTCACACTGAAAAATTATTTTGTACTAATACATACCTAACAACTAAAAATATTTTTGTACAAAGTAAATTATATACTTAATTATAATATTTTTCAAAAGTACTTTTGATCTTTTAAGATTTTTATTTTAGTGACTGACTGACTGAAGCTATTAACTACACTTCACTGCTTAATAATGACTTTGCTACATATGTATAAGAAAAATGAAGCATAAAATCCACCCTCCATACCGGAAATACTAAAACATTTATCCAACTAACCAATTTAATTAAAAGTGCTCGAACTCGATTGGCACTAGCCATTAGGCTGCCAACTAAATTTGCATACATTCAAAGTTTTAAATCAATAGCTCACTAATTATAAATATTTTACTTTATATAATTAAGCTTTAAAGTAGTTTTTTTATTCATATTAAATATTGTACTTAGCATATGTATTATCTCGGTCTTAGTCTCCCCTAACCTTAGCATGGTTAACTTTGGACAAATACTACTAAAGAGATAAGATGAAGTTGCAATAGCAAAAACATCTTGATTAAGGCTCGGAGCACTAGGCACCCTTTTAGAATTAGCACTTTCCTGCACTGAAGCTACAGTAAAATTGGTACCTCGTGTACGGTGTGTATAATCTTTTCGTTTTTAGCACTAACTGGTTGTCGAAGCTGTTTGTACATGCTTTTTAGTCGGTGTAGCTCATAACGTGTGAAAATAACGTGAGCATAGCCTATAGACAGGTTGTGTAGACGTATTTGTTTTCAAAGGGTGTTTTTGATATGGCAGAGTTCAGAGTATAGAGAGTTGAGTACACACATTTCAGGTGATCACAACGTTCTCTTTAAAACTTTAAATAGAACGTTATGATCATTCGAAATAAATAAGGTAACTAAGTTAACTAAAACTTAACTAAGTTTACTATTCAAGTTGACACGAGGTATAAAGTTCGATGCCTGTCTAATGACATACAGTCCCAGATACAAGATGAAAATTCGCACGGTTTGCTTTTTCAGCGGATTTATGTTGTTTTTTTGGGCAAATTCAGAGACTCAGAAGGATATTGTTGTTCCTTCGATAAGGTATAACACAGTGAGTCATACTTTTCGTGAATATGTATATATATTATTGGTATAATTTAAAGTACCGATTAACTCGCTTACCGATTCTTTGCTGTGAGTTTTTTTCAAACATTCATCAAAAATTGCCTTAGATTTTTCGCTTATTTCATATATACAACAATCTTCCTCATACTGTAATTTAATAAATAAAATAGTATCATTCTATTGCTTTGCTGTTAATGAAAATAGAACAAAATTAAAAGCTTAGAAAATCCATTCGTACTTTCCCCATGTTCATGCATTTCTCTACATCCGGAGTATGTTGACTTTGTACCTAAGAAATAAAATAATTTATTTTAAAATATTTTTTTTCTACGACCACATTATATAAATAAATATAAATATTGACATAAAAATACAAGTAGGACCGATTATTAAAATTAAATACATTATTAATTATCGATTTGCTTTAAGCGTGATGCTTCTCGCTTTATTTTCCACTATTTTAAAGAGTTACTTAGTTAGAAGCGAAGTCAAGATTTCAGCAATTTCACTTTTCCAAGCAATTTAAAATTCATGAATACAAAGATAATCTTTTTTACTTAGTACAAAACAAAATTACTTCATACTTATTTTTTAGTATGCACTAAGATTTTCAAAATAAGCAAACAAAATTGTACGATTTACTAACAAACAGAGTGATTCAAGAAATTTTATACATACATATATGTATAATAAAAATATAAGAGTAAAAAATATCAAAGATTGTTTATGACGATAACGTAAAAGTGTAGTCCACCGGCAAAGAAACGAGGGGTACACTTAGGGGCTTATAAAGCTGTTATCGTGACCTGTAAAACGTGACGGTTTGTGGGTTCGATTCCCACTCGGGGAGAATTAATTATTCTCCTTTTGTTCGCTCTGGTAACAAGACAAAGCGCGGCGTTGAGTTCCGTCTCGAAAGGTGGAAAGCGAGCTCTGTCTACGCTGCTACGTGAGGGATACGATGAAAAGTTAAAAAACTAAAAAAAACTTAAGAAGTACTCACCACTGCTAAAAACCAAACGAAGACTGACACAAAACGATACATGGCTACAGAGACACGATTTAATTTATTTATGTTACACAAGTCACTTTTTATACACGTTTTATATCAAAGTTACATTAAGAGCGGACGTCGAGCGTAAAATTGTGGCGTTTATATAAAAATTATGAATATCATTATGTTTTTTTATAAAATGTGTTCAAATGTGAGAATTATACAACTGTAAGATATTATCTATTGTTGTTCATAAATTTGTTAAATTAGTATTGTATATGTATATAATTGTAGTTTATATGAAGAAAACATTATGAAAGCTAAACAAAAATTTAGTTAGGTAATTTATATAATAATAATAATAGCTTCACGCTTTATCCCGCACATGGCATGGTAGACAGAGGCAACCGTAGAAACCGTAGGAACCTAGTGTTAAGACACTCCGTTCCCCACTTTTCGCCTTTTGAGGCATTGCCTGTTGAGTGGCGGAGGTCAACGATGCACTTTGCCTTGTTACCAGTTAGAAGAAAATGAAAATAATTGGTTTTCCCCTAATTGGAATCGAACCCACAAACCGCCGCGTTTACAGTCAGACGCTGTGCCTTTGCGCCAAGACGATTATAATCATTAAACATTAAATGTAAGGCCATCATATAAAATAATCATAAATAAGAGTCGAGTTTCGCCACTCAACACGCAGTCTCTGTCTTTTCTGTTTCACATTGTATCCACCATATATGGGTACCACCACCAGGGTAGGCAGGGAGAATCTACATCATCATGTAAAACAAATTCTATACAAATTCTATAGCGGAGAAATTAAAATATATCATTCCCCATATTGAAGAATAAACCCACAACCAGCACGCATACTGATGTTGTCCCACTGCGCCACAACGGCCTCATTGTTTTAAGTACAAAACATTTATTTTTTCCTTACGTACTCATTCTTATACACAAAGGAGGCTCAATAAGCATTTCTTGGGCGTTAAGACGTTAAACCAGTACTCGATAGAAGGCATTTGGCGTATTAAAGCTATGTGTAGAATTTATCGACGGAGTGACTCTGATAAATTGATCAGAATAAATTCCTAGCGCGGAATGAGCATTACATTCTGTTCTTCGTCTTTTAGTTTCATGATTTTTCTTGTTGATAGACCGATATATATTTTTTATTTCTTTACATTATCTTCTAGTACTATTTGTTGTGGTACCCAGTGTTAAGATTCGTTTAAACGATTTCACTAAAGTAATATTCAAAAAGTTCTCCCGAGTGCTGTAGTACTCTACTACTACTACTAATTTTATTGCACATTTACTACTGAATGTACTTATATAAACATAAAATGTATGCAATAAACGCCATGATAGTGTTAAACTAAGGTAATTTCTGTGATTTTCATTGCTGTACTAAAGTAGGATAATTTTATCATTGAAGGTAAGAATAGCCACTTTTGGGATCCCTAAGTGGTTAGAGCAAAGTTGAGCGAAGTCAATATAAAATTGAACTTCGTTAATCGTCAATTCGTTACTCGTAAAATTAACTTACTTTACGTTAATCGTGAGGGCGTTAAATGTATCAAAAATAACGTAATTTAAAAGTTACTTGTAAAAAGTTAATAATCTTATAGGTTTACATTTTCCCATACAGGTGAATGGAACTTGATATATTTTTTAAATATTTATTATATTTATTAACTCTAAATATAAATATTAAAGTAGCTTGAAATAAAAAAAAAATTATATCGAATTTCTTGAAAATTACATCAGTTAACTCGTTTGGAGCTTCACACACACAAACGGACTTAACGGAAGTTATAAGAACTGTTAATTTCGTTCTTTCAGCCTAAATTAAAAGTTCAATCGTTGAACAATATCTTACTCTAAAGTAACTCAATTCAGCATTGGATTTGAGTTAAAAATTTAATGCCTATTAAACAACAATTGATATTTTAAAAGACGTTTATAAATTGTTTCTAGAATCAATGGAGCGTGCTGCTTGCATAAGACACATCGCTAACTGCATGAGATTAAAGTATACGCGTAGCTATATATCCTATAAAAGCTTTAAGTTGAACTTTTAAAATAAATAAAATAATTCACTTACAAATTATGTGTTTTATAGTGAATACTGTTTAAACAATAGGCAAACAATAATAATAATTGAATTTTGAAACATTATACTTTTTATGAAGTTATCATTAATGAAGTTATCATTAAGCACGATTATAGTTGGAATTCTACTCGGGGGTACATTTATATTTTTATTTTCCTGGTATGCCAAGTCAACTTCAGCAACGGACTTTTCTTGAGTAAATATATATATATATATATATATATATATATATATATATATATATATATATATATATATATATATATATATATATATATATATATATATATATATATATATCTTGCCATTAGAATTCTATATTCAATATCCTTTATCCGCGTTTTGCACATCCCTTAATTAAACGCCCGCACGCCTCGAGCTAATCCTAGTCATTATTCCCCTGTGTCCGTTTACTTGGCTGACAATTTGCTACATTCTTTCTGTTACTAAGAGACAAGTTTATGTAACGTTCTCTTAAAGCAGTAAATAAGAACTCTCGTATGTTCCTAACTTGTAAACTCTGTATGCATTTCGTGCAATTTTCTCTAACATTTCAACTTATATGTTTAATTAAAATTCAAACATCACTTCTAAAAACTTTCGCCTAATTTGAAGAGATTGCATGTGTAGTGGCGGAACACAACGCTGCGCTTAATTTTTCCAAATAGAAATCGAACCCACAGCCATTGTGTCGGTAGAATAGATATAGATATAATTATTTAGTTAAATAAATTATGAATTATTAGATTTTGATTAATCAATAATACGATGTGATTTTATTGTATATAATAAAATCACTTGTTTTATAAGCATATGGCAATTAATATTACAGATACGTATATACTATATAGATGATTTAGATTTCTTTAAAAAGTATACATGAAGTTATATATATATATATATATATATATATATATATATATATATATATATATATATATATATATATATATATATATATATATATATATATATATATATATATATATATATATATGACATCAAAACTAATCAAAAAAATATGTACTGATTCTCTCAACGGGTCCAACCCCCTGAGTACGTCTTTTTTCATTCTGTAACATCCTCGGTAATACCTGACGTTCTGTGTATCTCTTCACTTTAGATTTGGGCAACCAAAGTGACTCACATATCCTACAGTATTCATCTTTCCTTCTTCTTTTGTAATACCTAGGTTTTGCTATAGTATAATAGAGTCGGTACTAGCACTGCAATATTTACGGACAAACATGTAGGTATTGACGCTTCGAAGAAGTGAAGTGGTGACGTTTCATCGCCCCGCCCGCCCTTTTTTCAACTCTTTTAAATATCAGAACATTTTTATTTCAAGGACGCCTATTTGTTTACAGGTCCAAATGTTTCAGTAATATTGCAAAGGGTGAAGATGTGATATATACACCCTCTTTCAGATCTAAAGCCTCCTTAAGATCTCACAATTTGGAATCTCAAATTTTAGATCTCTCTAGCAATTATATGGCAAAAATTTTTGTGTTAATATTACGACCTAAGCTAATAAAAATGATATCCATATAGTTTTTCTCTTAAACAAGGGCAGACATCGATCGCAGTCATTATAGACTGCATCTTTCAAATTATCTATAATAGTATTATTTATTAAATTCGAATAGTATTGTCAACATTTTTTTATGCTAATTTCGATATTTGCAATATTTTAAATATTTGAGGCGGAAGTGTCATCATATTCATGAATCACCTTACATATAACAACTTCTTTTATTCTACAAGTTACGTGAGTTGTGAATAGCATTTTAAAAAGTGTTAAAATATTTTTAGATCTGATTTTTGTTTCTACAAATCGATTTAAATTTTACTACTTCCCCAACAAATTCAAATACCTAAGGGTCCCTGTGAATAAGACTTTATAGTCCAATTTATCGTTACTCGCTGTTTAACGCTCCTTCTTTATTACACGCCCCGCGTGGCCCGACTTAATCTCGCTCATTATTTCCTTGTGTCCGTTTATTTCATTCGGTATTAACGTATCTCAAAATTTTCTTGACTTGTTACTGTTATGGCTTTGATTTATAAAATGAGTTTATTAGTAAAATGTAAAGATTAATATATAATTCGTAGGATATTACTTTGTAAGATAGTTTATTTATTTTATTTTTCGAGCTTTACTCTTTATCCTACATCCTCATTGTAGACATATAAAGACTATTGTTAAGGTACTAAGATCACCAATTTCCGCCTGATTTCGTGACATTAGATCTTGAGTAGTCGAGTTCCACTTGACGAGCTTTATTATACTTTGACTAGCGTCATTGACATTCAGTAAATTTTATATAAATTAACTATATAAATAAATTATAGTCCAGTGGGTTAACGACTGGAAGCTATGGATTCGATTCATATTTGAGGATTCATTATTTTCATTACGGCACTAGTAATATAAATATATTTGTTGAGATGCAACATATACATATATGCATAGGCACAAAATCAAGTTTGTATGCATTTTGTTAAAAATAATTATCACAAAATGCTAATTACACCTTAATAAAAAGGTATTAGCCCAAAATGTTCCTCACTGCAGTATAATATGCGTTGCTCCTTAACACTAAACGTAGCGTTAAACGCAAAAGTTTAATTTAATATAAATCTACAATATGAGCACTGAAAGTTTATAATTTAATTTTGCATGTCTAGGTGTGGACAGCTTAACTACAAAGTTTGGTTCACGACTCCCTCATTTCCATGCAAATGTAGACTTCGTTCTCGTGTAGTTGTTGAAAGACTTAAACTACGCCACATCCGAAACGCCCCAAAAGTTTATGCGTTATAAAATACTTGATTTATTCTTAGAATGATGTATTTCCGGTGATTTAAGTTATTACGTTTATTTTCATAATATATCTTTATTAGGGTTCCGTATCTCAACAAGAAAAAACGGAAAACTTGTAGGATCATGTTGTTGTCCGTCTGTCAAGATCATTTTTCTCAAAATCTCCTTTAGGTATCATTCTAAAATTATTATTAAAAATCGAAGTCACAAAATGCACAGAACACATCAAATTTCTTCTTCAATGATTTCTTCTTCTTCAAAAGATAATGAGTGATTTTTTTTGTTTTTATATTATTTTGTATTTTATAACAGATAAGGCGATCTTTACGCTCAGTTTAAGCTTTCTGTTCATCATATAATTAGAGAAAAAAGTTCTATTTACTCAACAAGTAGGATTAGCGAACCCACACCCAGAAGCTATAGTGTATCACAAACGCACGGGTAGAAAACGAATGACGTCTTGTCTTGACACTAGGTATTTCTGTCTACCAAGTTATATAATTATGTAATAAATGTGAATTCATGTACTTATATAAGTAGATGTCGGTCTATAGAATGTAAAAACTCTCATATTTATTCAGTTTTTTTGACTAAACATCCTCTAAAACTAAATAGACGCTCCTAAACGTTAAAAAAGGCTGAATTTCAACCTGCCAGGACTACTAATTGGTGCGGCAAGAACACTTTACTTTCAACAAGTTGTTGAATTAATGATCATTTTCAGGCTCTACCCCTGACAGCTGTACTAAAAGACATTAAATTTTTTTTATTTATATATATTTTTAGTCTGTAAGTGACTCCTCGAGAGATTCTGTAGCAAAATTTAATTTTGTTAAATAGTACAGTGACAACAGAATACAGTCAACGCTCTACGGCACTTAATGGTCTCGTGTGTAAAGTGCGGTACATTGTTATTAATATGCTAATGCAGCTAGCGTTTAGTTCATTTTATTAATAAATATTACAGTAAGGCTATCCTTTTTTTTGAAAAATTTTGTAGAAATATGAAATAATATATGTATATATATATATATATATATATATATATATATATATATATATATATATATATATATATATATATATATATATATATATATATATATATATATATATATATATATATATATATATATATATATATATATATATATATATATATATATATATATATATATATATATATATATATATATATATATATATATATATATATATATATATATATATATATATATATATATATATATATATATATATATATATATATATATATATATATATATGTATATATATATATATTTGATTTTCAAATTTTCTTAATGTAAAGGCAGATAGAACATAGTGTTAAGACACGCCGTTTTTCAATTCTTCACGCCTTGTCTTACCAGAAAAAAGCGTGAAACTGTTTTAAGTATATTGCATGCTAAGAAAGACAGCTATGTTAGATTCATTAATATAATAATGAATGGGATTTGAACCTGAAATAAATGTTGTACATTTAATTGATATTGTACGTTTATGAGAGCCACCTTACACCATTCCAAAACAGTTATGAAAAACTTTTTGAAGATAGTTTTTAATTGTTTCAGCTCCATTTTCTAAAGGTATTTTAGTAAATGAACATGACAGATTTATCACGTTTATTATGATTTATCTCTGGTCACGTGTTCCAAAAACTATTTCTTTTTGCCTTTTAGCTTCATGTCAGGCATAGACTTAGCCAACACAGATTATTCTTAACTTTCCACCTGAATTCAAGTTATTCAACTTGTATGCTTATTTATTAACTTAAATATAAAGTAAGCAACTGAACGGTTACAATAATGAATTTTACGCAAGGATATCTTACATTGTTAATCAAGATATACTTAACTTATTATGTGTAATATTAATCTGAAGAAATAAAGCATAGTACTTATTTATGGACGTCGTTAATTAGAGAGCTATCGGACTATAAAACATTATTAGAGATTAAAGTGAGCTGAACTTGACGTGGCTAATTTATGTCTGCATGTGCAACAAATTAGACAGCTGTTACAGTCACTGCCAACGCGAGCTTAAATCGGCCGAGTATTTAACGTCATTCACAGAACTAATCTATTTAGAACTCGATATAAATTATACCAGATTTCAATAGAATCAAGATTTACTGAAGTATTATTGTGTTATATTTGTCCGTTATTTGAGCAAGTATTAATAATTCCGTTAATTTATTTATTTTTGCTTGCTTGTAGTAACAAAAAGAATTGCTTCACTCTTTTTTCACAGAGGGAACGTAGTGTTAAGACACTCCGTTTTCATTAGTACTCGTATGTAAAAAATATGAAAATTTAACTTTTTCTTAATAACCAAACGATTATATAACGTAGTTGAGCTTTAAATTAATTTTAATTAATCTCAAGCATACTTGATAAGTATTAAAATAGTTGATTAATCTATAAATACAGCTTTTATAAAGTCCTTGGAAACATCTTACGGTCACTTCAAAAGCTCTATTCATATACATGAATGTCCTTGATACTTGGAAAACGTATATTTATGCTTCGCCTTTTCAGAATTCTGTAAAGTTTTACAGAATAATCCAGATGGTTCGTTGGTACGTTAAAGATTTATAATATGTAAGCATGTACACAAAGAATTAAATATTTTTATATTTGAATATTTATATATTTTAGTTTAAAAATTTATCTTGTAATACCAATGGAAAAGAAAAAAGGACAAAAATAAATTACTTCTTGTTGGGTTTCAGCTTATACATAGAAAAAAAAGTATCTTTGAATAGATTTATATCTATATGCAATTCCATTCCATGTGGAATCGATTCCATTGCATTCCATTGCACTCCGACCGACAAAACACATTATGTCTCATATCCATAGGTTGACTGGAAGAAATCTCTGTCAGAGATAAGTTCACCTTTATCGATTTTTCCAATTTTGTGTTCATAAACTGTTACAAATGCAATAAAGAGTATACTATCTGAGTATACATAAACTATCTGTATAGTATAAATATTCTATCTGAGTATAAAACCACCTGTAAATACATAGTGAAACTTTTAAATGTCCAAACATTTAATAACATTATATTTATTTATGTGCGTAATTATTTAATTCCGTCGTGCCCTATAATATAACATCTGACTGTTAACGCCATGGTCATGGAGAAAATGAGTCCATCCATCTATCAGCCTTTTAGGGTCCACTTCCCGCTGTCTTCCACGTGGATTTAAATTATAATTTTCTCGCCTTCATTCTCGTAAGTATAGAGTATCTAGAAGTAAGGCTCTCTTCACCTGCAATGCTATGCTGGAAAAACTATGAAGATGAAGAAAAAATATTAAAAAAACTATTAACAAGCAGCTTCGATCAAGCGCACCTATTTTAAAAGCTTTTAAAACTATTTTATCGGTGTTATTTACTATTACACCAATAAAACAATCAAGCTGTCAAAAATTATTATAACATTTATATGGCATAAACAAAATTGAGAACAGAACTAAACTAAGCGATATGTTCAAATATTTTATGACTTTTTTTGTTAATATAGTTTCAATATACTTGTAACATTTAAAAAAAACCGTATCAACACAAAATTTCAACGTCATCTATAAGCTTTTAAAAGCAATATGTAATATAATTGCCTGTTGCCCACAAACTGAAATCGGAAGAGTATGGTGTCTCTGTCATATGGCTTTGACCCCATTTTTGCTTAAAGCTTGTTAAAATGTTTAATGAAAAATATAAAACTGTACCGTCTATCTGAGCATTGTCTGCCAATAAGATATTTTTCAACCGTGCTATATAAAAGATTGCTTATTTGCGGAATGCACTAGTTATGAGAAATTCTTTAGAAAGAAAGCTCGGTTTTTGTTATATTTGTTCTACAGAATATTGTTTTCAAGTTTTCTTTTCGACAATAGCAGCATGTGATTTGTCTAAGATACATTTGTATTTTGTAGTGAACAGTTTCATAATGTAGAACTAGCTTGGTTTGATATTCTTATTTTTATATTTTTAATGCTAGAGTTACACTTTAAGCTATAAATATAAATAAATACGACTGTACGGTGGTTTCTAAGAGGCATGGGTTAAAAACCGGTTACGTTCAATTTTTTATATTTTTTTAAATAATATTTTGCTTTAATAAGTGTCAGTCCTACTGTGACACCGTAGTGACCTCATGAGTGTCACATGGGCCTTACAGAATCTCATCATCATTTCCATTCAGTGGAATTTATTATATGATATATAATTCTATGAATGAAAAAAACGTATCGTTAAGTGCCCCACTCAACACGTAGTCTCGAATTTAGACGGAAAACGGAGAACTGTGTCTTAACACTAGACACTAAGCTATTAGTGAAAAACCATGAACGTAATATATATGAAAGCAATTTGAAACGTTTGGGACGGAAGTGATTTTATTTAATATAAAATATCTTTCATGGGACGCTCAATCTTGCAATACATCAAATTCTTGATTATATGCCGATGAAATCTGAATCAAACAGGGCAAGGAATCGTCGTTTCTTTGATTTTGTTTCACAAATTATATTACGCACGATCAACTTTCCTTTTACTTGAAAGGGAGTCTGAAAAGGCATTTAATTTATACTTTCGATTTATTGGAATATTGATTTAAAATAATTGTCAAGATTTGCTCTGTGTAGATTTGACTTGTTACTAAGTTTTTTAATAAAGACATTGTAACATTACGATTTTTTTAAAATAACACTTTATCCTGCGACTCTGCCCATTCTTACCAAAGAAGGAAAATAAGAGGGGTGGACAACAATATTATATGAATGTATAGTTTTATTTTACTTTTAATTTTCTTTTTGAATTACTTTGTCTAAGAAAAATAATAAAAGTTGTATTTTATCTAGGTTAGAAGCCTCCTCTATCTTCCAGTGATAAAAACTGTTCAACCGTTCCGGAGATCAGCCCGAACAAACAGAAAGACAGACAAACAAGCAAATGTCTTAAAATGTTTGTTAGTACTTTAGTATCGAGTAAATAACTTTATTATTCATTAATTTCGGAAAAACACATTAATTTCAAAAGTACCCTTCGATTTTATATATATGTGCAGATTATTAATATAACTTTTAAAAGAATTAAGAAGAAAGAAATAACTAACTCTAAGAAGAACTCAATATTGACAATTTGATTTTTCTTGAACTTTCATTTTACAATTTTAGTATACAGCTAATAATCACTAGACTACCTAAATCTAAGACTAAACTTTAAATTATTTAATTATGTGCAAATGTAAATTTTAAGCTTCAAAAAATAACTAATGAGTTATACTTTTAGAATGAGTTCAGTAAGGATAACACTTAAAAGTAATATAAAATAACTAACGATTTATGAACACAAATAATTGTCTAGATAATCGAAATTCTTGAAGTAAGCTAGGAACAAAAACACAAGACAAGTTTATACTGTAAATATATTCAAATCCTCCGACTCCCTCATACAATACAAATACTCTTTGTTAAACTATAAGTTGAAATAAATTAAACTATAAAATTTAAATATTGTTTCGAGTAATTAAATTAAATTTGCCATCAAATCCTATTTCTAAGTTTGTGAAGAGATGGATGAATTACTAAATGGATTTTAAATGGATGAACCTTCGCAGTAATGTAGCTTATACATCATTAGATATCAATAAGTATCAATAAGTCGAAAAACTTGTACTCTGGGAGAAGTATTTCAAGTGACATGAAGATGATATCGTTTGATAATTTGTCCTAGTTAGTTCTTAATAAAAGTCCGCGACCGCATAATACTACATCTATTCGAGAATTTCGATAATATAGACTAGTGTTTATATGAAAAGCGCTTTTTTAAAGCATATAACGATTGTACAATTTTTTTTTTTCAATTTTGTTTAAATAGTCTAGTAATAATATTTTTTTTATGTTCTTGAACATTAAGCATATCCAAAATAGTGTGCATTACTACAAATATTTTAGATATATCTTCTATAATACCATTTTGTAATGATTCTCAAATTCCTCTCAAAATTGATGCATTTGTCGCTTTTAGTATTTAATAAATATAATATTGTCTTTTACACAAGACAATTTAGATGAATAGAGAAGACAAGTAAGAGCAGACGTAATTCCTTGATGGCTGTAGTGAGTAGGGATCCAGTGTGTTGAAGGCCATTCTGGATCTATCATAGCATTGAAAGAGGCCGTGGAGCGGACGCTAGAGTCCGTCGTGATTACAGATCCGCATCGTATGCACGAACCCCAGGATACCCTGGAGGTGATGGTGGCTCGCAGTAAGTGAACTTTTTATTGTGTATCTTTTACCATCGTAGAAGCACAATCTAATCGGTCTAATAGAGGTGACGAGGAAGTAACGAAGGCTCCGCACAGATTTAGTTGGTAGTGTTGGAACAGGTGTAGTGCCCATCTCCGCAACGCCACGCCTTGATGGCTGTAGTGGGTAGGGATCTCTCACTGTCTAGTATGATGGAAGCCATGCTGGAGAGTGAGAGGAACTGGTCTGTAGCAGTCTCCTTCTGTGAATCTGTTATCGCACAGAAGGAGGCCGCGGAGCGTGCGCGCGAGCTTAGCGTGGACGCAGATCTGCTCCGCCGTCGTAGACCAGGAGGTAGGAGAAGGCGGTACGCGCATCTCCAACTTCCCTGACCCTAGAGGAGCTACTGCAGGAAGGTCATGAAGATCTTCCCGCAAGTCATCGAGGCTGCGGGCGCCCTGGAAGATACCCTGGGGCTCCCCGAAGGCGATAGTGGCCCACGTTAAGTGGGCTTTCCACCGAGGTGCTGTAGTGGCATGCGCAAGCGATCCTGCAGCATCTCATATAGGTGGAGAGGGTTCCGCTGGGTTTTAGTTTAGTTTCGCAGATATATAATATTAAGATCATTAAGAAATCCTTAGACGTATACGGTAGGGACTTAATCCCAAGGTGTTTAAATTTTATTTAGGGTTGATGAATTTTTAATTTCATATAAAAAAAAATCTAACATATTTACTGACTATGGAAATTTTTTATTTTGTGTAATTGTTTAGTCGCACATTTCAGTTATATAAGTCATATAACAGTCACAACTGTAACTCACTTGTTATTTTGATGGGATCGCGAGGCTGAAATGTCACTGGACAAGCATGCACATTGCATGCAGTATTGTATGATAAGTGAAACTTAATTTTGCGTTTATTTCAGTTGGTTGCACATTGTTTTTCATATATTTCAACAATTTTCAATTCTGAATAAGAAAATAATTTACATTCATCAAAATTATTCCGTGAATTTTTTGACCTTAATTATTAGATTTGTATATCATATTAAAATAAATGCAACAAACACTCTACTGGCAGCAGATGGATGCGAACTGCCCAAGATCGGTATGGTTGGTGGCCTTTCATAAGTGAGCGGCAACAGGCTGAGAGAGAGAGAGAGAGAGAGAGAGAAAAGTTACTCAATTTCAAAAAAAGAAATTGGTTTCTGTTACTCACATTATATTCAATATACAGTACTTATTAATAAAAGTTAATTTACCACTATGTCTCTCTTCTTCTTCTGGCTATCGTAAATGTAAGTGTAAAAGATATATAAATAAATCAATGCTGATTGATTAATCCTATGTTACTTCCTTTAGTATATATTTCAATTTAATTTAATTTTGTTTTTATTACTATATACGTAGCTACTATAATATCAGCTAGTTTAATAAAATGCTGGCCTAGTTACAATTACCTACCGTCTTTAGTACCAATGTTAATGAAAATGATACTCAGAAAGATTCATAAAATTCTATGGCAATATCATTATCTAAAATTTCTTGGAGATCATTTTGAAAATGCCACATTTTCATTTTCAAGTCGATTTTATGGATTCATCCCGTTATCATCTCGTGGCAGGCTGGGAATGCGGAAAAATCACGTCCTCGCTACGATTGCTGGCTCAAATAAAGGTATGATTGTTACGACACGCAACGAGGGAAAATTTGATTTCACGCCCTTAGACGTTTTATGAGGGAGGTGCCTGCGCTCGTGAACCTCTTACTGTAAAATATCTGGCAAATACCCTGGCAAAATACCAACACATTGAGAAAGTTCGAACTAAATTTTGAAACAAATATTACATTTTACTGTTTATTTGGGCTTCGTATCTTATTTATCGGTCAATTTGTGTTTGCCAAATATGAAGATAGATATAACGAAATTGAGAGTCTAATATTTTGAACTTTATGTCTTCGTATTGTTTTAACATAATAATTTTAATATAATCATGTCACCAATCTCACAGCCATTGCATACTTCTATAATTCAATTAAACCTTCGATTTAAGAATACTTTACATTTTCTTTTTTCAATTCTCGGGGAGATATAAAATTTTATCTGAACACTGTTTATCGGAAACGGTGTTTGGGTTGTTACGGAAATTGAGAAATCTCTCATAACGTATAATGTTATAAAATAATGTTTGATTCTTTTAAATTTTCTTCTACTATATTTTTTATCACAATATTAATTAAGTATTTTATTTAACTAATATCAATCGACCAGTTCGGGAAATTGAATGCCTAAATTTATTAATGTCTTCAGTTTCGAATCTTACTCGATAGAACATTATATTGAAAATTCTGATACTTTTCCAGTTTGATTCGATCTTTCTTTATATCTCAAAATAAATATTTATATTAAATATATAGATTCCGTTATGCCGTTACTCAGTGACTGCCAGTCACAGGACAGCGTAGTAATCTCAGGGAGTGTACGAGAGCACGAACGGGAACGGGACAAACCTAATTTGACCTTTTATAGTCCACGCAAATGAAATTACGAGCACAGCTCTTTGAATATATAATATAGTAATCTAAATTATATATTTGCCTTTTTTAATTTTAGATACATGTATATAGGATAGAAACAAACGGAGTCAAAAATCAAGTACGAATAATAGAACTCAGATCTAAAAAATGGTCGATAAAAGTAAGTTATTGTTAGTGAAAATATTTGAATGAACTTTTTTATTTCATTCTGTACGAATATATCCATATATTGACAGTAATATATTTGTATGTGATACTTTTAAATTTCGAATTTGTTGCCATAAAATGTTATAATAAAAGGAATTTAACTATGTCGAGATACTTTATTCTCCGTTTTCCGCCGAATTAGAACAAAAATTAAAAAATATATCACCATAATTAACCAAAATAATTCATCCAAGTGCGTAAAGACCAAATCCAAAACCTTCACGTGTCACAAGTCATGTGATAACATATGACTTTTCATAAGTAATAATTCTTTTTTAATATTAATGTATGTCTGTGTGTCCGTCTGTCAAGACCGTTTTCTCAAAACCATGTTAAATAATCAAGCTCAAATTAATATCTATTATCCAAGTCGATAACTTCTTGAGGCACAAAAAATTCAAACTTCTAAATAGATATAAACAAACGTATTTACGTTTTCGCATTTTGCATGAAAATCGAAGCGTAATCAAAACTTGTGTACTTCTCGTTGGCGTATAACTATAGTTACTCATTACTTATTTACTAAGACTTAAATATTTTACAGTTCTATTAAAAGAAACATATATTAGACGTAAACTATTTTCTTAAATTATAACTTCGTTTAATATATACTCGTAGTAGAAGTTTTGTAATTCGAACTTGAAGGGAGAAATCGAAAAAATCGAGTTATAGAGTTTTCGACTTATGAAAGATTTCGACATAAGCGAATTTTGTAGGGAAACATTCAAGTTATAGAGCTGAGTAAGCATAATATACTATACTAACTATTTTGAGTAAACATGTGTTTCTAAGAAATAACGATATACAATATCAGCATAATTTTTTATAATTGTCATTTATTAAGAAAATTTTCAAAAAATCTAATTGAAAAATTTGTAAAATCAAAGCTTTAAAGGAAAATAATTTATTACAGATTTTACATTGATATAATAATTGTGTGTTAGTAAAAATATTTCTTCTTTCAACATTCTTATAAATGCTGTAAAATGGCTTGTCGAAAGCTTAATTCCGTCTAATGCTTTTAGATAGTAGGATAGAACGCGAGTTCTTGCTTTTGCTTGGTTTTTTACGCATTAAAACATGGTATACATCACCTCGTGCATCCGCGAACAAACGAGATTTGCTTCAAAATCGCGGCAGGCGGAGCAATATTCTGAAACCATTATTAACTTCATAGACTCGCTGCGTTTAGCTTACTTACGATTATCAGAGAAAAACCATTGTCGAAATACGGTCATTTTGACATTCGCAGTGGCACGAGCATACATGCGTGCCAACATATTTCCTTTTTCTATTAACGCTCTACGCCTTTCTCAATAAGTTCGTCATCGTTGAAATCATCATTGATTAAATACTCCAAGTAGTTAAATGTTGACCAGCTTAGAAAATTGGTTGGAAATAGTTCCAGCAATTAATACCAGAATTTCACTTTTGTTAGCATTTTACACCAAGCCATGGGCTCCCATATTTTTATCAAACTTCTTTGAAACCCACCCATATCGTGTTCAGCAGCATATCGTCAGCGTAGCTTAAGTTATAGACGATCTACGTAACATCCACAACCTTTCATAATCTTGTCTTAATTTGTATTTTCTGTTCGTTACGTGGTATTACAAATTTAAGTTAACCATTTTCATCAACTTTCCACTCACAAAACATCATGTTCTGGGTAGAAAAACTCGATGCGTGCATTTGTTGTTTAAGGCCGCCTCAACTACGTAGTTTCGTATAATAAATACAAGAAAAATATATTAATTAATGAATTTAATATATGCATAGATTTGCTAGATTTTTTGATTTTTTTTAAATTTTTATTTAGGTCATTATAAAAATACAGTTATAATGACAATAAATTCATATTAAGTAGTATAAATTATGACTGATACTTGAATTAGGCATCACTTAGATGACTTATTAAATTAGTGAAAAAGAAAAAGTAATATTGGTTTAGTGGGCATATAATCTTAATACAAATAATTATGACGAAGATATAATAGAATTCAAAGCGTTTATAAACATTTCGTTGGTACATAAGCATTGAAAGGTGTCTGGGTTTGTTTTATACTCACTAAGAATTTGAATTTTCAATGAAATAATTTGGATATAAGATGATTTTATTTATTTATTTATTGATTTTTAACACAAACTTATTTGAAAACAAAACTATTTTTTTAAATTCAACTACAAAATTACATATATATATATATATATATATATATATATATATATATATATATATATATATATATATATATATATATATATATATATATATATATATATATATATATATATATATATATATATATATATATATATATATATATATATATATATAAATATATATATATATATATATATATATATATATATATATATATATATATATATATATATATATATATATATATATATATATATATACATATATATATATATATATATATATATATATATATATATATATATATATATATATATATATATATATATATATATATATATATATACATATATCTATATATATATACATATATATATATATATATATATATATATATATATATATATATATATATATATATATATATATATATATATACATATATATATATATATATATATATATATATATATATATATATATATATATATATATATATATATATATATATATATATATATATATATATATACATATATATATATATATATATATATATATATATATATATAGCCCTTCCCGATTACAGTAGGAGTACAGTAGAGCTCAGCTCTTAGTCCGTTCTTATTCAATGTAGTACTGGATACTGTCTCGGCTCACATCCAATGCCAGCCTCCGTGGCTGATGATGTATGCCGATGACATAGTACTCATCGATGAGAGCCGACTGATGCTGGAGCGTAAAGTGAACGCCTGGAAGGGTGCGCTTGAGAACGGTGGTCTCAAACTGAATGTGTCGAAGACCGAGTCCACGACACGACATCCATGCCCGTATAAACGCTGCCTGGGCTAAATGGCGGGAGGTCACTGGTGTGGTCTACGATAGCAGAATACCGCCCAAGCTCAAGGGACTGATATACAAGAGCATTATCCGACCTGTTCTTATATACGGCAGCGAATGTTGGCCAACATTATCTCGGCACACTCAGGAGTTTCACATCACGGAGATGAAGATGCTGAGATGGATGTGAGATGGATGTGTGGCGTGACGCGATCCGACCGCATACGCAACATGCGTATACGCAATACCTCATTCGAGGTAGTCTTGGGGTCCGTGACGTAGTGGATAAGCTCCAAGAGCGTCGCCTGAGATGGTATGGCCATGTTATGCGCCGATCTGAGAACTATGTCGGAAGGAAGTGCCTTGACCTGTCTGTCCCTGGAGTTAGACCACCCGGACGCCCAAGGAAACGATGGCTGGATGTCGTGACTCAAGACATGAGAGCCAATAAATTGTTCACTGAGGATGTTAAAGACCGTGCAAAGTGGTGTAGGCTCAGTCGGAAGGCAGACCCTGGCAAAAGCCGGGACTAATGCCAAGAAGAAGAAGATACATATATATATATATATATATATATATATATATATATATATATATATATATATATATATATATATATATATATATATATATATATATATATTTAAAAGACTTTAGGTATATAATATTCTGTGGCATAATGTGCCTGTAAATTTAATTATAACATCTCTTGCCTGAACTTGACTCTATTCTAGAGTTAGAACCTAATACGACCCTTGCAATAATTTAGAAGGATATTAACGTAAATGTGAACAGTTTCAGGCGTTTGCAGAGGTATTATGCAAATAAAATGTGCAGAATGAAGCCGACGGATTTAGTTACCTAATGCTCATTATGTGGCTTTGATCCATAGAGATGGCACATGCGCTAGTGCTGAGAAAAATGTTTTAAGATTTTGAATGAGTTCACTTTTTTAATTATGGCATTTGGCGCCAATGTCACGTTGTATGGAGAACCCACGAAGGAGGTTGTACGGTAGGAGAAGGTAATAATATTACACATTAGGAAGAATATATATATATATATATATATATATATATATATATATATATATAATGTAAAAATTAGGAAGTCACGTCATGGCGCCGTGGCATAACGTTAGCGATACTAGGCATAAATAATTACTTTCATTTCTCCTCTCTCCTTATTCGGTACCAAGACAAAGCGTGGCGGTGAGTTGAACCACCCAATCCCTGGGACTTGTGACCCAATTCTAGCCCATAGATAAATATTGAATAACGTAAAATTGTAACTTAAGATGAATTTTTTGGAATTCTGTGGTAATTTTTTCACAAGAAACTATTATAGATTTTATTTTCCGAAATTACCTCTTCGTTTAAAATACAAAGCGCTATAAATCGTACAAATTATATATTGCAAAACTGACATACATACTGTTTTATTATAATATTTTCATACAACGAATAAAAATTGCAACAACGATTCTTTTACGAGAACTGCCTCATAACTCATATAAATATATTTTATAATATTTCAGCGTTGCCGCATATTGAAACAGACTATTTTTACAATGAATATTTTTTCAAGAAATTATTAATTTGACAAGTAATTTTTTTTTTGTTCTCTCTTACGTTTGTTATAACTTATAACTTTTAATTACATATGAAACTTAGTTACATATTACTTAAAAATAAAAGAATTGCTCCTTTTTAGAGCTAAATGTGTGAATGTGTTCAATTGAACAGCCAATCGTGATTGTTTGCTTCATATGGATTCAAGCAAACATATTTTTTTCATATATTATAAATGCTATAACATACATACATACATATATTGTAAAATATATACACTATATATAACATAAAATCAGCTATCAGGCCCGTAATAATAATAGGAACCTCAAACATAATATCGCATACAAAAATACAAGTACAAGAATAAATTAATTTACAATGAAATTGATAAATTGTTAATACATAACTGATTGTAATCCCAAAAAAAGATCCAGTCTACTTTAGAGATTAAACGGGCCGCGTGTGACGCGACGTTATTGCTTGTAAATTTTGTTTTTAATAACTACGCCGGCCTATTATTTTGACAATAAGCCGTTTTACGATTAAATTGGTTCACAAAAACGTTTTTTTTTTAGTTTGTTATTTAAATTTAAATTTTACGCCTACCAGATTGTGGCTCATCTCACACGATCATATTTAAGTAACGCTGATTTAAACATTTTGTAAGAAATATAATGCGTTAAACCTACGCATTACCCATTATTTCTATACAAAAATAACCTTATTAAAGTAAAATAGTTATATATCACCACATATATTCACCTTGCACAAGTCCTAAAAAATAATAATGTTATTAATAACTTAGTTCGTGTAAATTAGTAAACCACCTTTAGGTGGCTGATCTCTTTTTTTTAAATATTTATGAATAGCTGATGGTGAGATCGTAATATGATTTTGTGAAGGAAATTCAATTCACGATTCAAAGCCACGAAAAGTTCGCTCTGATTCAAGTATACCTCCAGGATAAAATTAAAGATTTGACGCGTACCGGAATAATGGCAGGACATAAAGGAGGTGGAGTACCAATAAATCTAATTTACGATCATATTGGTTTAGCCTGCGGCTCTGCGCAGACGTCGATAACGGATGATACATCGGAAGTACGGACCGTACTCTTACACTAAGACGAAATATAAATCAATATGTATGATAATTGTAAATATCTATGTCACATATATAACGCATATAAAAAAATTAAGTATCTGTCTGTGATTTCAAAGTAATTTTATTTATTCAAGTGAGTATAGAGTTTACAAACAAACGATTTTAAAATGAATGTAGTTCTATCTATCCGGGTTAATCTGAATTTAAAATGAATGTAGTTCTATCTATCCGGGTTAATCTGCAGAGCAGCTGACCTAATTTTTATGTGATTGTCCTTGGAAGAGGAAGTTCTGGAGCAACATATAGACAACTTATTATTCCGGAATTCCCGCGGGTGACTAACGTGGGAAGAACTACGTGTACCGCCCACGAACACTTACCTTCCGCCCAGATGAAATATAACATATGAAATTATAATTTTCATTTGTATATATTTTTATAATTTTTCTTAAGTGGTTCGAAAGGAAAATAAATCTTATATCTGCAATACATGCATATTATATTAGAGATTTTATTATATTAAAGTACATCGAGATATTATAAAGCTTCATAACACGGTATAACAAAATCAACACTACCATACCATAGCAGTTCACTTAATCTGTACATATCAGTCATAACGCCAGGTAACATTGGCGCGTCTCATCGACATTATCAGTTATCAGTAAATCATAATCTTACCAAGCCCTGAGAGTCATATATTATTATTATTATTATCATTTGCACTTTGTCGTGAGAGAGAAGGCCGTCGTGATGCAGAAGCTCAGCGTAAACGCGGCGGTGTGTGGGTTCGATTCCCCCTAGGAGAGAATGAGTTATTTTCATTTTCTTCGCTCTGGCAACAAGTTAAAGAGCAGCATTCAGTACTGCAACTCGACACGCAATGTTGTAACACTAGGCTCCTTCAACTTACGGTAAAGGCAAAAAAAAACAAAAATAAAATTTGTGCTTTGTTACAACTTAATTTCATACTATGCATTTTTATTCTTGTTATTTCATATAATAATATTTATACAATATTATTATATTTATATTTTTCTTAATTAAAATAGTAATTTTACATGCTTCAAAAAGGTCTTCATGATTTTATTTCCACTTAATATGAATTAATATTATTCTTCTTTATATTAATACTGGATATAAAAATTTATTAAAATAAATAATAAAAGCTTATCTTACCAGCCTCAAGCACATCTATCAGAAGTATGTCCTCAATGATTGAATGTTTTTTTTAAGGTTTTGTAAAATTAAACATTGCTGAGATGAATTAATTTTATATTACAAATTTTATATCTGAGAATTTTCCAACATTTTTTTTACTATATTATTTCTTTTTATTTTTGAAAATATATTTTACACCTAAATATATTATCTTTTATACTCGTATGTATCAATAAACCACCCCACAAAAAAACATATATGTAAGTATGTTCGTCAGAGGTCAAAATGGTTGACTGACTTTAATGATTGTTATATATTTTACTAACTTTGATATTAAATTACTAAGATACCAATTTATGACAATATTTAAATAAAAATAAAAACCATCAACTCTTTATTCATTTTATGTAATAGTTAAAATTTTTTTAAGCAATAATTCTTGCTAATTTTCATACTTTAAATCTCATACCTTTATATTTAGTATAGCATCGATCAATTATTGAACAAATTAACCCTACGCAAGGAGTGCTGTAAATTAATTAAATGTTAAATTAAATGTTTGTATTTCTATAATTATTTCTATTTTGAAAAAAAATATCTCTTATCTTTCATCTATTTTATCATAAGCCTTTGTTCTCTGTGAATTAATATAATATTATTCACTAATCATTAATATTAAAATAAATAAATTATTAATATTAAAATAAATAAATTGAATCTATGGTTTTTATAAAAATGTTGATTGCTGAAAATTATTCAAGCTGAAAGCAAGTTTTGTATCATGTTTTTGTAAGTTTAATGACTAACAAGAGGCTCATTAGTTCTATGTTAGTGCTTACTAATTACTATTACACTAACCACGACGGTTGCGGGTTCAATTCCGCCACAGGGAATTGATATTTTTACCATTGTCCTCATTTTGATAACAACGCTCGAAATGCTGAAAGCGGAGAACTGAGTGTCTTAAACACAGTCTCTTCCATACACAAGGCAGGTAGGTGTATATATGTAAAGGTAGCTCAAGCCTCAATAGCAAAAACACGGCTGAAATTTTAAAGAAAATGAAATTTTAAAAACTCTTAAATGTATTCAAATTAAATAATCCAACATTATCATGAACGATTTTCAATATTAAGTCATAAGCCTTTGTTCTCTGTGAATTAATATTATACATAAAACTGAATACAATGCTTTGATATAATATATAAAATAAATATTGATATTGTTATGTTGATCCTTACCTGAATAAGCGTTTCATGTCAGGGATGTAGCTTAAACATTAAACTTAAGCAGCAAAGGAAATAAATTGTATTCGGACAAGTTTATGTATTACCGTTGATAATATTTACTTTTACCTCTTACGAGATTATATAGATTACCTAAATATAACCTATAATATATATAACCTATAATATATTAATATGTGAAAGTAACACAGTTGACAGTGTATTAATGTCTGTACGTACACGCCAGCTATGGTCGTATCCTACTCAACAAAAAGATGACTTTAGCTTCCTTTACCTGAGTTCTGGAACGGAAAAAAAGACGAAAGATCTATTTTCCAACCTAATAATTGAAAAATATACACATAAATAAATACCTTTACAAACAATATTGGCTTTTTCACACAAAGGAACATTGTAAGCCATCTTATTTATTTAGTCATTACTTATTATACGACATTGCATAATATGGCTCACATAATCACCAGTCATTCTCAGGGAGACTTGCACAGAAATAGAATTCATAAGTAATTACTCGTAAAATTACTTCATACAGTTTGATGCATCGTTACTCAACGCTAAAAGCGGACTTAGTAAAAAGGAAAACCATCTATGAATGTGAAATTCACACTCGTTTTTCGTCTTCAAAAACTTTCGTCACATCTTTCTACGGCGTATGTAAAGAGAAATGCAGAAATTGAAAAATATCCCTTTCCCAGAAATAAAAGCTGTGTGAATGGAACCTTAGCAGCGAGTAGGATTAAAACACTTGAATGAATGAGTAGGTATCCTCTATAACGAATTGGGTCATGGATACGACAAATACTCCGTATATTTTCAATCAAAATTTTGCTAATATTTAACTGGAATTTGGCGTTTGTTGATTGAAAATTAATTTGGACTTTGTTGTCTTCTTAAGATTTGTATAAATATATTGATAAATTATATTATTTATTAAAATTTATAACTTTGTATTATACAAATCAATTTTCTTTCAGCTTCATGGTATATCAAGCATACATGAAGGTAGAAGGTAAAGCACCTAGTAACTCGGCGGATTTTGAAACATACTTAATACCATATCTTGTTTTACCACAGCGAAGAAATGAAAATAAGCCCCCCTGAGTGGGGATACCCCCCACAACAACCACATTTACATTTGACTTACTCCCAATGCACTACGTTAGTCAAAGTTAAATTTTATATTAATCATTTTAATCCATTTAGTTAATAAGAATAAATAATAACTAAATTTATAATATGAAATAAAAAATTTTTCACCCTCGCTATACATACGCTTTTAAGGTTGAAATTTCGAAAAACCTTAATAATCTACCATCAAGTAAGCTAAATGAAATTAGTTATTAAAGCTTTTCAAACTCCACTGAAATCTGATTAAATAGTAATTAATTTAAATACAAAATTTCCGTATTTCTCCATTAAACCATCTCAGACATTGTTATTGAGTTAACGATTTAAGTTAACTCTTATTGGGTTGAACTATTGAAAAAAAATTGGATATATAATAGGTACATATAGGTCCAATAATTTTAAAGGTCTCGGAATTAGTTCGTGATTTTGTAATCTTTTATAAGTATTCCATAGTAAGGCTTATTGAATACTTATAAAAAAAACTTTCTATTTGATTGCTCAGACTTTTCCAAATTAAAAAATCAATTCATTCTTTATGCCTATAGACATTTACATAACTACGATTGATTTTAAATGTGAAACGCGAACATAAATTATATATGTGAAACGCGTATATTATGCGTTAAATAACGCGTATATTATGTGTTAAATAAGCGAGTTGTAAATTTAAATAAAAAAATAATACAAATACAAGTAAAAATATAAATAAATTGAATCCATGGCTTTTATAAAAATATTGATAGCTGAAAATTATTCAAGCAGAAAGCAATAAAATTAAAAACTAATACGCTTACTTGCTTACTTACTTACTTACGCTTACATACTTACGCTTACTCATGTCAAAGACATCTGGTGCATGCTAGGAAAATTCTTCAATAAATTATGATATATTTCTGCAATTAATAGCTATGGTTATATAATGTTTCTAGATCTTATTACATAATCATATCAGACGGACGACGTCCATCTTATTTATTTGATCTTAATTGTGGTCAAGTTAAATAATCCAACATTATCATGAACGATTTTCAATATTAAATTCAATAAATGTACGTATGTATAGTTTATAAAGATCATTCAACCGTGACAAAAAATGTATTTGTTTTGTATCTTCTTTTAAGTTTTGTTATTAACGAAATGTCACTTTGAACAATCGAATTGCGGATACAAGAGGTCAACATTTTCAATACACAACTAAATGTATGATTACTCAAAAAAAAGGGTCATTAAACTTTGATTACTCATTTCTAGTCACAATATATATATATATATATATATATATATATATATATATATATATATATATATATATATATATATATATATATATATATATATATATATATATATATATATATATATAACACTCTACAAACATATGCAAGAGTAAATGTGCAATAGTACATTTACATAACACCAAATTACACGACTTGAGTTCGATACAATCAGCTGTTAGTCAATTGCACTACGGGTCACACGTCGCCATAATAATGACATTTGGCCCGGGCCCCATAGTTTATAATAAGAATTCCAGGTACGAAATTTACTTATATACCCAAAAGGCTGACTTTGTCTCTCTTTTGCTAAACAAATACAATTTAAAGCTTAATTTTAATATTTAATTAGCTTAAGAAAATTGAATTTCTTTGAGTTGTTCCTTCCTGTAAATTTATAAATTTCATAGACTGCTCTTGCTCGTTTTTCGAAACAATAGTGTAATTAAGTATTTAGGAGTTCAAATAGGCAGCATACTAATTTTAAATTTCACTTAATAAATATAACAACTTGCAGAGAGCTAAGCTATTTTATAAGTATAGCTCGTAAGCTATTTTATATTTTTAGAAAATTTAGACACGTTTCTTTTGCATACTGATGCATATTCGTTTATGCATATATATAAGTATATACCAGTTTAGGTACTGTCTTAAAGTGATATATATATAGTCAAGAAGTATTTCGAGACGGTCGATCATTTCACATCATTTCCAGAAGAAAGGTAAATATTAGTTCATTAAAGAATTGTTTAAATTTTTTTTTCACACGTTCTATCCGTATATAACTTTTGTAATATATATAATATGTAATATATGTAACATATAGTAAATAATATAACATATGTATATTATACTAAGGTAATAAAATTATACAAATCCGAGAGTTTAAACCTTATGTAATAAAAACTATAAATACTAAGCTCTATCTATACTAAACTTAATCCATCTCGAATATTACAATTGGATCGTTTTAATATTGGCTCGTTTGGAACTAAGCCAAATACCTGAGCTGATTACGCAGTTGTGTTAAACATAATTTCTATTGTAATTATTAAACTATATAGTGTGTAAACATATATTAGTATATGTCCCACAGTAACGTAAATAATTATTTATTATTGTGAGGAACAAGTGTTCACATTCCGTCTCCGCTTTCCACCTGAATTCGAGACATGTGCATGTTGAGTGCAAGAACTCAATGCCTTACATTGCCTTTCCAGTGCGTGAGAATGAAGATAATTCATTCTTTAATTCTTCTTCGATTCTTTTATTTTTTTAATTGAATTTTTTAGAGCGGTCCTATGATCGTCTTGTTTAGTCAGTCAGTCACTGCGCCCCGATGTAATGAGTATCATTTGTATATTTTTTCCTCTTTTACATTAGCCCTAACCCTAATTTTTAACTGTTTTATAATTTCCTAATTAAATGTATGTTTATAATATTTATAACTGAGTTATAACTCGTATGGTTTTATAACTGAGCTATAAACAATTTTTATTTAATTTTTTTTCTTCCATTTTACTAAACTAAATTATAAAACAATAGGTATTGTCATATGTTATAGGCCATAACGAGATGATTAAATTAAATAACATCAGCTTATTTTCAAAACTAGCATATAAAGCATTTCACATTTAACCCTGTATTCGACCATGAACTGAATTATTCAGCCAAATATGATATATTAGTTTCCATGAATATTGAAATATTCATTTTATTCTTGAAACTAAATATTAATATATATTTAGGTTTACGCTGTAACCGTAGGTTGAAGGACCCCAGTTAAGGCACAATACTCCCCCATTTCCGCCATGTTGAGTGCCAGAACTCAACGCCGCGTTTTTGTCTTGTTATAATTGTTGTTGTGTACAATTATGTACTCATGTACAAATGTTTACTGTGAAATTTATTAATATTAAGTTTAAAAAAATATTTTTAAATTAAAGTTTAAAAAAATTGGACTCAAAATTGTCAAAATCATATTTATCGTCACTTAACCCATTTAGACCCATACCTTAACTAGCAGTAAATAAAATGTGTTTAAGTAATAATTGGTAGATACCGATGTAATAAAATAAAAAGCGCAATATTTTGTTTCATTTTATTTTATTTTCATATAAAAAAATTCCATCCTCAGATGGGGCCTCTGGGATCAAGTCGTATGAAAACTTATAAAACAATTTTTATCGACGCAGTGTTTTACAACACTTTTTACATTGCCAACGCACCTTTTAACATAGTATAGATAATATAATTATAGATTTAACTATAGAGTATAATTAGGTATAATTATAGAGTAAGTACCTTAGCCAATGTATATTCAAATTCAAATTCAAATAATTCTACTCAAAGTAAGAATACATGATTCATTTTTTGAACGTCAACAACATTACCACCGGTTCACTAAAGTTAATGCCTCAGACCTAAGAAGAACCGGCGCAAGAAACTCAGCGGAACTTTTTTTATATAGTCATTTACAATTATACAGTTATTCATTCTTGACAATGATAGGCTTGAGATAGAGTGGAGCGAGCATTTCATCCCCAAGGTGTGTTATCATTTACAAAATCATTAATTAGGTCATTACACAAACGTCTTTTCACAATTTTTTTTAAATTGTAACGTAGAACAATCTCGGACGTTCTCTGGGATCCTATTCTAAAAGCGTACACACTGTCTCATGAAGGAATTGCGGACTCGATGCAATCAAGTTATATGCGCGGTAAGTTTCAACCTATTTTTAGTAATAATATCGTGTACATCGCCAATTTTAGTATAATCATTTATATTTTTTTTAAAATATAAAACTTTTCGAGGATTTATTGAGACACAACTGTCAATATATTAATTTCCCTAAATTTATCAATATTCAATTCGTGTAAGCTACATGTGTATAGTGGTCCACTTTTAAAATTAATCAATTCGGACTTATATGTATAACTTATAAGTTGAATGATTGGTCAAAGCTACACGTTACATGTCCATCTTGTATAGGATTCAATACTCAAAAAAAACACGGACCCCATATAGGATCACTTGACATAGTGATCCAGACAGTCTGGCTGTCTATGTGTCTTTTTGTCAAGATCATTTTCTCAAAATTGCATGCAATGAAATTCTAATCTAATATCTAAGTCAGTTACATATCCTTTGAAACAAAGAATCTACTCAAACGAAACGTCTAAATTAATGTAATCAAAAAATATTTTTTTGCATTTCATATGAAATTCACCGCTAAATAAAACCTGTAGGATACTTCCCGTTGACCTAGAGTTATGAAAATTAGCAAGTTTGATCTTGTAGTACAAACAAAGGCAAAAATCCGAAAATTGGTAATTTATAAGTGTGTAATAAAAAAAATATGTAGTTCCTTTCATATAAAATGAGTGCATACAACAAAAATACAAGAATCGTATTTTCCACTGACCTACAATCACGAAACCCTATTTGTCCGAGTATGCTCACACTTGACCGATATTTTTTTTGTAATATAAAATATAAAAATAAATACGTAAAATATCGCTTGTACAGTAAAAAGTTTCCTAATTGTGCCATGACGTCGTTACGTATACATTCAGAAGGGCGGTGAGTGTTCAGATTACTCATGTCTCTACACATCGTTATATTAATTAAAAAATATTTGAATATAAGTTAGGAAATGTTTGCAACATATTCTATATTAAGCTACAATAAAAATAGGTATAACTTTTTTAACCTAATTAACAAAATTACTTTTTCGTTTTAAGCTCTACTGTTATACATCAGTCGATCTTCGCAAGCGTAGAGTATGCCTATCTATTTCTCAGTCATTTCATTGATACACTGACTGAGTATGACGTTTTGTGATAAATGAATATGTCCGGAAGTTATGTCGCAACGGATATTACGAACACTCTTTTAAATTACACTTCTGATTGCTTTGCTATTGTGTTGCTAGTACTTGTAATATATGAAGGCTATGCCAGGATGAATAGAGCCTTAAACAATTCGCTTGACTTTTTTTTCTAGTATTTGTTGGAATTTATTTTTAAGAGAAACAAACTGTACAATAAATAATTAAATTATTTACAATTCAATAATTTATTGTAATAATTATATACTAGATTATATTATTTATGGTGTACATAATATTTTGTACAAAAATAAAATAATACAATATAAGCACAAATTCAAAATTGGCATTTCAGTTTATGTCAAAATATAGCACAATCTACTATCACCGATGAGTTCTTGGCAGATTATTAAGCTGTAGAAAACTTTTAACGTTTTTTAAAGATCATAAAAATTATATAAAATTTGAACGTAGCGAGACTCAAACATGCGCCTTTTGGGAATAATATTTGCATAGCAGAAATTGATAAAAATATTTCTAAGAAGGTTCTAAGAACAAAAATAAGTTGTAACAGCAAATATTATGAATTTTCAAGTAGCGTTTATTTTTTAACATTTGAAATTTCCATCAAAATAAATATATATAAAAATTCCATCATAAATAATTTTAAAATACTGTTCGCTTGAACACATACATATAATACACGTCTCATATATAATTCATATATTAAATTACAATTTGTTATTATTGAATTTGTTATTCCGAAGCCATATTGAGTAATGTTTTTTAACTCAAAATAACATTACTTAGAATTTCAAATTTCGTTGCAAATGGAGAGCATAGTATTTTGTTGGAAGTTATTTAAATTTACTTCAAAATGCTAATATTTGGTGAGAATATTTTGAGCATATTATAACTACGAGGAAAACATTAAAAATATGAACAGATTTTTCTTTTCTCTCTCGGCCTCTCTCTCTATGTACCTACTACCACTACTGTAGTCACATTGTCAACTTTCGTAAGTTTGATTTAGATAACATAATTAAATTTATTGATATTTATTTAATTTGTCTTAATTACATTGTAGGTTCATAAATATCTTATATAGGGTGTTTATCATTTATCAATTAATCATCTACCTCACTTTTTTAAAAATAAATTAATAATAAAAATTATTTTATTTCACAAAATTCTGAAATTCAGAATATTTCGATTAATTTATTGTATGACACCCACTCTTAATTTTTGAATATATTTCTTAGCACTTATGGCGTCACGAACATTTCAGAACATAATCTAAGTAGATATATAAATATTATACGAAAATCAAAATAATTTCCATAAATTGCTAAATAGTTTTTATATAGTTCAGTCACTTATTTAAAATATTATTTAAAATACCTTGGTCTTTTGTAAATGAAGCAAATATGGACACGAAAACCGTTTAAGAATACAATAAAACTACACAGACCTAAATAAACGATAGCTTGAAACGACAGTAACAAGACGTCTCTTTATAATTCCAGAGATTTCCGCAAACAGTCAGCCTTTTGTACTCAGAATTCATTTTAAATGAAAACTTTTCAATGCTACACGAATGAAAAAAATGTAATTTAGCTTGTGTTCTTATGTCCCGATGTTCAAAACATTGTAAATTTAATTTTGGGAGGATGACAACCGGGGAATTGTGGTGACGCAGAGTGACAGCGTCCTTCGAAATACAATGAGCGCGTCTACACTAGCGAAAATAACTATATCTATATATATATATATATATATATATATATATAGATATATATATATATATATATATATATATATATATATATATATATATATATATATATATATATATATATATATTATTAATAATGCACCGCTTGTTAGGAGCTGGTGGAAAATGGCAACATAAATAGTAGTCTTCATACTAGGTTATGTCTGCCTATCATCTTATATGGGAAAAGACTGAATAAATATTTGTATGTAACATTATTATTGTACATATATAGTTCATAATAGTGATGGTTAAAGATTAAAGCATGTTTTTTTTAGTTACGCTGTATGCCGCCCTGAGTGAGAATTGAACCCATAAACCCTCACGCTTACAGGCAGACGCTGTCGCCTCTGCACCACGATTTTATTTCTAAAAACACGTAATCACAAAATCCTAAAAAATGAAAATATTTTTGAAATTAAATTTGCTACGTTTTTTTTTACTATATACCTAGTTCATATAATAGGCAAGCTCGCTTAAAGTAAAAGCTTAAATGCTCAATTAAGATAACTTTTCATTTTTCTGTATTTGCACACAGATAATCAAAATCAAAATATATTTTTTTTCTCTTTTATATATCGCTTCATAATATTACTCATTTAATTAAAGGACTGACCTGAACTGAAAGATTTTCATGTCGATTTCAGAACCCTAACTAACAGAAACTACTTCTAATCAATTATTTATACAATATGGAAACTAATATAGACTAAACTAAAATATAAACATAATACGTGACAAATATTTCTCTATATATAATCACGTGAAATCCATATTTTATTTTTCTATCATATAAAAATTACCTAAATATAAGAGAAATAAAGAATTCAGAAAGCGTCATACATTTATACACAAATTAATTCATTACATTATTTACATTCGCTAATTAAAAATGAATTCTTCATGAATCCGGCAACAAAGAGAGACGCCGTTGAATATGTATGATGTCATTTCTGGGATTATGACAATTTTTGCAAATTCATATACATTTGTGGACAAACAGTAGTAGCTTACATAAAACAATGTCACAAGCATAGATTGTTATGGTGAAATATAATTAATATAAAATAAGTATCTGCTACGCTATCAGTATATAATATGCTTTGTTTAATGATACCCACAACGCAATAACTTCTCCCTAGATACATCTGAACATACAAAATGGGTAACTGTGTCGTAATAGGCTAAAATAGAAGGAAATTCCAATTTCCATATCAGATTTCGTTATACTGTAGAAAATGTATTGCACACGTGAAAATAACGATTAGATATTTTGCTTATACTTTGTGATTTTAACTAAGGAAAAAAACTAGAGGCAGTTCTCAGTTCGACACCTATAATTTTCCTTTTTGTGTCAGATCACGCATAACTTTGTACAGAGTACATCAATTTTCATAATTATTTTTTTAATGGACACCCCAAAGTTGATCCCTTAAAAAAATTAATATAAATTTTAACTCTAAGGGTAGAAAAATAGGAGATGATTGTGTATTCACTCACTGATTTCATGTATTATTCTTTAAAATTGCTTTGTCGGTTAATTTATGTTTTATTAATAAATTAAAAGTTACGAATATTAAAATAGTATCAATTTATCAGAAATCTTATTATCCTCAAAAATATTTGTAAAACAACATTATTGTACACAAAAAATATTGTAATTTATTTTATTTAAAATTAATTAAGTATTTATCAATACAGTTCCATACAATTGCATGGACGTTGGAGAATTGTATGGAGATTCTATATACTATATAATATTATTCTATATACAATATACTTCTTACTGTTTTATTATAATACCTGCTATACATTTTCTTTAATTGATTTTCTTCATCCACGATCTAAGACCTGAGTGAATAAATACTCTCGTTACAGCCGAAGGCATTCAAATCAACATAACATGTCATACTATAATTATACCATACTGTTAATTTGTCAAGTAAATTATAATGCTTATTAAAACTTATTGAGACTATCGCGTCGTGTGACAGCGTCTCACTGTGAAGATAGTAGGTAGTTTGTAGGAACTTTTTATCACGCACCCTGTGGTTGAAAACAACTGTAGAAAAGCACGAACACGTCTACCTCCACCTTAAAGGCTGGCCACGTACCTGTAGCCATGTCATGAGCGGCGGTGATCACTTACCATCAGGTGACCCGAACGCTCGGTTCCCTTGTGTTTCCCATAAAAAAACGCAATAAATATTTCGCAATATTACCGAAGGGAACGCCCTAAACCCCACTGTATGCGGAATAAAGTGTAAAGCAGATATAAAAATTAAATATTGAATTAGATTGCCTATTCCTTGATAACTGTTGCATTTATTTATTTCGTATTTACAACACCAATTCGTTTACAATCCAATAAATATTATACTCTGCTATTTTCTTTATGATATGTCTAATTTTAAATAATAATTATTATTTTACATATTATTTTTATGTACGATACTATAAAGCCATGAAAGTTAAAATTGTTTAACAGTAAAATAACGTTATTTAGTGGTCCAATGTTTAAATTACCCCGGTAATGAGTTCCGCCAGGTACTTGGCTTCGTTCCTAACTAGCTCATTATTTAAGATATGCTAAGTTGCGCTTAATTGTAATAATAATTAACAAAATAAAACCAAGTGTGATTACCGAGTTGCTATCTGATAATTGAAATAGCGAAATTAAGTTTATTATTTTAAACTTCTATCTTATATAATATAATAAAACATGTAAAAACTGAATGTTTGTATTCGGACACTTTCGGAAGTACTGGACCGATTCGGACCGTACTGGACCTACTGGAGTTTAGTGTATATTAAGATATAGTTGATTTTATAAATAAACTAGTAAGGTAAACAGAGGGAACCTAGTGTTTAGACACTCGTTCACAACTTTCCGCCCAATTCTAAGATATTAAGTACGTGTTGGGTGGCAGAACGTTTTATATATATATATACGTTCTGCCACCCAACTATCTGTCCGATATTTGGTTTCCGGCATACGGGTACGCGACCCCGGGACCTCGAGCCACCACTTTCATAACCCGATCCAATCCATGTAAGTGGTGTCCCTCCCCTATATTCCAAGTCTTTCTGCCTCTTATTCCCTTTCCTTTCTTGGTTTCTCCCAGTAATGGGTTTGGAGGTCAGATGGCAATCGCTCCACTAAAAACCACTTCGCCACTCATATGGACCGATTGGTCTTAGTCGGAAGGCAGACCCTGGCAAAAGCCGGGACTAATGCCAGGAAGAAGAAGAAGATATATAGATAGATAGATTCTTCTTGAAAATCCGAGTGTTTACATGCAAAAGTTGAAAAGTTCATTCCACGGGCACTTATCTGTATAAAACATAATTTGATTTCTAGGTACATAACCTACTACGATGCTAACTTTTATTTACACAATAATAGCGAAATTATTACAATACATTCATCCCCTCGAGTCCTCGTCGTATGTTCTTATAAGTTTCGACCCACGTCTCAATATCCGATTAAACTGACATAAGGCATCTTTAGTTCTACAAAAACATTTTTATATGACAATCATCAGTATATAATACAAATTGACTCCCTCAAAACGCCATAAATAAAGAGAAGAAGACAAATTGACTCATAAACTGCAATACACTATGAAAATAATAATTAAATCCAACATGTTGGGTGGGTTGGCCCATGCGTGCACATATTGGCTGATTATTTAGAGTAGAAGAAATGACAACACAAAAATCAAATTCAAGATGGCCGACAAAACAAACAAACGACAGACAAAATTACATATTTTATACAAACAAATAAATGTAATTCTTTTAATGCTTAGTGCTTCAAATAAAATATACTACGTATAAAGGTATAATATTTTTATCATGAATAGTTCACTAGATATACCGAGTAAAGCGTGTTTGAAACATATGTTTTATGTAAAATATATTGAGATGTTCAGTGAAATAGTTGACAAAAATCTTATTCGTTCTCATTTTCCATGAAAAATTTAAGTGTAACATAAGACAATTTACAATTTTTTACATTTTTAAAGTACTAATCTCCTACTTAAGTAGCTAACCACACTATGGACATATTAATTAATAGATAATAAAAGTTAAAAATTAATAATTAAACATTTTTTTGAACAACGTATAAAAACGTGAGCGTATAAAAGAGATGTTAATTTAAACCCGCGGCTATTTTAAACCATCCAATAAAATTTTTGCCGTCGACATTATTACTAAAAGTTCTAATTTAAACTCACATTTATCGTTTAGCAGATCAGCACAAATAAATATAATTAATATGTAAGGCTGCTCCGAACAAGAAGTCGTATAATTAAATTATCTCTATTTCTGTAAAGTTGGCTCGAATTCAAAAGTAAATGCGCTTTGTGGTTAGTTCTCTCTAATTATGTTAATAATTATTGCCATAAGCTTGCAAAGCGTATGCAAATGCACAGCGATACGCATAGGCTACGTAATCTATGACCACGTACACGGGACGGTACACGGAAATGTCATTTAAGTCACAAAACGAGAAAATCTGAGAAAAAAACTCCTCACTCTGCTAAGAAGACAAACCGCGGCGTTAGATTTTACCACTCAACACGTACTGTCTCGAAAACTGGGCGGAAAGTGTGAAACGCATTGTCTCAACACTAAGGTACCTCTGCCTACCCTGTTATATGCGGAACACATTGTTATATAAACAATATCGTTTAAAGTAGTGTTTTTATGTTAGATAGTAATAACTGAATATGAATGCATAATGTATTGAAAATTATAAATTTATTTTAAAAAAAATTATGATAAAATATTTCGTTAATATGTTGTCCATTATATATATATATATATATATATATATATATATATATATATATATATATATATATATATATATATATATATATATATATATATATATATATATATATATATATATATATATATATATATATATATATATATATATATATATATATATATATATATATATATATATATATATATTATATATATATATATATATATATATATATATATATATATATATATATATATATATATATATTTGTATGTGAAAAACGGAAACAGGTTGTAGACATATAACATATGAATATTATATGTTATACGTGAAAACATAAAAATAGTAAATATTAGAAAACCTAAGTAAACCATTTTGCAAATGAAAATCGGTGTTTTATCATAATGATGTTGCGGGACGGCGTCACATTCCTTTTATTACCCAAGTCCTAAAGCATGTTTATGAGTAATATGGTAAAATTATATTGCTAAAGATATTTTTCTTGACTTTATCGACAAATATCTGTATTCATAAAATTACAATAATTCATGAATATATTAACAATCATTTGAAGCTACATTAAAATGCAATAGAAATCTATAATATTGTCATCCGTTCATTCTTCATTTCATTTCTTACAGTTAGTTTAAGTGAAATTTGCTTGGTAGCCATACAGCATACCTCACGTCACGTCAGTATACGCCACTTAAGTACCTACTTATCAGTGGCAAAGTATCCATTCAACACAATTCCCATTAGGCCATCTTTTTTACATCTTAATAAATAAATAAAAGTAATTTACAATAAATGAATTGGGATGTAAAAACACTAATGAAATATAAATCAATATTTTTAAAAATTTTGTTTGGCTATTTGTACATATCTTTGGATTTACTGGAAGAATTTGAATAAAAGATTAGCATATCGGATAAAGAACTATACTAGACCAGCTGAATTATAAGAAATAATGAAATACTGCCGTAACAAAAATTATTGACCTTGATAAGCACTTTCCAATGACATAAAATCAAGGATATAGAACACCTAATGTAGAACCACTATAGAATATCTAAACTAAAAGAAACCAGAAAACGCTGTTTAGTAAAAGTTGTTGAAAATAACTTTGAGTAGTAATTATTGAACGGTATGAGCGGTTTTAACACATATACACACATAAACAAAGTTTATAAGTAAAACAGTATATGGGTGATTCTTAGATAACTGTGATTTTTACGACTCAAAATTTTTGAAAATTAAAAATGTTCCAAAACTTGTGTTTTGGGTTCTATTGGCCCTTTATTATGCTCAGAATTAAGCCTGTAACGTATTCCTACTACAGCCCCAATGGATCAGAAATTAAAACATAAATTGAGAATTTTAATGCCACGGTACTGACATCTAAAGAAAATATTCAAAATACTTGCCTAAATCTTTTTAATATCTTAAAATAATGAAACAAATGATAAAGTAAAAGTGTTCGATGATCATACAGAGACATTTAGGTATTTTTTTCTTGATTTCAACAATCTTTGGAATTTATTGATAGTAGAATTAAAATTACAATGTTTATAATAGTCTTAGAATAAAACGAAGTTTAACTTAAGTTAATTAATTAAATTAATCAAAATTTTTAACAATTTTAAACTCAAAAAAACAATAATAATAATTAATAAATTAAAATATCAAGGAAATATGAATTTAAATGTTATTTATTATTTTTACCATGGTACTGACATCCACGGTACTGACATTTGAATGCTTAATCAACCTAATTTAATTACTTAGACATAATTAAAATAATTATGCAAATATTTTCGATTGTACATGTTAAATTAAATATACATTAAGTATAATTGACATAAACACTGTATTCACACGCGTAAACTTCAATACCATGGTACTGACATGTAATTTTATGACTTACCTTTTTAAAAACAAAACAAATTATTTCTGTCATAACAAAGGGACAAAAAATAAACACTCAGCTTTGAATAGTACACAAATAGTCCTTCTTTAAAATGCCACCAGAGCGAGCGAACGAAACTCAATAGAAGATGGCGCTTAGGCGGCAAATATTTTGAATTTGAAAATTGAATAAAATTTCAGGACATAAATCAATGACTATTATTTTTCTTTAGCAACCAATATTGGGGTGTAACTGCAGCATAATTTGATAGAATATACAATATATTTTAGTAATAAAAGCTAAACTTTAGATTGTAAAATGAGTCTTTATAGAAATTTATAAGTTTAGTTTGAAAAACAAAAATCAGACATGCCACGGTACTGACATTTTGGGTGTATTTCTGTAAGTTATTCATGATCCATGAATACTTATGTTTTAATAAACAATGTCAACGGTAAAATATAATCGAATTTGTTGTATTTGTAATTATTTTATCAAAATGAATCATGTTGAACAATAAAAAAAGTACTAGACATAAAAAATCACGGCTATCTGAGAATCACACATATGTAAAACAGTATAAAATATAATTAGAACTATTCTAATACACAGAATTCACTGTAAGCATTTTTTTATAGCTCCACGCTTTATCCTGCAGAGCAGATCTTGTCTCTCTACCTGCCATGTGGGAGACACTCGGTTCTTCTTCCCCCTGTTTTAGGAAGAGAACAAATAAAAATAATATGAACTAATTCAATACCCCGGGTAGGGATCCAAACCCACAACAACCACGCCTCCATCAGATGCTATTCCTCAGTGTCACGATAACGTAGTATTAAACATAAATAACATAAAAATTACATTAAATGTAAATAATATAAATTGAATTTCTATTTATCCTTATGGCCCATAACGATACGATCTTTATGTATATTAAGCGACTCGGACGTACTTTCGAGCCAAGTACTCGAAGCAGTTGGGTCAGCGTGGCGCAAGCAATTTCGGTTTCCTTAGTGCAAATAGGATGGGGTTGTTAAATAGACTTTAGCCACGCCTAGTAGATGCGGAGGGTAATATATATTATAATATTTCTTTAACACCATTCAGTAAAGTTTTCACGCCGCAATTTCACCGCCGACGTTTCGCAGTTAGGACGTGCGTAAATGCTTATGATAGTGAAATATGATTCTACTATGTGGATTGGAGTATTATAATAAAACTTATATATGGATTATGTGCCCGTCGTAGTTCAGCGGTACAGCATTTGACTGTAAGCGGTTGTAGGTTCAATTCCCGCTCGGTGAGAATGAATTAATATTCATTTTCTTCATTCTGGAAACTAGACAAAGCGCGATGTTGAGTTCCCCTTGACTCGACACACAATATCTCGAAAAACAAATAGCGCAGAACGGAGTACCTTAACACTAGAGTCCCTTAAACACCTACAACTGGAACTGCCTACCCTCATTTACCTGATTTGATAACACAAAGTAAGTAACAATATTGGGTTAGTACATTTAATAAGACAAAATGTCTCTTTAGAGGACAAAATATACAACTCAACGCCGAACTGTATCTAACAGAGTAGGGAAATAAAAATTTCATAGTCATTGAAGATTCCCTCGTAAAAATCGAACCCATAACTTTGTCATGGCGTATTTAGACGCCGTCTGAATTATATACCTACTTTCAATGCCTAAACATGTTCCGAATTGTCAGATTCAAAACTGTTTTGTAGTCGATATTCAGCGCCTGGGCGATATTACAACTACTAACATGCCGGTCTACTACGATTATTTCCGTGATTTTATCGATATAATCGAAGACGCTTGTGCGTGTGCGAAATGCATCTTTAACATCAAAATGCCTCCACGGAATCGATAAAACCAAAACTGCATGTAATTAGCTGTTTCAGTATTGACACCATAAACACCATTCACATATTAAGCCGTCTGGCTTGCATTTTCGCCTTTATCGAATAAAAATTGTTAAATGTACCGATATTTATCTTTGTTAAATTCCATTTTAACACCTGTAACTCAGAACTGAATGGACCAAACAAAAACCAGTAAACGAGCAAAATGTCTTGACAATGATCAAGAACAACAAAGTATTCCATTTCTTCCTTTTGAGATAAAGTTTCCACCTTAAAAAAGTAAAATAAGTCGGTGTTTTGCTTTCTCCCGCATGGCAGGGAAGGCAAAGGGTAGGTTACCTTTGCATGTCAATACACTATATTTCCGCTTTCCACTCAATTTTTGAGACAATGTGTGTTGAGATGCTAAACTCAAGGCCACACTTTGGTCTACCGGAGTCTTTATCATTTTCGTCGTCTTTATCACAACTATCGAGTGTGATATTACCAATCAAAGTATCGGTCTCATTATATCAAATGTACTCTAATATCACTAAGATATTCAATAAATATTTCATAACGTACATACAAATATACATTAACAGGTACCATTTCTAATATTTATGTATCTATACTTAAAGTAGGTGGTGATAACACGGTTGAAGCCTATTTACATAGGAAGGTCCCTTTATTAGCCCGGCAGATTATCCCTACGTTATTGTGTGACGCCATTAACCATCGAAACTTCGCTTTGTCTTCATGAAACATCTTATCTTTATTTACCTTTACTCTAAGTTTTAGATTTACATCATCCTTTGAATTACCTAAAAGATTTAAATCTAATATGCACATATACGGACGTAACAAAGGAATATATTATTATATATTTATTAATATAAATTAAATTAAATTAAATAGCTACATGATTTTTCCCAGCTAAAGCAGGGTGTGATGCTAAGAGACTCATTCTCCCACTTTCCGCCTAATTTTTTAGACATTGCGACAAATATGCAGGAAAAATGAATGTCTCAGAAAAAAAAATATCTGGAACATCTGACGAAGGAGCATAATAGATTAAAAACGTAATAACATTAATGTACGTAATGATAATTTCCACATGAATTAATTCTACCGTGTACGCAACACTAAAGCAGTGCTCTAACGTGTAGAATTTTTTGACCTGAGGTTTTTTTTTATAATCTCGAGTATGAGTATATTTTTAATATTTCAAGTTTATTTTTAGACACGGACCACATTTCGACGCTCATAAAGAGAATTTTTAGAAATCAGAAAACTGTTCAGCGTCGTGTACATTTTTATATATTATTACGTCACCATCATTGTAAGTTCAACTAACAAACTGAGTTTAAATTTCGAATTGTAATTTGTAAAAAACACAAATGCTTTATCCATATGTAAATATTTGTTTTTATAAAAGTTACCTGTATACTTCTGTATACGCCACAACAAAAATACAAATACAAATACAAATATACTTTATTGCACAACATAAATATATATATACATTACATAAAATATACATGAAAAAAAAAAAACATAGTTTTCAGACATTTCCAATTACTGCCATTGTAAAATACGCTATTGCTATTACAAAATAAACGTTAAATACATGACGTTCAGAAGTTACCCATAAAAAACAAAGGAACAACTTCTGCTAACAAAATGTATAGAGTTTTCATGTTGAAGCAAAAGTTTTATAAGCTTTAACCACGTGATTGCGTTCATCGCTTCAGGCATCGTTAATAAAGTAACAGCTCTATTTTAAGAACGTACCTAACTTATTGGACAAACGCTTTTGACCTACAAATTTTAAAAGATATTATAGAGGGATAATATATATTTACGGTATACTGCTATTCAATCTCATAAAAATGATGTTAACGACCACTTTACTTATAATTATTTTAGTACAGACTTAATTTTGGTAAAGAAAAATTTTGACCACAAACTAATTCTGATCCATTCAATTTAACTGTAAAAGGATATTAATTTGCATTCAGATGACTTTATTTAGCTGAAATTCGCTTTAAGCGATAAATTTATGCTCTAGTAGAAACGAAATATTTAAAGTAATCTGTTCGTTAAATGCGGCATTTCCTGACCAAACCGCAGACACTCCGAACTGGAACCGGGACATAAACTAGAAGATGTTATCATTTGACTCTACGTAACGAAATGGCCTTGAATAAGTGTTTGTCACAAGCGATACAGTTTTGGTAAATAATTTTTACTCTGATTACCATTTTACAGTTGTCTAGTAAATTTAATACCACAATTCATATATCGGAGGTCAACGTGGGACCTGAATTTTTTCAGATTCTGTCGCCACGATTGCCTATTTGTTTTATATCTTTGATATTGTTCTTATGAAGTCTTCAACTTTGAAGGTAGTATATATTTTGTTTTCTTTTTTATTTTTTAATTATACAATTTGGATAAATATATATAAATATGTATTGCAAACTTATAAATTATAAACTAGGGGAACGGACGTTACTCTGCCTAAGAAAGAATCGTCACTGCACTCATGATATACTTATTTATATATTTATTAGGATCGCCAACAAAATATACATAACATTATTTTAACTGCATTCGCTAAATGTTATTCCTATTGCATACAATCACATTATGTACTTTTGATTTGTTTTTCATTTATTAATTTGAATATAAATAAAACTATAAATTAAACTACATATTTAAAAGAGATTCAACATAAATGTCAAAAATATAAAAATTAAAAAACACTAATACTTTTGGCGCTCCGTAATAAATTCACTGTAATGATATCACTCTCAGATCAGATCAGATCTGTATGATATTCACTGTAATGATCTATAATGTGTACATCGAATATTTTTACGAAAAAATAATATAAGGCTTGTAAATTTTATTACAGTATACATCGAATGCAGCGCCACTTACAGAGTCCAATTGTATTTTCCACCTATTAAGGAAGTACCTGTTGAAATATACACACAAATTTAACTTAAATTGGTTGAGCCGTTTATGTATCATACACGTATAGAAGATTTTTATATTATACAAGTGACCGCCCTCGGCTTTGCCCGCTTGAACTACTCGAACTTCAGTAGCTAACATCACATATCTATCTCTTAATTAAACTGTCTAAAAACCGTATATACAAAGTATTGGTCCCTTCTATGATGACCACCAAAGATCATGCTTGGCCAAACTTAGATGTAGGGAAACAATCCAAGATCATCTCACTTGGCGCTGGAATACGAGGACCAACCCCAATTAAAGGGAAAAGGTACGAAAGAAAAAGAAGAATATACGAACATACACGCATAAGCTGAATAGCAAACAAATGATAAAAATCAAAACCAAACTCCACACTGAATATATATTTTTTAAAACGAAAGTAGAAGTGTATCTAAATTGCTCAATTAAATCTAATAATATACAAGGGAGTCGTTCTCGAGGCGCAAACGCTCTATACCGCTGTATAATTCTTATCTTAATGTTTAGTTTGCCTGTAAAGGTATACAAAATAATACTCGCATGGAGGTCCACTTCATAGTTTATAGCCCAGTTTTAGATTCTTCACTTATGTCACGTCACGTTACTCATTATGCTCGGCCTCAATCTTATGGACCTTAATTTAAACATCAACTATTTTGATATTAAGTAAGTTTTATTTAGATTATTTTTATGTCTATTATTTTTTATTCGAAGATATAATAATATCTTTAACATCAACAAAGCAGAGCCCATCGCATTGTAGGAGGAGGAGCTAAGGAGCTAAGAAGGATTCGAGTGTAGTTTTAAGGGAGCCCCTTTAAAATGCATTAACACTTACCTCCACTATCTGAGCTCATCACACTACCTAGCCAAATCCGAAATGATTCACACTAGGAATAGTACTAAGCAGATCAAGATCTATAATAAAATATAGAGCAAAGTATAGAGAGATTTTTATTTTCATAGCTATTAGTTTATATGCGGTTGATGTAGGCGCAAAAGGTATCTTTCGCGCCTACATCAACCGCATACAAATTAATTATATATTACTGGTCAGTTCATTAGTAAGTCGAAGTACTTTAATGTTATGATTTTTAGGAATATTCGTTTCCCATGGAACTATAAGTTCTACCAGTATTCGAGAGCAAAGAAAAATGTCCGGTCTTTGTGACAGCACCATATTACCATCCAAGTAACTAAATGCACAAAAAAGTAAAATGAATACTTCAAAAACTAGCTTCGTATCTTACATTCAGTTAATTTCTAAAATTATTGAACATTTTTTCTTTATAACTTTATAATATATTATAATAAGAGTATACAACTTACTACTCAAACTTGTGCTATAAAATACTTTCTATACATAATACAACGCATCGCAGCCAACTTTAATTTTCACATTCCCATGAGACGAAAGTTTAAAGACTATGAAAACATAACTTTTGCGATAACTCGGGTAAGGATATATGGAACAAAATGGGAATACCTAAATAGTTCCCTATTGTTTTAGATTTCTAAAGTAAGTATATGTTGTACGACTCATATGTAAAATGTAATTCACTATAGGATTTTTTTAAGCTATACTTTTTTTTATCTACAGTTATGGTACAAATTTAACAATACTCACTTATTTTAGACTCGATTTCCTAACTAATGTTATGATATATTATTGTCAGCAACTATTACAATACATTGATTCTTCACAAAAACTAGACCTTGACCAATAAAATTGACGCGACGCTGTTTTTGTAACGAAAAATAGCAAATATTTTAAGCAAGTTCACATTAAGGACTACATTTGAAGGTTATATAAAAACTATGTTACTTTATATTTTATTTTAAAAACAATATTGAATTTAATCATGTTTCATCGCATACAGCATAGTCGACAAAGATAACCTTGTGGCAAGACACTCCGTTTTCCTCTTTTCATCCAAATTCGGGACATTTAAAGTTTCTTGCTCTTAAAATATTTTAATTTTAGACAATTATAACACCTTATTATGCCATACTTATGAACTAAATTTATCAACAATGGACTAATTAATAAATATAATAATAGACAATACAAAAATATTGTTAACTTGAGATAAACTTAAAATTTAAACAAACATTATATGAAGTTAGTCAATAAAGCACACTGTAACAATAGTGAGGGAGGAGTTTACCTCTATTGTGTTATTGTTCTAACAGAATATAGAAGTTTATTTGATTGTTTATTTTGTGACTTGTGCTGGTGATAAATGAAAACTGCAATGTGTAACGTACATAGGTACTCGTAGTGTCACAAGACATTATTTTGATTTACTTTACTTGTAAGGATTTAATGCTTATATACATACATAGGTAGTATACATCTAGTACATATTTATATAAATATTAAAATATGACCTGACAAATTTAGTTTTAACACGCTTTTATTATCTTACTATGTGTATAACGGAAACTTTGAACATGATTTTTACTGACTTTAAAATGTCAGATTAATTTGAAACTTTGAATATATACTTATTCACTATGATAATACAATAATTTTAATTTAATATAATTAAATCCAAATTCCTAGTAATAAATAAATAAATATATATATATATATATATATATATATATATATATATATATATATATATATATATATATATATATATATATATATATATATATATATATATATTTTTAAAACCAAAAATAAAAATTAAAAACAGGTCCTAGTAATTACCGACCAATATCTGTTCTGCCAGTAATATCAAAATCTCTTAAAAATCTTTGTTGTACATCCTTAGATCTATACTTCGATGTCTTCCACATCAAGCCCGTCTGATGATATATAACTCACTAGTAAAATCTCACCTATATTTAATCGAAATATTAGTTAGCGCTTCTAAAACTAACTTACAACGACTTCACATATCACAAAATAAAAATAAACTACTTTTTCACTATCCATATCTAACACCCACAGAAACAATATACAAAGACACTAATTTATATGCATACGGAACCAACCAACCAAGTAATGCCAATATGGCCGTTACCCACATAAAGTACCCTCAACATTATAATATAAATTATAATTATTTTTAATCTATTATTATTACATACCTACATACAAAACAGATTATATACACATGGCAACTGCCAAATAAGATATTTCCAACATTTCTATAGTACTATTTAATATATAATATCCCTTTAATATAACCATAATTCTATAATATACTATCACATGCAACATAAGTATACAGGGAGACGACCGAACAACCTTGGACTACAGAAGACACGAACTAAGTGTGGGAACAAAATGATAACTTTCCAAGGAGTGATGCTGTGTGGTTTACCACCGTTGATCAAAAACAGCAAGTCGTTTAATGAGTTTAAATCTAAGCTTCACACATGCATTCTTAGCGATTATTTACTTCTTAAGAGTTGAAGGCATGGATTTGAACTCATTGGACGATTATAATCTTTTGCTTTATTTCATACTTTATATTATATTTCCTTCACGTTCATTAATCTGCACTTAGTTCACTAATGCCTGCTGTAATATTTGATACTATTTAATTTCTTTTTCTCACGTAAATGACTATGTTGAAATGAGAATAAAATCTTTAAGCCGTAAGTCAATTCTTCATGAAAGTCAAAATAGAACAAAAAAGTTATTTTAATAATTTCTATCAGGAATAGTGTAAATAAGAAAAAATATATTTTATTGTAAAAAAAACGTGGGGTGCATGGTGTCAATAGGTATAAATTACACCCCCACCCTTTTTTTACAATAAAATACGTACATATTTTTTAAATTTCATATTTTAAAATATATTCCGCATTTTGAGAGAACTAATTATTTTCATTTTCTTCGCTCTGGTAACAAGGCAAAACGCGGCGTTGAGTTCCACCACTCAATTTAATAAACGCATAAAAACTATAACAAAAAATCAGATTTCCTACAAATTACAGCTACTATAGTCCGATGAATAGCTCCGCCAATCACCAACAGATGCTGGGAGCATAAACATTTTATCACTTTGAGATTCTTATTTCTGAATTATTTTTAACTATTTTATAAATTAATTATTTTTAATTATTGTATTTTTAACTATTTCTGTTAAACGTAGGTATTATTATATTTTAGAAATATTATATTTCTTTTTCGTATTAAAATTTTAGCATATAAAAATCAATTTAAAGTTAGCTAACAATATCTTTTCAAACGCTTTTTTATATACATTTTATTATAGACTTTTAGAATCTAGTGTAATTAATTAAGTTATCTTTGTGTAACCCAGTGTTTCCCGTTCTGTGTGTCACGGAGCCCTGGAGCATCGCGAGACTGAAGTCGCATGATAGTCCATGTCCATACAGTTCTATACCTGATAGTAAGTTTGACTACCTGTTGTTGTGTTTTGCAACATACGACGAGCTTTCGCCTGGATGCTTTGAGAGGCGTCGTCCAAAGTTGGTAAAGACTCAAGAGCTTCGCAGTGCAAAGAAGATTTAGAAACCCTGGTCTAGCCTAGTATATACTATAAAGTATATATATATATATATATATATATATATATATATATATATATATATATATATATACATATATATATATATATATATATATATATATATATATATATATATATATATATATATATATATATATATATATATATATAACTTTAACATGTATGACATACCCTTTAAGGAATTATTTTTACGTGACCGTCTCTTTTATTTCTTCTTGAAGGTGACTGACTCTTGCATATATGTATTTTTTATCATTCTTTCATCACTCATTTTCTCGAGAATGACCCTCTCTTCTCTCTTGAGCACGTTCTACTATCAAATTAATCTGCGTACAACAAGCAATTCATCTTCAGGTAAACAACTTTCATTCCCATTTCGTTTGTTTCACAACTTGAAGACAAAGTGACATGGGATTAAATGTCTCTAAATACTCCTCAATTATATGTATTACATATAATTGACATGTATGTACATAAGTAAATAATTTAATCAATAATTTGAAATTAAATTACGATATTTCTTAAAAAAATAAACCTTTTGTACGTAATATATATTTTCTTGTTTATGAAATGACTCCTTTCAAATACACTGTGTATATAAATACGATTACACGTTAAACAGAGTAGCTTGTACAAATTGAGTAGATTTCTGTTGCTTTCAAACTGCACATTTCTGTAGTCAACGCCTAATTTAGAAGCAAATAAAATTATGTAAACGAGCTATACGATAATAAGTTTCTCGTAACAGTTCTTAGGGGAATACTAGCAATTTTCAGTGAAAACTGCATAGCGATTACGATCTTGTACAAAAGTAGTTTAGTAAGTCACTGCTGCGACTGCTTGGAGAATAATATTCCTTTTATTAAACAACTTTTTACACTTTCAAACTTTAAGAGGAAGTTCTTAATAACAATTATTTCTTTTTAATTACAGTTTTTGGTTCACAGTTTAATGGATATTAATTTCAAAGATGTAAAGTATGTTGATCATAAATTTATTGAATGTTAATATGGTAATATGTTTCTAATTCATATGTATATATATGTCTAATATGTTTCTAATTCATATGTAAGCATCCATGGAATTGGTTTCCTACATCAAAGCAACAAAAAAAAAGAAATGTATAAAATTATCGTATTTAAGATAAATAGATGTTATTATCAAAGACTAGCTTCCATTGTGCGTATAATATTTACATATATATATATATATATATATATATATATATATATATATATATATATATATATATATATATATATATATATATATATATATATATATATATACATACCTAAATAAATATCTACAAGTAATACTGCGCCACAATGCCCCCATTTAAAAATTAATTTCAATGTTCTGACCAAGATAATTTACGGCACTCGGATCAGTTCACAAGAGGTATTCCTGAAAATGAAAGCTTGTGTAATTTGTTACAAGACTTTTCTTAATCGCACCGTAAATCTGAAGACTTATTGTGATATTCATAATGAGTATTCGTAAAGTAATGAACAAAAATTAGAAGAATTTAAAATATGGTTATATGGTTGGGAGATTTTATTAACATAATATGTAGTTAAATTATAAATATATTAAGATATTATTTGAAAAAGTGGAGTTGCCATTCTATTGGCTTAATATGCTCCATGGAATACGGAAAGGAATAAAAGGAATTGACTCACGTTACACAAAATACAGTTGCACTTTAGCAGCATTACTTATTATATAAAAATACAAATCTCACCTACGTACCTATTTCACGTTGAGCTACAATTCTCAGTCCAATTCACCCTTGACCGTTGTTTTAAAATAACAATTATAAAAAACATATGACATGAAAATATAAACATTAACAAAACACACAAAATAAAAATGTGTTTTTAATTAACATTCTTTTATTAAAAAATCTCAATAATAAATAAACCCTAGGGTACATAATATATACAATGAAATATAAAATTAGCGAAAGCCAATGTTAGCTTAAAAAGAACATTGACTAAGCTATTAGTACTAGGGTACTAGGGTAAATATTACACGCACAATGGAAGCTAATCTTTGATAATAACATCTATTTATCTTAAATACGATAATTTTATACATTTCTTTTTTTTTTGTTGCTTTGAAGTAGGAAACCAATTCCATGGATGCTTACATATGAATTAGAAACATATTAGACATATATATACATATGAATTAGAAACATATTACCATATTAACATTCAATAAATTTATGATCAACATACTTTACATCTTTGAAATTAATATCCATTAAACTGTGAACCAAAAACTGTAATTAAAAAGAAATAATTGTTATTAAGAACTTCCTCTTAAAGTTTGAAAGTGTAAAAAGTTGTTTAATAAAAGGAATATTATTCTCCAAGCAGTCGCAGCAGTGACTTACTAAACTACTTTTGTACAAGATCGTAATCGCTATGCAGTTTTCACTGAAAATTGCTAGTATTCCCCTAAGAACTGTTACGAGAAACTTATTATCGTATAGCTCGTTTACATAATTTTATTTGCTTCTAAATTAGGCGTTGACTACAGAAATGTGCAGTTTGAAAGCAACAGAAATCTACTCAATTTGTACAAGCTACTCTGTTTAACGTGTAATCGTATTTATATACACAGTGTATTTGAAAGGAGTCATTTCATAAACAAGAAAATATATATTACGTACAAAAGGTTTATTTTTTTAAGAAATATCGTAATTTAATTTCAAATTATTGATGAAATTATTTACTTAGTACATACATCTCAATTATATGTAATACATATAATTGAGAGTATTTAGAGACATTTAATCCCATGTCACTTTGCCTTCAAGTTGTGAAACAAACGAAATGGGAATGAAAGTTGTTTACCTGAAGATGAATTGCCTGTTGTACGCAGATTAATTTGATAGTAGAACGTGCTCAAGAGAAAAGAGAGGGTCATTCTCGAGAAAATGAGTGATGAAAGAATGATAAAAAATACATATATGCAAGAGTCAGTGGTTGGCGTGGTAGAGAGAGAACTTGACCTTCAAGAAGATACAGGAGAGACGGTCACGTAAAAATAATTCCTTAAAGGGTATGTCATACATGTTAAAGTTATATATATATATATATATATATATATATATATATATATATATATATATATATATATATATATATATATATATATATATATATATATAACTTTAACATGTATGTATATATATTTTAAACAGAATCATCGCATAAATTAAACATTGTAAAAAAAAATACTTTTTTTAGCTTTATAATCCAAATAGTAAAATAATAGTAACTTCGCACAGCGTTGGATTTCTTGTAGAACAAGCAATTTAACCTCTATTTACCTTCCCCGTTTTCACGTCGCTTCACCTAATATGTATGGACGAGGATGTCACCCAATATGATACTGTACCTAGCCAAAATATATGACTGCCTCTAATAGAAATAGGTAGATGTATTTGCATGCTTATGTTATTTCATTTTGTTTTCAAAAAGTTCTACATATGCCAAATTGATGAAAAGCAATCGTCAATTCTCGCAATAATTTACAGAAGATTAAATAATAATATTAAGCTATATTAAGGTAAGTTTTTGACGTATTAGACTCTACCGCTGTAAAACTGTAAACCATTCCAGGTCAACAACAGTATAAGTCGCCTTGAATAAAAAACGTATCGGGTCAGTACGTCATTCTACCTCTCGTAAAGCATAAATTTGTAACCATGTATAAGTGCTACAAGTGGTAGTGCTATTACTGTGTACATAAATACAGCTATTCTGTATATTACTTAGTCTTGCCATACATTTTGTTACGAAGAAAAACATTTTTTTTTAATATGTAATTTTTTTTTTAATTTATTACACTACCGACAGTACGTAGCCTTTTTAACTTTATAATTTTATTTTCTTATCATCTTTATTAATTAAAATACTATTAGTTTATAATGATCATAGAAACTTACTTTACATTTCTTTTTTTTTGTTTATTATCACTTGAATACAGTCCTTTAAACGTTGAGGCCAGTTATCAATAGCAGCATGCTCTCTTTCTATGGGAAACTTCTTCACTGCCACTCATATGGATTGTTTTAGGGACTCCAAATTTTCATGAGGTTTGTAATTGTTCCAAAAACGAGCCTTACTCTTTTAAACGGACCATAAATCATAATCCAGTGGATTAATATCAGGACTAGATGACGGCCAGTTTTCAGCTCTGATTAAGTCCCGAAAGTACGTTTCCAACCAAGATTGGGTGGATCGAGCTTTACGATCTGGCGCCGAGTCATGCTGAAAGGATCATTCTTAGTTATTGAAAATGGTGTATTTAAGGAGCTTAACTATATTCTCAATAATGGTATTTTGATACAATGTGCCTATTTTTTTTTCACAAAAATAGGGCTCAGTCCCTCCTTCATAGCTAACACCCTACCAAACCATCACTGAAGTCGGATAATACCCACGTTGTACTCTGTTCACTGTTTGGAAATTTTCATTAAAGTTTTCAGCATAAATACAGTCACTTTGTTTAAAAAAATATTGCTTGCTATTGTAAAAATGTTCTCATCCGTAAACAAAACTTTTCTTAGACCTGACCTCGCATTGCGTACCGCTTAAGTAATTGAATTGATTTTACCACGCTATTCTTTTTTAATTGTAAGTATATTTATAGCCAGACTATATTGTATATACAAATGAATCTCTAACTCCCATGGTCATTTCGAATAAAACAATTTTGCTGATATTTTTTTTGTTGTGTTAGTTATTGAAGTTAGAGAAGGTTCTTATGAAATAAAAAAAAGATATAGAAGGACACGAAAATGTATTTATGTAGTTCATTTCATACGACGTGATTGATTGTAATGATTAAATGACTTATATGTTTTGACTTATAAATAAAATCGAAGTATTACTTTGTGATTTCAAAGTAATTGTGTTATTTATACACTACTTAGATACAAACCAACATGTTTTGTGTCGTGTTTGAAAAATTGCTAGTTTTTATTCAGAAGTTTCCACAGGATCGGTATTCACGTAGGAAAAAACACGTATACCGCGCTTGAGTAGTAGAAAATGATCATTAATATACATACATTTTTCATTATTTTTAATAGACAGTGATTTATAAGGATAAAGCTTATACGTAGCCGACATCAAACAGGCGAAGCAGCGGAAAGATAATTAGTTTAATAGTAAAGTACATAACTATAAATATATGAGCTTGATAGTGTTAAAGGGTAGAAGTGTATTGTGTAAATCGTTCTTAATCGTAAAAATGGTATCATGAATTGTGAAATAATAATAATAAATAGATTGCCTTTTTTTATCTTCTTCCTGACATGTTAACTTGCAGAAGGCAATGGTTAAACTAATGTTGAGAAAACTTTGTCATACCAGAAAAATACTTTTCTCCATCTAGTAGTACTCATGTATAATAATTTAGGAACACATATATATATATATATATATATATATATATATATATATTTGGAACTGTATATATAGATACTTTGGCATAGAGACGAGGACCAATTAGATAAGACCGTACTATTTGCAATAAGGAAACCGAAATAGCGAGCACCGCAATGACATAACTGCTTTACACACTTGCTTGTGAAGTGCCTTGAACTAACAACGTGAACTTCACATTATTATGAATTTTCACAGTTATTAAATATTCGATATATCGTTAACGAAACTTTTCGGTGCGAGAAGTATCGATACCCACCATCACTATTCCCACTCTTAGTAAAACAAGTGCTCAATCGCGTTCACGCTGATTCGTGAATTGCTTGTCGTTCGGAAAGGTTGTTGTTAATGTTGATATTATGAGTTCATTTTATTTTATTGTACTTGTATTATTTTATGTTTAAAAGGTATCATTTTGTAAGCAGTTAGGAATTTCATATTTCTGATTGATTAAAGTGAAATATTGTTAATTCAGGGTAGTTCTCAATTAAATTAAATATGGTCTTATACTGAAGACCATATTTAATTGCCTTGTTTATAATATTTATCACTTCTGGTTCCTGAAAAGATGTTTGTTATTCAATATTTTCACCTTACTTATAATAGAATTTTCATTTTCAAATTTTAAATGTAGTGGATTTTACTACAATTTTATTTAAATCTTTCTACTAGCCAACCACATTTTGTTAAATTCTACGGTGAAATTCATTAATTAGCATTTTTGTGCGCATTTCCAGTGTTTTCAATGCGTGGGCAGGCTTAATGCGGTTTGTCGACTTGCGATCAGCGAAGCATGGCCATGCGGGCGTGTTCGAGAGCTCTAAAGTGCCTATTATATTAATAAGAATATTATTTTTCATGAAAAATGTAGATGTATGTAAATTTTTTTCCGTCTAGTGTTATTTAGTTAAGTTGCATTGGATTATAGAAAACATAATGTCATATTACCTGTCACCCAACATCACCATCACTCCATAACCATCATCACCATTTTCGCCTTTAGGCATTGTTTTTAGTTTTTAACTTTACTTAAGAGTGTTCATGTATGAACCTTAAGATGTTGTATTCGAAATCCTCAATAAGCAGTGTCGTTTTACTAACCCCATTTTATCACAATAAATAAATTAATAAGGAAATATGAATTACTTCCTATTTGTGCTTTGAAGATAAAGTCACTCAGTTTATAACCGAAATAGATGCTATTAAGCCTCTGCGCCCACTTTAAGTCGCTCCCTACAAAAGTCCTCCCTTTGAGTGTTCTTACTTAATCTTACTTATATTAGGCACTTTGAAAATAGCCCCGGAATACAAATATTAACTTATTTAATCTGAACTTCAAAACTTATTTCCAAAATATGATTAGAAAGGTATTGTAATTTAACTTTAGCCTATTTTTAATATTTTTTTACATGTCCTATTTATTATCAGAATAAAATCACAATTTGAAATTACCGGTACTAGAAACCACGACTCTTGGAAACGGACCAGTAAGCCATACGTTATTTTCGAGCCACGTCAAAATTCTTATACGTTTATAATTAACAACGCAAAAGGACGTGTCACTCCACTTTCTACTGTATGATAAATTTCTGTTCTTGGTTAATGTGTGGCAATCATAACCAACCGAATCATACTTTGTACTTTGTCAATTTAGATCTCAAAAGATATTTTCACATATAGTTGATAATTATCCTTGCACGTCAAATACCACTACGAACGCAACAGCGTAATATAGGGCTACGGAGCTCAACGCCGCGTATTTAGACTAAGGCAATTAAAAAAATTATGTCACGAACAAGAGCAAACTAGCCAGGAAATTCTTATTAAAATAATTTAGTAATTTGAATTAAAACTATGGTTTAAATTCCAGTAGGTAGGTACTTTACGAAATTAATGAAATTGAATTATTATTGAAATTGAAATGATGATGTGGTGAACACTGTGCCTTATCTATTGAGAAACATAATAAGTTTATTTAGAGTAAAAATTGTCAGAAGCGTATAAAAAATAATTCATAATTTTTCAATTTTATATACATATATACGGAAACAAAACATTTTCAAATTTGTTCGCGAAATATTTTTCTATATCACTGGACAACTTCTTCCAAAGGTCCAAGTAAAGATCTCCAAGGAAGAAATAATTAAATCGTTGAAAAACTTGGACTGTTACAAGGGATCAGGTTCTGATGTTATTCCTCCACTGTTTATAAGTAACTGCGCGAAGAGTATATCTAATCCATTATTTATTATTTATAACAAATCACTTTAAGACGGAATATTTTCAATTCAGTGGAAAATAGCTAAAACAGTTATAAAAGCCAACAGCCGATAAATAAAAGTAATGATAAAAAAAAATGTTTTAAGCTATCGACCAATATCAATGCTTTCAACTCTTGCTAAAGTTTTCAAAAAGCTTATACTTCCTCTATTAATTTGCACACTTTAAGCCTCTAATCAGTGATACTCAACATGGATTTATTTAGTCTAGGTCTACATGTACTAACTCAGTGGAATTTACAGAGACCCTGCAAAAAAAAATCTATTGATGCCGGCCATCCATTGATATTCGCTGAACTGTATTGGGCTCTATTTCTCCAGTTCCACGTTTATGTCACCTAGCAAATGAGCAATCTACAAAAATTGACATGTTTTGGGAATAACTTCTTAAAATCAAGAGTAAACACGCTTTTATAATTTAACAATACAAACCTATGTTATGTTTCGAATGTAAATACGTTGTGTTTTGATTATGTTGTAATTTTTTTCTTTATTCATAGTTTGAAATTTTTCAATTTTTAGTCTGTAAGGATAATTTTTACTATCAAGTTTCTTTTTTTTTTTCAAATTTTTCTCTCGCAAAAATTTTTGCATGTGGTGTTTATCGTAACAAACATATGTATAGTTCTTTTATTTTATTTTGAGTGTTAATGTACAAATGTTACTGTAAAACTGTACTGTACTTATGTGATAAACCAAATAAATAAATTATCTATACCTTAAGCCTTTTCATCAAGTAATCACACATCTAGTAATTTAAACTTTTAATCAAATAAATATGTTAACATATTGAAGATACGCCATTTCTAGAATCCCAAGACTTTGGATTGTATTCTTAGAATAAAGTGTTTTGTTTTTGCTCGTGTAGAGCATCTGGAGTCGATCGTCGTAGCTATTGCGTAGTATCGGTTCAATTGAAGTGAACTTGAAATAAAAAAAAATATACTCACACATTTGTGAGAACGCTGAATTACATTTGGAAGTGATTGAATATCAACTAACGTTGAGAGATCAACTAACATTGTAATATTTATTTGGGTGTTTTATGTACTACTAGGTACTTTGAGTTTATAATTACTTTGAAGTTAATCAAGGAAAAATATTTATGCGCAATAGTTTTTTTACAAATGTTTAAGATTTCGTTGCTCACAAAACAGTTACATAAGTAATGGATTAAAATACTTAAAGCAATGAAGACTTCTGTATAATAATATTAGCATTACAGTGCGTATATCATAATAAATGTTGCTGGTAACGTCATTTTGAATATGATAATCGAAGACATCTTTTGATATCTTTTTATTCGGAGTCGTGCATTTCTAAATCACTAGGACTATTCTAGCTTTTTCAAGACAGTATGCGTGCAACCGAGGGGTGTTCAAACATTGTGAATGAGTTGTCTTAACGACAACAAATCCACTACATAAAAAATAAAAAATATCGATCAAGTGTGGTGTAGTACTCAAGCAATGAAGGTTCCGTACCTATTTCATGACTGTAGGGATTCCGCTGATGAAAATACTATCTGTAGAAATTGACTAATTTAAATTTGTATTTGCACCCACTCATTTTGTATGAAATGAACTACAGTATAAGTTTATAATGGTATTTTTTTTCTGGGATATATATATTAATTTAAAAAATTTAGATATTTTCATTTGGTTGTACTATAATCTCTAACTTATTACCAAATTTCATAACTCTAGGATAACGGGAAGTACCCTGTAGGTTTTGATTACACGACGATTTTGACACAAAATGCAAAAAAATTTAGAATAATCTTTCTTATCTTCTCATATCTTTTGATTGCGTTGACCTAGAAATTTGATTATTACTGTGTCTTAAGAGATCATCAACTTGGATACTTGATATCAATTTCAACTTGATCCTTTTACGGGATTTGGAGGAAATCAGTCTTAACAAACAGGCAGACAGACAGAGACACAGACAGACAGACAGACAACAGAGTGATGCTATAAGGGTTCCGTTTTTTTCTTTTGAGGTACCGTACGGAACCCTAAAAATACCTTTTATATTTCATAAACCTGACAAAATATTTGTTACTATGCATATAATGTAAGGATGCCACAAACAAAAATAAATGAAGCTCGACAAAGTGTGTAAACTTCTTTCTAAAGCATTTGCAAATCACACCACTCGACGAGTATTCTGGGCAAACGCATTCACGCTCGCAAATAAAACATTTATCACGAGTGCGATTGAGTAGTAAACTTGGAGTATTCACTGCAATCGCCGACTATAAACACAATTTTAACTTCAAATGAATAAAGTTATGCAGTAAACAAGTACAAATACGCTTTGTTACAAGCTTGTTGTTTGGTTTGAGAAAATAAACGATGAATAAATAAGACAATAATTCATATAATACAAACGTTAGTCATAATATTTACTACAATCGTTTCAATTTGAAGACTTACTAAGCTCTTACTTACTTTCTTGAGCTTAGAGTAGCTTTTTATAACTAAAAAGCTCAAGATTACCTTATGCACTAAAAGGTTTTAGAGTTATTCCACAGCCGCCATGAGCCAAACGGCACTGGCCCGACTTTTAACCGACTTAAAAAAGTAGGAGGTTCTATGATCGACGTCTATATTTTTAATGTAGGTCCGGCTATTTCTTCGTTATTTGTGAAATGTTTTATAAAAATCTTATTTTATTTGAAAATCTTTTCTTTGAAGGTGGTGCCAAATCTGTATCTGATGGTATATTCGCAAACATTCACATTTTATAGGCTTGTTTCATATAATGTAATATAATTTTAATGAATTTGCTTCTTGTGTGCAACATCTGATGACATAGCTCAGCTGATGATAATGGCAGACATAATTCCTCAATGAAAAAAATCTTGAGATATTATAGTGACGTATAGAATACTAATTGTGGAATTACTCAATAATGTTAAGTTAATATGGCTTAACGTGTATAGGTACTATGTGATGATTAATAAATGAACTAATTAAAATGATATAAAATTGTAACTTGAAGTGTCGTCTGATATTAAAACTAATATCAATAACTTTATTATTAAGGTCATTAAAATAATATTTTCTACTTTTAAGTTCTTTTTTTTATTTGTGCATATAGCAGTATACTATGAAGCCGGTTTTAATTTTTTAAACTAAAATAAAACTATAGTACAAAAGATAAGGGTTTTGTTTAAAAACAAGAAGATTGTGATGTACTTTAATATAAGTATATAAATATTTCATACTTCTAAAATAACTTTACATTTGAAAAATGCAACTCAGTTGAAAATGCGAGATAAGCCATTTGGAAGTTGCTCGCTACCTTGTTTTGTTTTAGACGTCGTTCTACTTTTGCTTTGCCACAACAATTTTCTCTCGCTGAATATTCCTGCATATAAACATACTTTTCAGAGGTTGCCCTGCGTTCTTCTGTAGATGTATAGTAATTATTGCAGCTTCGACTTACTACAAAATGAATTAATTGCAAAATACTTTTCAGAAAAACAAAGATAAAATAATAATTCTTAATTTCCAGTATTTATGATATTTTGTTTGAGTCCATTCATAGCAAAACATTTGAAAGAGACAGGCACTCAGATTATTAAGCAATAAGAACATAGAAACCTACCTAGAGAGAAGAAACTGTTTATCCAGCCATTCAGGATGCAGTTGCCGATGAACCCATATTTATTTGGTGAGCGATGAACTTGGAGCACTGCTTAGGAATTACTATGTAAATGTAGACTTAAGACGCCTCTTTATAATGCTCATCAACTCCCACCCCTAAATTCAAAATCTTCCGTCAACTTAATACTACTCAATACTACTCAATCCAACGAAAAACAAAAAAAATATTGATGATATATCTAGACCGGCTAAAACCATTTAATAGATTATAAAGCATTTATATAAAAACTGCCCGAATTATATATAATTTAAAAGTACTCACATATAAAAGAGCTTTCCCTATTTGAAAATTAAAAACCCCTAACCATGTCAAACGATTTTAATCTATGAAAGCAACGTAAACCCAATCGGATTATGTACGATTTAAGAGCGGCCGACAGCTTTTGTATATATTACAATCACAATAAGTGACCTGTTGGAATATTTAATAATATATTCTATTTTTGATGGTTACGCTAATACAATTAATCTGCACATTTTTATAATTGCCTTTTCCACAATGGGGTATTAAGTCAATATCAGCGTAAATTGATTGTTTTATTAATAAAGCCACCGTAACGCAGTGAGACATAGCTTGACTGTAAGAAATTCAATCTCGTATAATTCGTAAGTGTAATAACGTCATAAGTATTTTGGGTGGATAAAAAAAATCTTAAAATTTAATTAACAAATTAGACGAAAGAGATGAAAAGTTGTTATAAATTTAATATTTACAACATAATAATATTTAAAGCTTATTCCAAATTATATTTCAAACAATAATAATTGCTACACTACATCCCATCTACTTACTCAAAGTGTAATTTAAACTTATCTTAAAAGCTTCTCGTGATTCTCATTTTAAGTTTACCCTTTTGAATCCTGTAGAAATATTTTCTTTGAGTTGAGAGAAAAGATAAATGCAGTCTCCATATAACACTCCAGCTACCTCGATTGCTATGTAAATGCGCAAGTTTCAAGTAGCACTGTCAACATTTTCCTACGCTTAATATTATTGTAGGGCCATAAAATAATACGATATTAGAGAATTGTAATGGCAGTATCTGCACTATATTGCTACTTATAAAATGTTAAATGTATTTGTGTTTAATAGTCAAGTAGTTAGAGGTAAGAAAATAACTGCAAATGTCAAATGCAAATGTGTAAGGGACAAATGTGAGAGAGTGGCATTTCAACATGTTACCTCTTTATAGAAAGATAGTTAAAAAATATGTGTTTTAAACGCAAATTTAAGTTTGTCGATTCTTGTTAGTTGTCATTTTTTAATTAACAGCACAGTAAAAATCAAACATCTACGCCAACACAATAAAAAGATATGAACGTGTAATTTTTTTTTCATTTCGTATGAAAATCGTTTTGTATTCGTCGTATAAATCGTTTTTTTTTAGATACCATTGTAATATACGCACGTTGTGTCTACACTCCCTTTTCCACCCAAACTCGAATCTGTCTGTCTGTCCTAGCGGGTAAATGAAAATAATTAATTTCATAAAAAATCATAAGAACTCACTACTATCGCGTTTACGGTCAGACGATGTCCAATGGGTGATGACAAAACAATATTTTCGTTAAGTCACGTCGATATTAAAACAAAAATGTCCTAATAAATATTTTAGAAGTTAACCAGTGTGCAAAAACATGTAATCTACACAGCAATATACGAGGTTATCAGCAAGGGGGATATAAGGAAACACGATGTAATTTACATCACATGGTAACGTAAAAATAATGCTCGCCTTATTTAACCTCCTTGCTTCTTTACGATAAGTACTTTCTTGTTCTTATGAGACTTTTAAATGCGACTTCTTTGACAGGTATACAAAAATATAAGCACACGAGTGAACACTGAATTTTTTATAGCATACAATAAATAAAATATTTTTGCTACACCAAAATTAAGTATTATATATGGATATATGTTATTTTTGGAGAAACTAAATGAAAAAAAAAAGTGACGTTTTTATTTTAGGCCGTAAATTTTTAGGCACTAAGTGATATTACTTAAATAAATGAAATCTATTACGAATATTCCATTCACGTGTTAATTAAAAAAAATTACGTGTAAAGTAAAAGAAGGAGTATAAAATTTTTTTGTATAGGTAGGTACTTAAAATAATTTAACTATATTTGTAATGAAAAATATTTAAATTACAAAATAACTGTGCATTTTCGAGTTCATATAATTATTTTCACTTTGCCAAAACATAAAAAAATTAAAAGCATATTTATATAAAGATTAAATTTATATAAGAATAAATATTTAAAAAAAAATTCTGTCACTCTGTCTACATTAATATAAATTCAAAACATCTATTAAACGGGCGAAGTCGCGGGCGGGTCGCTAGTTTAATATTTAAATCTAAATTTCTTATTATATTATTTCATCATACGCTAAAAACAAACAAAGTCCACTGAAAAGATACATGTTTCGCTCACGTTCAAGCTTTGGGTAGTTATTTTTTCATTTTTCTTTTACCTACTAATTATTCGATGCGAAAACATTATATATACTTTTTTAGTATACAAAGATATAAACTTATACGATGCAAATGATTTTAGTTAATTTTACTTAATTAATTAAGTAAAATTATTTAATTTATTAATGAGGCCGTAGGCAAAGTGACAAAACGTCACACTCGGGAGCATGTTAAAGAAAATATCTAAAAATTTGAACGCAGCGGGATTCGAACCCGCGCCTCGTGGAAACCGTCCATCCGTCCGTCTTGGACGGTTTCCATGAGGCGCGGGTTCGAATCCCGCTGCGTTCAAATTTTTATGTTGTCTTTAAGTATTTTTTCTATCCATAGTGTGGATTAACACTTTAAAATTCATCAAAATAGCATGTGTTATTTTCACCTCTAAACTCAACATGTTATGTCTCAAAATTGGGCGAAAAGTGAGTAACAGAGCGTTTTAACAGAAAGCTCCGTCTATCTCCAGAGACCGTCGTAAGTGACCCACTGCCCTTGCCTCTATCACGTCCTTATTGTGACCATCCTCCCACCACCTTTATGGAAGATTGTAGTTCCCGTGTTTTAGAATCATCAGGCAATGAAAAGCATCGTTAAGTTTTAGTGGGTATTCGGTCTTCATATGCCAGTCCTCGAGTCCCTCATAACGTTTTCGAGGATATTGTGAGAACTTCCTCACGTTAAGAATAAGTTTCCTCTGCCTACACTGCTGCGTGTGGAATATGGCGTGAAGCTTTTAAAACTTACTTAGTTACACCGTAAAGTTGCTCCCACAACCATCTCGTTTACAGTCAGACGCTATCACACTGCACCTCTATGTTCTACTTATTAAAATTCGTTATCTAATATATATATATATATATATATATATATATATATATATATATATATATATATATATATATATATATATATATATATATATATATATATATATATATATATATATATATATATATATATATATATATATATATATATATATATATATATATATATATATATATATATATATATATATATATATATATATATATATATATATATATATATATAAGGTATTATATTTTTGTAATAATAAAAAAGACAAGACATTTTTAAAGATGACTGGAGAAAGAGTCACTCATTTTGTCTAACATTTTTCCACTAAAGCGCAGCTTGATTAAAGGCAAGCGTCATTTCGTATTCAAATTATAAGGGATACAGCTCAGCGTATTCATTTCAAAGTTATTTTCTTTGGTAAAATATTGTGATTACTGTTTTACGGGAAATAAAAATTTCCATTCAACTCGGGAGACAATATAATTTAAGTTAATTTGACTCACGTTGTTTCAATTGTCGCTGGGGATTTTAAATTTAATAAATAAAAAAAACAAAAATTTGTATAGTGATCAATAATTAAATTAATAGAATATTTGTACATTTATAGCGAATTTAAAAAAGGAGAAGGTCCTTTATTGTTATATTTCTTTACGTTTGTCCGTGAATTTGAAACGTCATTGGTGAACCGATTTTAAAAATCATTTTCTTTTGAAAGATTAATCTTCAAAGTCGGTCGTTCTTCGCCGGATCAGAATCTGATGATTAAATCCCACAGGAATCAAGGCAAATTTTCAATATTTTTTACATATAAAGGAAAGGCAAACTTTATATATATATATATATATATATATATATATATATATATATATATATATATATATATATATATATATATATATATATATATATATATATATATATATATATATAAATAAATAAAGGAATAATGTTTATATATAAAGTAATGTTAATAAATGCCGATTGAAGTTAAAATGAATATATATATATATATATATATATATATATATATATATATATATATATATATATATATATATATATATATATATATATATATATATATATATATATATATATATATTCTTGAAATCCTTATTACGTACGTATATAACGTACGTAATAAGGATTTCATGATTATAGTTCAACGGAAAGTATCAATTGCAAAAATTGAAAAACAAAAAAACGTCTGTGAATACTCAAAAACGAAACTCGCAGACGGACAACAACTATAAGCGTAACATTTTCCTTGGAGGAACGGGACCCTCAAAAATTTTAATATCTGTTCTGGACTCAAAATTCAAAATCAATCATATAAATCATTACTTACGTCAGTAAACTTTATGGAACAAATATTTTTACTGACAGTTTAGACATTTCTATATATAAAATAAATCAGGAAATGTTAACATTTCAAAAACAATAAAAAACAACACGTTCTTTAGCTTGTTTAAGTGAATTCAGACGCAATCGTGACCTATTTGAAATGTTATTTACAATAACTAGTTATAACTATAGGAGCTATATATTTTCCTGTCTTTATTATATTCAATATAATTTAACAGATTCTTGATCAAATTCTTGATACTTCTGCTTCCATTATGGATATTCCAATATGAAATAATTAGAAATATTTATATAAAACACGCTAAACCCGCATCTCTATTTGCATGCACTTTATAAGCTCATGTAATATATGCTTTGAATATAGTTTCGTAGAGTTTTAGAGTTTTAGAGAGAGTAGTAGAGAATTTTTGTGATAAGCAACTATATCGTTATTTCTCATAGTTTGACTAGTCTTTATCTGAGAAGACAAAAATATATATAATATATAACCCAGACAAAAATATATTTTTAAAATCCAACAGCTGATTTGGAATATGTGCATGTAGAGACCATTTCTCGAGAAAAGCTACAGGCTTAGCCTTAGTTTAGTTTAGTTTATAGTTTTTCTTGATGAATGTCATATTACACATGTGTCGTAGTCTTAGACAACACTCATTTTACCATGCTGCGAGTAAAAGCTAGTTAAAATATATAGAGAAATTGATTAAATATTTCCAAAATTTATTTTCTTTTATATTTCGGTCTAGTATTAATAGTATAATAAGTTTTTTTTTTTATAAATTCACGCAAATAGAAGGGTAGGTTAGGAACCTAGTATTAAAACACTCTGGTCTCCACTTTCCACCCAATTTTCTAAAGTGAGGAAAATAATTTAGACGCTGCGCCAATGCGTTTGATACTCCCACACGAACGCTAAAACATATCAGATACATATAGTTTTATTATAAGTTTTAGAAATTTTATGTTACCAGAACTGTAAAGAACTTAATAAAGCAAAATGTACAAAATATTAAGCACGTTTTAGAATCAAACGTCAAATTCAAGGTTCCTTATAACTTTTTCCTTCTCATAACTCGTGAAGATATGCCGCCTAGAATTTTTGTTGGGTTTCTTAGGTTTTATAAAAGTATATAAAAAAAATGTCAGTCAAGTGCGAGTAGTATTCGCGCAACGGTTCCGTGTAAATCTCATGATTGTAAGTTTTCCGCTGAGGAAATTGTATAACTTATAAAAATTGACAAACTTAAATTTGAGTACATACGACCACTCTCATTTTGTATGAAATGAACTATAGGTATAAGTTTGTAATGGTTTTTATGGGATATACCCATATATTAAATTTTCGGATTTTTACTTCGATCTTTTTTCCTTTTTTCACTATAAGTTCTAACTTATTGTCAAATTTCATATCTAGGTAAGTCATATTTAGGTATCATATCTAAGTACCCTGTAAGATTTGATCACGCGCGATTTTCATACTAAATGCAAAAAAATCCAGCATAAACGTTCATATATTTTGATTGCGTTTACTGTAGTTGAGAAGTTTGATTCTTTTCAGTGCTTCAAGAGATTATTGACCTGGATATTTTATATTAATTTCAGTTTGATTTTTCCACGTCATTTGGAAAAATGGTATTGACTTACGGTCAGGTCACGCGGCGGTAATCAAAACCTACAGGGTACTTCTCGTTGACATAAACATTTATGTCAAAACATTAAGCACAAACACTCATATCTTTTGATTACGTAGACTTAGAAGGTATAATTTTTTTTATTGATTTTAAGAAAATGGACTTCACAGATGGATAGACAGACTGTCCCAATAAACTGTCCCAATAAACTGTCTGTCTCAATAAAGTAATTCTATAAGGGTTTAGTTTTTTTTGAGGTAAGAAAGCCTAAAAATATTGAAATTGAACTGCAAGATATTGCAAGGAACTGCAACGCATAAATTGGTACGGAACCGTCAGACTACTTGCACGTGACCGATATTTTTCTTAATATACCTAACCTAACCGGTGTTAGTCTGTTGTTGACCCGTTCGCGGCTTCACCCGCTTGGTCGATGTTCCCGGATTTTTTTGTGTTTTAAAATACCTATAAATATTTTTAATTTTTTCCTTCGAAGCAATGAAAAATGTGTATATATATAACAGCTATCATTTTATATGCAACATTTATTCTGAGTGGAAGGTACTCCTGATAAGAAAGTACTCATGCGGTAAACGTGGCTTTTCCTTGACAAATCCGAGATAAAAAGTAGCATATATGTGATTTAATAATCTTTTTCTATCTTTAGGTGAAAGTCTCATAAAAATTGATTGAGCATATCCAAAGATTAGCCCGGACAAACATAAATATAAATAGACAGACAACATTTTTTAAAAAGATTACTTGTGTTTTAGAAACGTATTCATAATTATATGTACTTGAAAAACACAGTTATTATTCAAAATTACAAACAGACACTTCAATTTCATTTAATATGTATAATGTACATATATACACATATAGTTGTGTAGACATCCTTAAGTAGGTACTAAAATGTAAATTTTATATCGTGAATGTAAATTTTATATTTCCTAGCATTTCAAGGTAGTAAAATACTCGAGCATTCAAATTTTCTGCATAGAACTAGTCTCATAATTATTTAAAGACTGTAATACCTTTGTCTACAATTACATACCAGAAAAATATCAAAATATTTTTACAACAAAAGCAAAGTAATTGTTTTCTTAAATCATAATATTTATAGAGTAGAGTATACACAATAAAATATTAATATTTCATTCACTAATATAAAATTATTTATTAATGAATGAAATGTATTTTTTTTTATTTTACATATCTCCGCTATTTGTACCATTTCGAGTCAATGTGACGTTTTATCTCGAGTTTTGCGCTTCGTCTTACCAATGAAATTCATTTTCACAATCTAAATTAAGCCCACAATGACCTTAACTTGATGACCTTAACTTACCCTTGAGATATCTAGTTATTGCATTCTATATTTTAAATCAATCATATATGCATAAAAATATAACCAACCCAATAACTTAGTGTTTCCTTTTAGTCAACATTCCCAGTAGACATTTCTTACACGTTATTTCATGTAAATTTTTATCCTGAAAATCTCTAGGGAAATTTGTCATAAAGTGTTTTATAGGAAAAGTACAAAAACATTGATTTGGCCTAAAGGGATACAGAATTTAGTATAACATTCTTTTTTCAGTAATACCATTCCGATATCCTATTGTAAGATGCTACACGTACATCTTTATAAAATTCAAAGGATACTTAAAAGAACAGTACTTACAATGTATTTCACTTTATAGAGAAAGAGAAGATTTTTTTTAATTTTTGAACAAAAAATAAAACACATTGTTAGATATATGTTTTATATAGAAACCATAATGGCGCATATGCACAACGTCTGACAATAAGCGCCACAGTTGTGGGTTTAATTCCCATTTTATATATATATATATATATATATATATATATATATATATATATATATATATATATATATATATATATATATATATATATATATATATATATATATATATATATATATATATATATATATATATATATATATATATATATGCATTAATAAATGTTGTTTAAAGGAGACGCTTGTACAATCTCATGGGCCCTGTTTAAAATAAACGGCGTCGTTATAAGAATTTAATTTAGTAATTTCGTTGAAATTTCTCACTTGTGGCATAACATCTTGCCCGCCTTGCCACCCTTTACTAATTTTAATTCCGACGCTTTTCTCTAATTAAAATATAACTTCGAAACGACCCCTTTGTCTTCTATTTTAAGGCATTTTGAACTCTTAAACCAAGATTTCTGGCTTTGACACCTGCGATCAGCTGTGACGAATTAATTGATGAAATTCCGACATTTATCTAATAGCTACAAATTGTAAAGGAAAATTGGACTACCAAAAAAGGGTTTGTAACGAAAATTAATAATAATAAAATTTTCAAATAAATTTTTATAATACAGTTACTTCTCGATTATGAAAAGTTGCTAAGTGATTCGTTCAGTGTTATGTTCTTTGGTAAAATGACTTTGATGTTTTTAGTTTAATTAATCTTATAGTAAGTACTTACAAAAAATGTCTTAATTATGTTTACTCATTATTATTATTTGTGAAACATATCTTGTTTCATATTTTATGAGATGGACATGAAAATGGAGTTCGGTTCTCACTCGGGGAGAATGAAATATTTCATTTTCTTCGCCCTGGCAACAAGGCAAAGCGCGGCGGAAAGCTGGAAACGGGGTGTCTTAACACTAGGTTCCTTGAGACAACGGTTCCCTTTGCCTATAGTGATAAAAATATAATTACTTAAAATACGTTTTCGTGTCACAATGTCTTATGTGATACTTTAAACTTTTGGCACTGCAACGCTAGAATTCCTTAATCGATTGTACAAAGTAACGTATCGTACAAAGCGCGATGACACTTAGCCCCCGGGAGCTATCTGAATTACAGACAAAGCTACCGTTTAATCCTTGAAAGTTCCATCCAGAAATCATTTTTGGCGTTCAATTGGCGCTCTGACTGACTAATACTCTAGATGATACTCTGCAAAACGATACGTCATCCAATTAAAATTTAACAAAAATAGTAAATTCACCTTTTGTGTAAATAATAATAATTTCTGATTCTTAATATATTAGAATCAAAAATTATTATTGTCATTATTATCAACTAGTCATATTGTATAATTTTTTATAAAGGTAAAGCAATAAATAATTCGTGATTTATAAAGAACATATATTTTTTCACTTTTTCACGATTTATTAGTATTAGGGAAAGTATCATGTTTCTTTTTCATCATTTAGTACACATCAGGAACTACTAAAATTTAATATTTATTAAGCAGTATAATTGCATATTCAACCAGTGCTAATCACAACCAAATAAACGAAGTTCAAACAAGTAATGAATCCCGTACATCATTCCACCTACTACCTGGTATCAGATTTATTTCCCACGAGATGTCCCGCATGCAATTTACATAGCAAACCTAATGTCGCACAATGCCATAAAACAAGGGCATTTTATGACTTACACACTGAATTTCTTAAAATATACAGATTTTATTAAGTAATAAACCGTGGTTCTGAGTTTAGAAAAAAACGTTTAAAAACAAGTGTTGTCATAAGCGTGCTTTGTAAAAGACATCCGGGACAATTAATATAATAATTACTATTATAAATTGAACTCGTAATGAATTTTATATATATATATATATATATATATATATATATATATATATATATATATATATATATATATATATATATATATATATATATATATATATATATATATATTTGACCCATAAGGTTAAAATTAAATTAAATTATGATCTATCGGCCCATCCAGCTATAGGAATAACAAGTGGGCAGCGCAGAAACGAAAAGAAAGTCATTTATATTATTTAATCACCTCCCAGTTCCCGGGACCACCAGGGAAAATTTACTAATTACTTTTACACTTTAGTCGGCTATATGTTTGAATGTTTCGAACAAGACATACAGACAGACAAAAACTTAACGAAAACATATAATATTTGAACGCAGCGTCATTTGAACCCGAGCCTCCTGCAATGATGTGTGTAGCAGAAATTTGTAAAAATCTCCCTACAGTGATGCTAACAAAATAATAAGTTGTATAAAGCATATAAGAATTTCGACGCCGCAGTGTGATGAAGAACAAATGGTTTAGTGGTCTAAGCGCTTTGACGGTTTCCTTGAGGCGCGGGTTCAAATCCCGCTGCGTTAACATTTGTGTATGTTTTCTTAAAGTATTTTTCTATCCTTTTGTTATTTTAATAAAAATAAGATAAGAGACATCGTTTGCGTCAACACGTGTAACCTTGGACTGTGGTACCTGGAGGTAGCTCGGACTGTTGTGTTGCATATTTCACTAGAATAATGATGAAGAAAAAAATATTGATGTATATAGAAATACAAAAAACTAAGCCTAAATTATCCATTTACACGAATATTTATATCTGAAAGTTTATCCGTCAAGATCAATAAGTAGGTTGTTTTGTCTTTCGCGGAATTTCACCAAATTAAATCAATAATCTCATTTTTTCTCTATTAACTAACGCTTTTAATATTGAATAAACCAAAAATTAACAACTTTTAGCCATATATCTTAAGCCCTAACTACCATGTGATTCTTCATCGATCAATGCCACTCGCATTAGGTCGAGAAACTTAGATCTAGAGCAACTGAACACTTTTAAATATAATGTAGTCTATACTGTATTATGCATGCCAGCATGGGTTGAAACATCAATATGTACAATGCTTCGATTCGAGAGAGCACAATATGTATTTTAGTAATTACACACAAACCTAGACGCTTTATAAATGGAGAATTGTATCAAACTTGTAATATACTAACCTATTGGTCAGTGCTTTATATATATATATATATATATATATATATATATATATATATATATATATATATATATATATATATATATATATATATATATATATATATATATATATATGTATATATATATATATATATATATATATATATATATATATATATATATATATATATGTATATATACATATATATATATATATATATATATATATATATATATATATATATATATATATATATATATAAATATATATATATATATATATATATATATATATATATATATATATATATATATATATATATATATATATATATATATATATATATATATATATATATATATATATATATATATATATATATATATATATATACATATATATATATATCAAATCATCTAAAATCATCTAATCTATCATCTAATTTTACAAAAATGTATGGTATAATGGTGTGTAAAATTAAACTAAGTGATGACTTTTTTTTTGATAATGACAAGATAGAAAAACTTATAGTTACAATAATATGAGATTTAAAATTTGAACAAGTCTAGGGTATAATTAATAAAATTATTGCCACAGACCTGACAAGTACCTAATAGAATTAATTTATTATTATTTTTTAATTGGTCATTTACATAGTTTTTTTTACAATTATTCAAAAACTCATTAGTGACAATGGTACCATTGAAATAGCTAACCTAATTAAGCATTTCACCCCCAGGGCGTATTATTATTTAAAAACCATTAAATTTATAATAAATAATCTGTAGCACATAAAAGTCTTTTCATAATTACTTTCTTTTAAATTGTGATATAGGACATTTTCGTACGTTTTCTGAGATCCTGTTGTAAAAGTATACACATTGTACCTTCAAGGAATTGCGGATTCGATACAATCGAGTTACAGGCACCGTAAATTGAAGCCTATGTCGAGTATTAATATTAAATAAATCGTTGGCTTTAACAATTTCCTATTCAGCAGTAAGTATATCTTAATATATATTTTATACATTTTCAATAATCACCGTCAAAGTATTAATTCAAGTTATGCACTCGAATAAACACTGACCTCTTGAAGCTCCTTCAAACGCCCGCATATGGTCAAACAATGGGCCTATCCTAACCACAAATATGTTTCGTCTGCGTTATAGACTAGGTACAGGTTAGTATGGTTTACATAAGAGATATAATAACTACTAATATACTACGATATTGTTATTACGAATCTATTATTCAATCTAATATGTATGGAGATAAGAATCGAATTTGATTTTTAATGTTATGTAGTCGGAAAATATGTAAAATAAATCTAAAATATAAATATGTTAAAATTTTTATCTTATAATAAGATAAAAAAAATATAACCTATTCTCAAAAACAAGCTAAAGAATTTCATTTTCTTTATATTATAATTTACGTAAACTACAATATTAAATTATATGTATATATGGCCATCGTGGCGTATCGTGACAGAACAATGTACGACATTAAGTTACGCCACTTAGCTGGCAATGAGGATGAGGAATCTGGGCGGATAGCTGAATGTTTGTAGTCCGAATATAATATAATATACACATATTATATGCACATATAATGGTGTAAATATCGTGCAATCTCTAAATGATTGCTGTCATCGTTATTTCAATTAAAATTTTAATTACAATATCATCTGATAAATGTCGAAACTTCATTAAAATACCGGCATCAATAAATACCTCGTCACCTCTCGAACGGTCCATGAATTTCAATTAATATTTGTAATGATAAAAGTAAAATTATGACTATTATCACTGTTATTGTATTATTATAGTATTGTTATTTTATTTTTCAGTACCTATATGATATTCAGTTAATAATGTTCTTAATGTGTTCAAAAGTAGTATATTCGGCATAGATTACGTTTGATTTTTTTATATTATTAAGGACACGTACAGTTAAAATTTAATAATTTAGTTAAGTCACTTTTTAAAAAATGTCACCAAAATCACAAATCAATTACGTATCAAAATGTAGAGCAATAACTAATAATAATCATATTATTTTACGTATTTGTTATATATTTTTTATTAAATAATAAGATAATATTTGTGCAGATTATTAATATATATTATTATTCATATTAATATTTCTAAAACTGATTATATAGATATTTTCACAATACCCGCTCTTCTCAATAAATCCTATTGATTATATTGCCTGGAAGAGATCAAATTTAGTGATAAGGCCGACTTTTCTCATTTAGTTGTATGAAATTGTCTAATAATTTTCTAATATTTAATTTTATGTGAAATGAAGAGTTTTAATGTTAATGATAATTATACAATAAGGATATTATTTATTAATTAATATCGCAAACTAAAATATAAAAAAAATACATTTTAGTTTAAATAGATATCGGCCAAATGCGAATAGTACTTGTGCATCGAGGTTACGTACCAATTACGTATATTGAATAGATCGATCAAAAGTACAACTTACAAAATTGACAAACTTAGATTTGCGACCGTGTGAATATACTTATACATTGGTAATATTAATATTTTTTCATTTATTAAAGCTGTAAGTTCTTACTTCTCGTTCAAGTTTCAAATGTCTAGGTCAACGAGACGTACCTTACCTTAAGGTTTAGACTACACGATTAATTTTGTACAGAATGCCGTAAAAACGAAGCATAAACGATGGTAAGATACCATCGATTATGCTTCGTTCGTATTTACGTGATTGTGTCAAGTTTGAAATTTTATTCCTGCTGTTCTCCAAGGGACTATAGAGCTGAATATTTAATATTAACTTCAGCTAGATGCCTCCACGCGATCTTGAGAAAAATGGCCTTGACAGATGGACTGACAGACAGATAGATGAACAACAAAGTAATCCGGGATAAGAGTTATTTTTTTTCCTTTTGAGGTACGGAATACTATATGTAATATAAGTAAAATAATAATTATTATATTATATTCATATTAAAGCATTTCATCGACATTTTTACAAAACAATATATTTTTTAGTTTTGAAAATATTAATTTTGAGAAATAATGAATTATTATATCTGACACAGGCTCGATGGACAAATAAGATGTTTGATTGTCGCGATTTTTACACAAAAATCGATTGACAAAGATATTCTGTGCATGCTTGCTTTTATTAATCCCACCCCATAAAATATATTAAAATAATAATTTCTTTAAAACTCTTTGCAACCATCAGAAATTACTGCAAGTAAAGAGAACGGAGAGTTCAAAAAACTTTTAATTAAATTAAATAGTCAAGCATATTCTCTAATTATTCCTCTATCAGCGAGAACCAGTTTTTTTTTTTATTTTTATAAGTCACAGCAAAACTAGCGTAGTCTAGTTCTCTTATATTTAGGGAAAATACAGATACACATACGCTAGATACTGGATGTGGTTTGATTAAATTTCTTGGAGAGACTTGCAGCGGTCATGACGTCATCCGCATTAACTACCTTATCCGCAATTAGCAAGACTGTCTAAGTTAGTAAGTTAAGCACGGCTTGTCGGTAGAGTAAGTTACAGACAATAGAAGCAACATAAGGCGCGATTGCTGTGAACAGTTTTGATCACCTAGCTCCACTTGGCTCGGGAGTTTTTGGAATTGTTATATTGCTGATTCCTATAAGGATACCGCTCACTTGCCGTCGTATGCATTAAATATTCTTCCGCACTTGCTTACGGCACATTCTTATCTATCTATATGTATTCTAATTAACTATTATTCTGTTAAACAGAATGTAATAGAAACTTGTTTAAAGACACGAATATGAGGACGGTATTACTGGAATTTATAGTAGATCAAAATTATATCTTACAAAAAAAATTTAAAAACTTTTGAAGATAATTTATTTTATTAACTTCGTCTTACTTATTTCTTTATATGGGTAATAGGTATTTTGTTTAGGAGAAAAAATGAAAAACCCGAATATTTTAATGTAAGATTAACCTGGAAAAATTATGCACAATGGAATCGATAGATACTTTTGATATTTTATTTGTAGCATTGGTACCAAAGATTTAAACCAAAACTTCACCTCTGTGTTCAAATTTATTTTTTTTTGTTGTTAGACCGCTATTTTATAGCTAACTTGACCGGAATAACAACGTTCTTAAATAAAATTATCTAGAGGATATTTGGTTTTATATAAAATTTGCCTTTTAAATAAAATGACGCATTTAAAAGTTATTTAAACTATTTAAGATGCTTCTGGCTACTTTTAACTGTGGTAATTATTATGGAATTTAATCAGTGATTAACTTGAAAAATGTAAAGAAATAAGCTCCATGAAACAAACCAAGCACATCAATTCATAATTTATATGAATGGAGTAACAAATAAATATCTACAAAGATTTTACTTTGACAAATAAATTTCACGTTCAGAAAAAGTGTACATATGGGACTCCATATGTACACTTTTTCTGCAACGTATTTTTTATTGCGTAAGTGATTAGTTATTGCCCCTTAGTGCTCTGAAAAGTAACGAGATATCTATTGTTAATATTTTGCTTTCTTTCTCACATATAGACATCAAAATGTTTAAAATCGAGACCATATTTAAAAAAAAAAAGTATATATATGTATATATATATATACATGTATATATATATATATATATATATATATATATATATATATATATATATATATATATATATATATATATATATATATATATATATATATATATATATATATATATATATATATATATATATATATATATATATATATATATATATATATATATATATACTTTTTTTTTTAAATATCGTCTCGATTTTAAACATTCTGATGTTGATATTTAAAAAAAAAATGTATATATATATATTAATAATAAGAGTAATTTATTATTAAAAATAAATTTAACTGCGTTTGTAATTAAATTAATTATTGATCACTAGCGACTTGCTCGCGGCTTCGCCCGCTAGTACTACAGGAATATTAATTTAATAAATTGAGTTTTAGTCGTTCATTAGTAGTGCAATTTTAGTAACTTCTAATATGAATATATTAATATTTTAACTTACATTATCATAATTCCCAAAAGGACTTTTGATTGTTTTGAATCAAAAAATAATACCTATGTTGATACTTGATTCAGAGATTTAGTTCCAGAGTCTTCTCCTACCATATCATTCTACTGAGTGCATGTATTTCTTTAAGGCTATTTAAGTTTCAGCCAATTAAATAAAACAGTTGTTCTTTCAACTATATTCTTTAAATTGATTATTTTTTATTTATAATCGGATTTTATTGATGGATTTATAACGGATTGAAATTGATTTTATTTAAATAAAACAAATACTATACTTTAAATGACGCTTACAATGATATAATACTAATTTGAATTAAAAAATACTAATTTGAATTACAATGATATAATACTAATTTAATTAGCGTACACAAACGTTTTCTGTGAGAAGCAGACAAAAAATATAAAAATCATTGTTTTTTGTATTATATTACATTGATAAATTTCTCTAGTATTATTTTTTTCATATGTCTTTTATCTACAGACAGCGATCAGTTACATTTTATTATATGTATATATATAGATAATGCCAATTCAGTTCAGTTCGGTTATTTGATTATGGCGTTCCCAGCGTGCCTAAATGCCAAATCTCAATATACATATATGTATATATTAGATATATGTATGTATGTACATGGAAATTAACACAACGCGCTATACGAGAAATAAATTACAAGGCAAACTCTGCTTGATTTACTGCTGCAACAGAAGGCAAACATAAATTATCAAATCAGCGAAAGCGAAAGTACATTTATTTTTGAATATGACTACAAAGGTCTCATTTCTTCTTTCGCCGGCGAGTTTCAGTAAACTCCATCTTGACAATTCCTTCGTATTAATCGTTATTTATTTCAGTTATCCTTTTCAAAAATTTAAAGGAACAATATTTTTTCGTAATTAGAATTAACCTGCAAATTTTTGATGCTAAGTATTATAACTTAACTATTCTCAAATACAATCTTTGAACGTACGAGTACGAGTACGAGACCCACTACGGCTTTATACGTTTTCTTAAAAAAAAACTTGAATAACATTTAATACACTTTCAATATTCAGAGGCTGGATATAGCTTCGAAACTAAGTTATAATTTAATTTAAATGTTACCCCCTTTTATATCGACTGAGGACGGCATGGTATTTACTGTAATTCCTGTAAAAAATTGTGACACATGAGGAACAGAGTAACTTTTATAACCATGCAAAATGCGGAATTCATTGTAGGAGTAAATTATTTTCATTTTCCGCTTTGTGGCAAAGAGAAAGTGCGGCGTTGAGTTCCACCACACAACAAAACCGGACGGAAAGTGGAGAATGGAGCCGGAAAGAATCGGGATGAAGCGTGAAACTGAAACATAAGAAATAAAATTATAAGAATAATAAATATATAACACAATATTAGATCTTTACCTTAATACATATTTTGCTATTCAATTAAAACTTAAACGAGTTTTTGGGAACTTTATTGCACATTTTGTACTAGACATGAAAATCACCAACTTCATAATATATAAATAATTAATTCGTTTTCACAATAATAAAATACCAAGACCCGAACGAATTATATGTATTATTTTTTAATCTATTGTTCAAAAATCTATTGTTGTTGTGAGTGGATTGAAATATAAGAAAATTATTTATTTAATACACTTAAAATAAATTGCTAGTGAAATAATAATGTATATCAACGTACAAAACATAAAAAAATTTTGACTTAAGCTTTTTTTATGTTTAAATACGAAAAATGTGAATTAACTAAGTCAATGAATTACAGACAAATCTCATTTCATGTGTTTAATCAATAATTATCAGAGTGTACGCTTATACAATATTATCCCAGTAAATGTCCGAGGTCGCAGTGTATTATAAAAGAATTGTCAAACACATATTAAAACCTTTATATTGATTTTATAAATGATAACACGCCTTGGGAATGAAATGCACGCTTCAGTCTATTTCAAAGGTATCATTGTCACAAAATAATGGTTAATTTGTAAATGTCTAATTTGAAAAAAAAAATCTCGCTGAGATTTTGCCGCCGTTTCTTCTTAGGTCTGAGTCGTTAATGACTCAGTGAACCGGTGGCCGGCAGCCGGTTTTTGACCTTCAAAAAATAAATCGTGTATTCTTGTTATGAATAAAATTATTTGAATTATACACATACTAAGAAACATTTACGCCAAGAACACAGACACACGGAATTTTAAAATTAATTATACCATACAAATTTTTTTTCACATGTTTTATAAGCAATCGAAACAGTTTTTGTGTTATACACCGTATAACAATGGCGGCCATCGTTACTGCAACCACTTTGGGGTGAATATTTAGCTAGCAGCTACAAAAGTCATGGGTAACCCCCATAATATTCATACATGCAATGTTCATGCGTGAAAAGATCTGATCTTAAGTTGAAAACACCTATGATCTGGCGAAACATTTTTTTTTGAAAAGTTTTACCAGGATATTTACATACATACATATGATGATTGACCACTACTGAAAATATTATAGGAATTTAATACAGACATTAATACAGACATTTAATTAATACAGACATTTAATACAGACATATTTAATAAAATCTATTAAAACAACATTAATTTCCTAAAACACACACACAGATAAAGTTTCCAAATAAAGTACGTACAAAATCATATTTTCTTAATTATTTTTAACGTGTGTGTAAAATTAAAACTAGAGCTGCTAGAAAGACACTTCATGTTACTAAAAACATAAATATACTCGGGAAAATTTTTCAGTATCTTTTGTTAACAGTATATGTGAAAATTTCGAGAAAAACTTACAAGTGGATGCAATATATATAGCTTTCCCCTTTAGCCTTTGATAAAGTTAGTTATGTAATCATCATAGATAAGTTAAGTTTTACCATTACTCCTGTACCTATTACAATTGTGCAAAAATTACTTAAAGTGTCGCGAATCAATTGTTGTCCTGAATGGAATTACGTCAAAGCCATTTATTTACAGCAGGTTCTGGAATATCGCAAGGATCCAATTTTAGACCTAATGGATCCTTGCGTTTTTGCTATTTACTTTTATTTGCTAAATATATATAAATAATTTCTTTAATATTTTTTTTCTATATGATATGTGTGATTTTATTCAATATTCTAATGTTTTATATTTTCTGACAAGTTAATATTCTATAGAACAATATATATTAGGTCCTTACACATAAATTCGTGTTTTATCGTACTGGCCACTTTAATCACAAATTTCTCCTCTTTGGCTAGGAATTCCAAATTCAAATTTATACAGCTATTTACACATGTATTTGTGCGTCATTCAGTTTACAAAATGGAAAACTTGAAATATCGCGTTATTTACGAGTATAAGTTCCATTGTGGCACAAGTGCTACGGAAACAGCTCGAAGGGTTAATGATGTGTATGGCGGTCGTGTCGCAAAAGAAAACACAGTGCGTTTTTGGTTCCAAAGTTTTCGTTCTGGAAATTTTGACCTACAGAATAAGCCCCGTGAATGGTGGAAGCAAAGCCATAGCATACCACGTCCAAGTTGCAGTGCGGTTCCGGGCTGCGGTGTTTGTGATAAAATTGTTTTATTCCACTTGAAGCAAATTGGGAAAATTAAAAGGCTTTTTTCTTCATACACCATTTTTTTGAAATTTGGATAACTTCTTGCAAGGAAAAAATTCAACTCCAATGGGGCAGTCCAAACTGCCTTCAAAGATTTTATTGATTCCCGTCCGAATGGATTTTAATTGTAAAGGGATCAACGAATTACCTATGACATGGCAAAAGTGCACAAATATCATTGGTTCATACTTTAATCAAATAAATATATTATATTAAAAAATATTAGACATTTTGTCCCTCCCATACCAAACGCCAATTTTATATATAAGGACCTAATATATACTATGACAGGTTTACTACCTTAACATCACTTTGACAATATTACAGAATGATTATATGACCATGATATAAATAAATGCAATCCGTATTAAATTCACTCGAAAAAAAAATAGAATGCTTATACAATTGGTGCCCACGACTGCGCAGATATTAAGTGAAGTCGACCATATTCAAGACAGATACTACTGCTAAGTTCGCAGGAAACTGGAGCACTGCCACCACTGGGTGGCCTTTTATGTACAATAGTTTGGTCTTTTATGTACAATATTCACAGTAATAGAATTGAAAAATACTAAAAGAAATTAGTACGACACCGAATTGAGGGTCCAGAGTCCATAATTTACAGGGATAAACAACATATATTCAAACTCCATTCTTTGGAAGAACAGAAAGTGTTGTTACGTGTCATTTCTTGATAATTTTTTTAATAATAGCAAAGATTGTAGTCTTCTCATGGAGGAATTTAGTATTATTGTATCATCGGTGATACCACGCTATCATAAACCATTGTTTACCACCAAATCTTACAAAAGCAACTTACGCAAGAATTCTCTAGCAAGGCTTCAAAGTACTTATAATGAATTTACACATTTAATTTGCGACTTAGACATAGCTCATGACACACTTATGGTTTTTCAAAAGATAATTAGTACACTTAGGCCAGCAGCAAAGTTTTAGATTCTAACTTTTATTTTTTTTATGTTTGATCAATTAAATGTAATTGATACATATTTTTGACATTATTCTTTGTATCTATTTTATGATGTATTTAAATTTTATTATTTATGATATATAAGATTTTATATGATATAAAAAGTGCATGATGTGATTGGCTGTGATAGAAAAAATATTTAACTAATGCAGTCAATTTATGTTTATTATTTTGACGATTCAAATGAATACAGTATGCAGTATGTATGACAGGTGTAAGAAACTTAGCACCACATTTTGTTCACCAGAGCCGATAATGAAAAAAGTTTAAATATAATAATTTCTCCACAAGTCAGAATGATCTCATAACCATTGCCTTTAAAATTCCACTGCGCTACGACGATTTCATTTTTGTAAAATATATTATATTACTTTGAAATACTACTCATTTAACAGTAAAAGAATAATTATTTTGTAGTTTACTTTTGCTATGTATTAAATTATTGTATTAATAGAAATCAATAAAATAAAACACTAAATAAGTAAAAAATTAAATTATCTGCTGTAAGCCATATATATTCAGGGAAAAATATAAAATTAAAAATACTCGGGCTATATAACTTGTATATAATAATATAATATATATTAACGACGTTACGTAAGGTTAAATGGATTACTCACCACATCACGTTTCTGTATGGAACTTTAATTAATATAAATGCTTTAGACTACGCGCACCATAATATTTTCATTCGTTTAAAATTTTATTTAAATTTACTGTAATCCACAAGAATTTTTTAAATGTGTATCCATGATGCAGCGTGTTTTCAATCATGACAACCGCAACCATACTTCCAAGTAGTAAATGAAAAATTGTCGTTTTGGTGGAAATTTTATGTAAATATACACGAATAAGTGAAGCTTGTTACTAAATTACAGGAATATTTAAAGAATAAATATATGGAGTTGATGTAATTTAAATCTTGCATGATACAGCTACTATTGTATTTTTATATTAAATAACAAAATTGATTGTAACTTTTACAATGGAAACGGCAACTACTTTTACAGCAAAACTGAATACCAAGTCTGTATTAGTAGCTTTATGTACATTCAAAGATTCAAAAGTACTTGGAAAAATCTATTTAAATACAGAATATTTTGAATCTGTGTGTATTACAGACTAAATAAATGTATTATTTTTATACAAATACCATACTACTTACATTTTTGGTTAGGTACAATTTTATTAACTAACTCTCTTAGTAACATATATCCGTCGTGGCGCAGCATTTTCTCGCTCTGGTAACAAAACGAAGCGCAGAGTTGAACTTACTCACTAAACACGAAATTTGCCAGCAAACGGATAGTCTTAACAATAGTTTCCCTCTGTCCACTTTGCTATATCCGGGATACAGCGTGAAGCAAATAAAACCTTAATGATTTGATAAGTAAGCGCAAAGACGATGCTTTTTTTTAAATTTTCGTGAGAATAGTTACGTAAATTCTCTTGTGAAATTGCTCAATTTCAAGTTGAACAAGTAAACAATTCGTCGTGGTCTCTTGTCCTCCTAATAGCTAGCTATTAGACTGTTGACTACTATTGCAGAGAGGATATAGCTGTCAAGTTGTGTTATTAACTCTGGCACTTGGACTGTGCAACTAAATAATAATAATAACTATTTATTGTACTTTAATATTATTATCTGTATAACCCTGGTAATGTCAGTTGGGACGTGTCACTCGCTGATAAGGACGCTTACGAAGTTACGGTACACAATGGTTATGGGTATTAATGGCTCAAACTTACTTTCGAAATGTTTTGTATGAACAAAAAATACATATAATCATAAAGATGATGATGAGTGAATAAACGCGAAAAAACGAGAAATGTAAACGCGATGTTTGTGGATTAGAAATTTGCTTGGGGAAATTATTAGATCTCTAATAATGCAATGAAGCTGCAAGCTGCAAGCAATGAAGCTGCTTACTGCGTGAAGCTCGAAAAGAGTAAAAATTTATACTAATTACACAACCTAAGACAAAATGTCCTTAAAATAGTTCACCTATTTTGTGGATAATGATTGAAAGTAATATAAGCATATATGGGTGGGTAAAATTTACGCTAACATTATGTTGTATGTACCATAGTATTTTGCTGCAAATGAGACTGCATAAAAACTAACATATACGTCTTTGATATTCAAAGTAAACATTAATCAGTTTATACCTTATATAATACATCGTGTACTCGTCTAGTCTACACCGCTCTCGTAAGCGGTCGAGATATAAGCAATTAGAATTCATATTCAGAAAACGTGAGCTTCTAGGTTTTCGACCAAGGATGGTATAGAACCCAGAGATATATTAATTAACCTAAGTTAAATATTAACTGTAATGAATTCAACGGACACGTCCGCTTTTGATAAGTAAGCGTAGCGCAATTGATAAGTAAGCGTAGTCCGTAATCCACGTTCGTGTAATTTGAGACAGACGGACAGACAGACAACGATATATTATTATATGAGACAGAAAATACACAAATCCACTAAAAATAGATAAACAGATGATGTTATTATTATAGATCGTTTCACATTAAAAAGTTGCTTTGTTTGCTTCAATTTCTGTTAATTTAAAATATTGCGTGCTGATTGGCATTGCTCTACCAAACACTTTCGTCTAATAAGACCGAGGACGCACTTACTATACGTGTATATTTAATTTTCACACATTTTTAAGACATGGCATTCAAAAGGCACATGCCAACATCGTCTTAATGCTGTTATAAAAAAGTGACCTTCAGTAGAAACATTATTTTTAGCCATATTTATTTATATATTTATCAACTCTTATATTTTTTTTTATATGCATGTTTACATAAATATTTTTAAAAACTGACGAAGAATACTGATATGTAATTGTACGGTTTTTTCCCTACGTAAGGAGTTGCTTATAAATATAAGAATACACCTTTGAAAGTAATCAGTTAATATTTATTCACATTTGTATGAACCACGTACAAGTGTAAAATTTTTAGGTAAACTACAGGAAGCGAATACTTTTGTTACTATTTTATACAAATGTTAAAAAAATTATTGGCATATATGAATAGTCTGTTTAAGCTTTTATTTTTCTTTAGGAAACTCGGTACACGTTTTGACAACAGCCTGGAATAACGTAGCGTTCTTAACCACTCTTGGTTGTAGAGTCGCTTGAGCATATGTATGCTTTGAGTGAAGAATAAGTGAAATACTAGTGGGATTGGCCCTGTAACATTTACCACCCCAATATCTTCCGAAGTCGCAAGTAGTGATGGAGGGGGAACCTACGTACATATCCAAGGCTTTTTTATAAGACACATTAAATTCTTCTGATAGCTGGACAAGTGCTATGTAAGGCCTTGAGATTCATAAAGCAATTCATACATCGAAATGAGATAGTTTGGACATATAGACGATTTACATGGGCACATTTGAATTGTAAGTCCATATCTCCAACATTTCAAAAATTAACTTGAAAAACTTCAAGTTCTACGAGCACTTTCATGTCATACAGGAATGCAACTGGCTGGCAGGATGGCAAAGATGATCCTTAAAATATAACTCTCCACGTCTTACTCTCCATCCAACCACTCCCGTCTTTATCTCTTCTTTTCACTACAAGAATAGCCACATTTTTAAATAATCAAATTTTATAGATGGTATTAACTGAAATATTTAAATAAATAACATTATCATAACTATTTTATTATTAATGAGTATAACTTATTATATATATTATAATAATTAATTATAACAAGATTGAGACATAAAAATAATCAATAATATTTAATTTAACAAACAAATCAAAAGTGACAATCATAATAGTATCTTATTTTATTGCCAAGCAAGCAAGCACTTTATACAAATAATAATAAATTAATAATCAATCACAGTATAATTTAACAATAAAATAACGAATCACAACATATTTAGTTAACGTGATGATGTTTTTGTCAAGGTTAGTGGCAAGATAAAATATATATAGTTCTTACTCACTATAGTGAGGTATACCATGCTTTATTCGTTTCATCTTCAGTCAGACTAAAATAATATAATCTGTTGGAAAAAAAATATAATATTGTATAAGGAAGATGTATTTTTTTACTATTGTTCCTATTATAGTCCATTCTGTAAACACATTTAAAAAAACAACACGTAAAATTTTCGAAAATCCGCCAAAGTGTGAAACCCACCTTCTATTGTTATGTCTATAACAATCAAACGTAATCACCGTCAAAGCTGAACAGAACAATAGAACTAATTGGAAAAAGCGCAAACTAGTGTGAACAAATCCTGTCAGTCCATTGATTGAGTACTTCTGTCGAATGGAATATGATCACAATACCCTAAAATGTTAGAATGCACTCAATGCACAGGAATCGGATGAAAAGTGCTACGTTGGATGTAAAAAGTGAGATAGAGAATATTTAGTATGACATAAGCATGGTTGAAAAAATCAGAGATGTTTGTTAAATGTTTGCTTTTTGAGACCCTCACATTCCAATAATACCTAGAATATATTTTAATAATATAATTACTAAAAAAATACTGTAAAAATAATAATCAACGTAATATGGAAAGTCATTTCTGTTTGTCCTGCGTTGTGCGGTAAAAATAGTAAATGAAAAAGTACAAAACCGAAACTGCACTTATTCAGTGCCAAGGATATATTAAAACAGTTCAAGAACAAAACAAAAATAATGATTAAAAGGAAAAGTTGATATACAACAGGTAAAAAACTAAATGATCATATAAATACTAGCAATCATAAGTAAAGGTCACTAGATTCTTCGATTTTAAATATCAGAATGCCCCAAGAGTTGTGTTATGTTTTTTGTAATTCGTTTAATAAAAAATCTACCGGAACTTGTATATATCGCGTAGCCTAATTCTAAATGAAAATACCGTTTGTAAAGTTCCATTCCTTCAAGGACTATTAATATTTAATTTGTGATCCACGTAAAGCAGAAATAACATTAAATTAATACATTTCAATTTGTGCATAACTTAATGATTTTAAATATATAGTATATCGGTAACCTTATGCCGCGCTACATGTTGTTTAACCAGTACGGACAAAATATGTCGATATTTATAAACGAAAGGATTTCTATTGTTGGTAGTGATCCACAACTATTCTTTGTTGTCCAGAAGATGAGCACAACTGAATCTATGGTGTCTATTAGGTCTATATTGTAAAGCTATGGTGTCTGTAATTATAAACTGCATAACTTTAAAATTATAATTTTATAATCTGACATTGGAATATAAATTAGAATATCAATAAAAATCTGAGCAATTAAAAAAATATATACCTATAAACTAAATAATAATCATAATTATCATTTATAATGGTGCAAGTACATACTTGGCAATTTTCGGCTAGCGTCCACATGTCGGCAATGCCATTTGCGAGGACGCTCGCGAGTGTGTTAGTGTGCTACGGACAGGCAAACATGGCGTACATAGAAGCTGCTTCAGCTCTTGTAAAAAAAATTAAAATCATGAAATGGCAGAAAGGTGAAATTCTTGTGAATTGGAACTGTGAATTCTTTCTTTAGTTACTGGAAGTACTTAAATAACCGAAATAATTACTGGAATAATAAAATAACCGAAAGAAATAATGATTATAAACTAACTATCCTCTGAATTTCTTTCCGTCCAATTTTTGAGACATTGCGTGTTGAGTGGTGGAACTCAACGCCGCGCTGTAAATATAACGTAAACTTGAACAAAATATTTATAAAATAATTTTGGTTTGTTGGTCCTTGGTCTATCCAAGGGTAAAATTCACACACACAGTTATTGTTTAAATATAATAAGTCACTTCCTTATATATAGATCCATAGATATAAGCCTTTCTTTCAAATGACGACCGAAACCACAATGGGTTTTAAATCGATTTCCACTTATAGATAGAATAATTCAAGAAAAAAGGTTATATATATTATACATACATATCATATTAGAACTAACTTTTACTTGCAATTCGCTTCCGAGGCCAAAAGAAAATAGCTAAAAGTTGTATATGAGAAATGATAAATTTTAATTTCTCGAGGTAACTCTGACCGCGGCGCAGTCTATTGAAATTCCCCAGCTTACCGTGCTATGGATATAACTCCAAAATTGTATCAAACATATACTTAATGCACGTTCCCAGCATTAACCTCACAACCAAAAAAAGAACAAGATAACAATCACATATTACATCATTATATCTTTCGTATATAAAATATATGAACATATATAGGTCCAAGCTATTCCACGTATAAAGCAAGCTACCTATTCCTAGTGTTAAGTCTCTCCATTCCCTACTTTCTGCCCAATTTAAGAGACGTTGAGAGGCGAAACTTAACGCCGCTCTTTATATTGTTACCAACCAAGGAAATGAAAATTTATTCTCCTCTCATGGGTATCGAAGCCACACCCGTCGCGTACACAAAAATTTTAAAAAAAAGGAAAGAAAAAGAAATTGAATACAATAACAAAATATCTGTTTTATAATAAAAAAATGTGTGAAACATTTTATACAGCAATGTGAAACCAAAGTCATCGTGTATTATGATACATAACTTGCTGATAACCGATATCAGTGAACGAACGGAATGTTGTTAAGTGATCTGTGTAGCTTAAGCAATTTTCTTAAGTTTTACGCTTTATTTTACTTTTAGCAGAATAGTCAGGATATGTTGAGTGGTGGAACTCAACGCCGTGCTTTATCTTTCCAAAGCTGAATTGTGAAAATAATTAATTACCCCCGACCATCGGTTTACAGTCAGATAGCAGTCCCACTACGCCACGACAGCGTCTTAATCAAGTTACTATAGTACTTGTTTTTATTTATGACATCTGTCATGATATCTAGCTCCGCTTCGTGTCTTGTTTTGCGTAAGCGACAATAGTACATTTTTATCTATTGTTATACGTCCTTGGTGTATCAAGGGCGTATAGTATGCATATAATTGTGTTTTCCTTATAAAAACTACGATGCTCTTATACTTCAGAACACTGCTCCATTAAGTAGTGACAGGAGGTCATTCTACTTGCAATTAATAACTGTCACACGCTTATTGAATCTGAACGTGTGCAAAAATGTGTTTACAAACTACACTATTACAACTATATTATTCCGGACCTTAAAAGGAAAAAAAACGGGGTTATAGAGTCACTTTGTTGCCCATCTGCCTGTTTGTACTTATGTAAAGATTTTTCTAAAGATTAAATGGAGGTATCAGGTATGATGCAAGCTGAATTATGACATTTGATAAAAATTATAAATTTAGTACATATTATACAAGAAAAAATCCAAAAATTTATAGATGTATCACATAAAATACCATGAGTTTGTGATTTAAGTATCAAAATTGTGCTCGTATTCATAAGTTATTCATAATCACGTTTTACCTCTCCAGTATACTCGGATTTACTCTAATATATTATACAAATACGAAATAAGTAAAATTTTCCTTTTAAATCACACAATCTATTATTGAAAACCGTATGTAGAATATATTTGTTACTTGCTTGAAATGTTATATGTTAAATATATACATATGGATATGTCTGTTTAATTTAAATAATAATATAATTTTCTATGCAGCACTTAGGAATAATTGAAGTCTGCTTCCTACCCCAGTTCTGCGAACTATGTGCTCTGCCCTCTTTTGCACCTCTAAGGCTATGGTCGGCCGACCGAATTATTCTTTTTTAAATATTTTTATGTACAAAATTATTTTTTCTATCCTTTTATTATAATATAGAAGTGGTTTTGTAATTTATATATGAGCTACCTACATATAATAAATTTTCATTGCTACACTAATTTTACATCATTACATTATTTTTACGTATCTAATGTAGGTGTGTTATTCTATAGAATGCAACGATTTGAATAAAGCGACAACTGTTACTCTTATCACGATTTCAAAACTTAAATGTACCGATTTGTAATAATTGATTTCATTTCATTCTTCATAAACAGCCTAAGCAATTAAATATTTAATTTATTCATTGGGTATATGGATTTAATTACCTTTTTTGCATTCGTATTCGTATATATATATATATATATATATATATATATATATATATATATATATATATATATATATATATATATATTATATATATATATACATATATATATATATATATATATATATATATATATATATATATATATATATATATATATATATATATATATATATATATATATATATATATATATATATATATATATATATATATATATATATATATATATATATATATATATATATATATATACGTGCAGCAAAATCTTTGAACCCCTTTTTACAAAAATTGCGCGGACGGAGGAGTGTAAAATTTGCACAAACACACTTATAGTATATGTGTAGGAGAAGTGCAGAACGCTAATAATGTTCAATAATAATGGTTTAAAGTACATTAAATGCAAAAATAAAACATAAAACACACTACTATATGTTGAAAAATATAACTTTTCCATAAAGTGACATACATACATGTTGGCATGGCAACGTAGTTCACCCGTCAACAGGTCCTATATTAATTTAATATCTCGCGTACTATTTTTAGATTACTTTACGAGTATGTATGCGCGTCAAAGCATGCTTTAGGCAGTTTTTAAACCTTATATATAACTACTAGTATTCTTATGGGTAAATTAAAAAAGACCTCATATTCAAAAATATATCTCTGTCCACATAAGATTAGGAAATGATAAAAGACACAAACACACACACACACACACTAATTCCACATTACACAGGTGCAACGTCGAAGAATATCGATAGTAACATATAAAACACACACACACACACACACACACACAAACACTTTACACATTAAAGCATTTTTTCTTCAGATAATATAGACAATGTGAGTTTTACTCTAGAAATTACGGCGATATAGACACTGTTCCTACTTTTTAAAACGTTCATAAATGTATGGATATCGATATACCTAAACCACATACACTAAAATGCAATTGTGACCAACAGTAAATGCACAACATATCTAGGGTATTAAATTGGATAAAAATAGTATCATATAATAGTTTCGTTAAAACACTTTATTTTAGTGAAATATGTTACTGAGGCTTATCCTGAGGTGATAATTACATGCTGGCGCGGACCATATTAAGACCATTTTAAAGGGAATTTCGTCATGCATAGTTCTTGGGTAACTTAAGCCGTTTCCGCAGAGCACGCAACGGAATCTAATCTAATCTAATATAATCTAATCAAGCTCTCTCGTTTTCATATCAATTGTTACTCCACTACTATTTACATTATGTTATCGTTTGTTGAGGCTCCCCGGTGGATAAATAATATTTCATGTCCCGTTGTTCTTTTTTATTACATACAAAAGCAACGCATATTATTTAAAATTCTAATTGTAATTCTAATAATTTACAATTCTTCTATAGAGGGACAATTCAGTATAACAGAATTCAAATCAGTAAATCCTGAAATCAACGCGCTTTATAATATACGAGTAAATAGTAGTTATTATAGACTCGCGCCTTTTAAACTCGAGCGAAATTTAAAGGCATTCTAAAGGATCTTTTAAAATATACATTTTATTGATATGCTGTAACGATATATATGTTTGATTTATATAAAACGCACAGAGTATTTAACGTATTTATTTGGATAAGGAATAATACTGTATTGTTTAAAATAGTTTAGTTTATCCCTATGTTTTTTTGTAATTTATAAAACATAAAAATGGTTACTGTGTGCTATACTTAAGTGATAGATATATACTGTCGCGGATTTTGAAAAAAGAACAATTCTATCATATATGATTTTTACATAGCTTTAACTATTTACGCAGCGCACGCACGCATAAATGGATGCGCTTGAAATTATTAAACTTTCATACGGATCCCTAACGTTTTGATTAATATTATATCGTCTATGTGTGTCGCAGATAATGAAATAATTACGGAGGCTATCGCTATTAAGCAAACAACTTTCCTCTGTATAATATCAGTATAGATTCAAGTGGTATTTTACGAACAGGAAACATGGTTCAATTATACACTCAAATTTATTCTAACTTAAATAATCACGTTTCCGTAACAAATAATGTTTTTGACCTCCTGATTTGTATTTCATTAATTTCCACGTTTAATATTTAAGATTATTTTTATTAAAAGATATACAATGAATATCTCATTGCTATTGCTACTTCCGGCTTTACTTCACAATGGATACATGTTGTGAGTTCATAGGTTCGGAAAGAAAAAAGTAAAAACATCGTTTACTATTTACATTAATTCAAATAAGTAATATATTAAAGACATAGGGTTATTTAAAAATGGTTAACGTAAGTATTGAGCCCTGGAAGATACCCTGGGGCTCCCCGAAGGCGATAGTGGCCCACGTTTGGTGGGCCTCCCACCGAGGTGCTGTAGTGGCATGCGCAAGCGATCCTGCAGCATCTCATATAGGTGGAGAGGGTTTCCGCTGGGTTTTAGTGGGTAGTGTCGGGTTCGATGAGTCCCACAGTACCATTCCTCTGTAGGACACAAGTGTCCTACTCAGGGATGGTCTGCGTAAAAGTATTTCCCAGCGAAAAAAAAAAAAAAAAAAAAGAAAGTATTGAGGCCGTCGTAGCTCAGCGGCGTTGGGTTCCGCGATTCAACACCCAATATCTTAAAGATTGGACGGATAATGGGATCCTGCTATATGCTGAATAAAGCGTGAAGCACTTTTTTTATTTATTTACTATATACTAATTACTAAATAAGTTCACCTGCCGCAGACGCACGATTGACTAAACAGGGTGTTCAACTGTTCACTGCTCGCTAGTCATTAGTACTCAGTTAAACGGCAACTTCTACATAGAATGCGCGTGTCGCTTGCGCAGCTATGTTGAATAGGAACGGAACCCAATACACAAAAGATTTACAAAATATAATTAATTGATATGTGTTAAAAATATTAGAACTTTTTAAATATTAACAAAATGACGACTTTTGAAACACACGTTCCGTTGGTTCGTCGTGCTATCGCGGGAGCAGCGTTAGCCCATAGTTCGACGAGTAACGAAGTTGAACCTTTACCTATAAATTCCAGCGAAGGAAGTCAATGGACCCCTGCAGCTTTAGAAAGGGCTGGCTCTACTCTGAAAGCACTTAATCGTATGGCAAAACGGCCTCCTGTTCATATTTTATTTGAAGATGTCGGTTTTACTGTCAGCACGAAAAAAGGTAAGGTTCTATTTTTAAATATTTACCTATAATATATACATATACAACATAATAGTTGTATACTATATTTTCTATAATAATATGTACAACCTTTACTGGAGTGCTTGTTCAAAAAATCCTTGCTTAAAAATGCCGTTTAGGTATAATTGCTAATATTTTTGGCGAAATTATTATGTACTTAATTTTACAATTTCTACTTTTCTTCTTACTTTATTTGTTTATTGTATTTTAAAGATTATTATTTTGTTTTTTTAATAATGATCAGAACCTAATTCCGGCTAAGATTATAAAAATATTTATTTGGAGCAATGACTTGCCAAATTATCTAATTAAATTTTAAATTAAAACTTCGTTAAATGTTTGTCATTTGTTGACGCTTAAGAATATTTATTGAAATTAAGTTTTATTTATTTTTATAGTCTTATTTTTTTTCACATTATACCACTCCATAAGTTCAATTTTACTACTCAACTAAAATTGTATTGTGCCGACCGACCGATTGTAAAAACATAGTATGAGTTTAATATGAATTATTTTATGTAATGATATAAAATATTACACCATAAATATTTAAAAAAACGGCCGTTTCATTCAGAATTTAACAAAAGCCTGTAATTTTAAACTGTCATTTGTGTAACTGATACCTTTTTTATAACAACCAAGAAACTAGATATTTCCCGTTACTATGTAACGGTTAACATTTATTTTCGCTTTTATTTCTTACTTTACTATATTTAAGAAATTGTGATATATCAATAAAATCAAATCTGGTCAATACAAATATAGTTCCTCAGATTAGCGTGTTTAACGAAACCAACACTTCAGCTTTATACAATTACAATATAATATAAATAAAAAATACTAATATATCTATAATATAATATATATAATATCTTTATATTAAGTATAAACATTGATATTATAATATCGATAATATAATTATCTGGAATATATCACTATCGAAAAAGTTATCATATCCATGTATTTAAAATAAATAACTGATAAGGAAACGCGATATGTAAATTTATAATGATATTCTTTAATTGTTATGTGTATAAATAATGTATCGATTGACACAGCTAAAAACATCACAGCAATAGAATTTTTTTAGCTACATAGTAAACCGCATATATAAGGGTAGGAAGAGAGAACATAGTGTCAGACACTCCGTTTTCCACCTAAGACATTGCGTGATAAGTGACAGAACTCAACGCTGCACTAGTTGCTTATTGATAATTTGATTATTGTTGTAAGCGTTACAGATCTTATTTAAGATATCGATTTTAGAATGTGCGCTATGCAGTAGTAGTAGTAGTAGTAGTAGTAAGTAAATTATATATATATATATATATATATATATATATATATATATATATATATATATATATATATATATATATATATATATATATATATATATATATATATATATATATATATATATATATATATATATATATATATATATATATATATATATATATATATATATATATATATATATATATATATATATATATATATATATATATATATATATATATATATATATATATATATATATATATATATATATATATATATATATATATATATATATATATATATATATATATATATATATATATATATATATATATATATATATATATATATATATATATATATATATATATATATATATACATATATAGAACCACCACTATTCTTATAAAATGTATATTCTATCCAGTTCTAATGACCTCGACTTATCATTGATTTTATAATGTTCAAAGTATTGTTCAAAGCTCATAATAATTGGCCTTGGCTTATTTTCACATACATTTAAAAAATTTCCATATGTCTTCAACTAAAAAAAACAATGTAGATAATTATAACGAATTATTAAATACCATATTACAATTGAATGAAGTTGCATTGTATATACAAATATGTGATAATGATTCATCATTTATCATATATTTGTGTTTATATATGGCGACTGTCACTGTTGAAGCTTAAATATATACGGTGGATCAAGGTTCTAATCCAACTTATATGGTAGGGTTTATAATAATATATTATAATTATTAATTATCCTAATAATATGCATATATTTATGACAGATATTTGGCTTTAAAAACACTTTATGGGTATTATTAAAACAGACTAAGTAAAACTAATCTAAACCTAAGATTCAAATCTGGTTCAGGGTGATTTCTTAAGAATGATTAAATAGAGATCGAAATAGGAAAATGCTAAAATATTAAGAAATTAAATAATGATATGTATTATATATTTTTGTCATGAGTTAAAAATATCGCTTCTTTAATTAATGAATGGTATTAACTTTTTTCTTAAAAAAATCACCATTTCATCTTCTTTCTCCTTTCTTTTTTTCAACGATTATATTTTTAGTTCGTACTTAAAAGTAGTTTAAAGATATCGCTTCTTGATTTAATTGAATTTACTTTTTTTTGAATAAAAAACACCATTTCATCTTCTTTCATTTCATCAACAATTATATTTTTAAATTTTATGATAATGTTAGTTTCAGATTTGAAAATGGTATAAGATATTAGTAAAAAAATATTATTTTCGTTAATATAGCGTACAAAATGTTCAAAGCACTGTTATTACAGATTTTTTTAGTAAAAACCTCTAAGTGTTTTATATTATACATGGACTCGTACAAACAATGGAATAGAATATATTTTATTGCACACACATAAAATAGATTAAAGAAGAAATAAAAACATGGAAATTTAAAATGTATGCGAAGGCGATTTTATTGCTTGAAGCAATCTCTAACAGACAACTTTTGGCAAATGTAGGACTGGTTGTACAAAAATAAAAAAGGCGAATAAGGCTTGGTCCAAAATAAATATAAAAATAACAAAAAACATGTGTAATATAAAATAAATGATATATAAAATAAGATAATATGTTTATACTATAATATACACGTAAATATTATGTTTTTATAATGCAGGTTTAAATATACATACATATATTTATATATATGTATATTATATAGTCAAAAAAATATATAAATATATATGTGAATATAAGAGATGTATAAAAAACACAAACAAATAATAGGTCAAGGATAATTTACTGTTCCGAGTAACATAAGTACTTTTTTAAACGATTTTTGAAAGAACACTGGGATTTGGAATGTCTGACTTCAACAGGAAGCTCATTCTATAAGATAACAGATTCCTCACTTATGCTAGTGTCGTTTTCGCACACACTAAATAACACACACTAAATATCCTTCAAATTGTTCAGAATAAATTCTTGCGAATCGCGTCATGTTGCCCCTGGTTTGTTCGCAATGTCGACGTTCATAGAGACTTCGAACTGGAATCGATTCAAGAGTACTGCAAAGGCCTATCCAGGCGCTACTTCGAGCGCGCAGCTACTCACGCGAACCCCATTATCGTACAGGCGTGTGACTACACCCCGTACGCTAAAACTAAGCTCAGATGCCCGCGTAGTTTTCTATTAGACCCAGATGGTCCCATTACAGTTGCTAATACCCTATATGTAGGTAGAAAGTATAAATCACATACACGACACTCACACCGCCATCGACGGAAACAACGACGAAGTCCAGCACATTTGACGGCTCGACCGCGCGTTGGAGTGGCTGGGCCCAGCGGTTAGGGACTGCTAGGTCCCTGCAGATTAGTCTAACTTTCTCCAGCCGCGTCTTCAGGTCGCGGCTGGTTTGCCAAGAAGAACAGAACATCCCCCAGCCCGCTCGTCAGCCGCAAGCCGAGGCTCGAGTCCCGCAGGGGACGACCTTGCCGCCGACGTTTTCTCTCAAGCAGACACGATAGTGCTTGCTACTTCTCAGGGACAGAGTACCCTCTTCCCTTCCCAACTGGTGTCGCAGTCAAGGCCAATAGGGCTAACAACATTAAACTCACAACAAAAAAAAAATTAAGATAACAGATTTCACTGTAAAGGCGTTGGAATAGAAATACGTGTAAAATGTAGGTAATTTGAGAAGATTTTCACCATGGGACCTAAGTTCGAGATGCTGAAGGATCGAAACCGAGGAAACCAAAACGATCCTTCAGTTAAGAAGGTGCTAGAGGATTATAGAGGAGTGTTAGCGTGCGAAAAATTCGGCGCTGACTGATAGTAAGCCATTCAAGCCGACGACGGTGATCGGTAACCAAAAATAAATACATATAGATTATAAATATGTTGAATTTTTTGCCATTTGCCCTTTAAACTTTTATAAATAAAACAATAAAAGAAGCAAATTACGGCGGGAGCGTTTTTAATTCAATTCTCTTGATTGTGGCGTTCCGAGCTTGCCAGTACCGAGCCGAGCACAGATCTCTTCACCAGTGTCACGTCGTCAAGGACATTGTACGGTAAAAATATGTAATGGTATGAAAACATGAAGAGATCCAGTCGGTTCTTAATATATTTTGTATAATATGTATGTATAATTGGACATAAATGCTGTAGCAATTAATCAATATTAACCGGTTTAGTATTATTGATTGGCGGATATTTATAATATTACCTTTCATTTGAAGTGACATTGAACTTCAAAAATATAAAACGATATAACATTTAGTGTTATTTCTCTTTAGATATATATTCTATGTATGTATAATAAAATAATATGTTATTATTAATATGTTATCAAATTATTTACCTATTTAACTAATATAGGTAACTTTTATTTTTCAACTATCTCGCGATTACCATAATTTACTACATCATTACTGTTTATTTTAAAATTACATATTAAACCTTATTGTGGCATATAATCGAAGACTTACAATGATATTACTTAGGTTGATAATTTAAACAGTATATAGAGGATCTTGATTGAGCGATGATAAAACAAGTTTTTTTTTTTATTTCTAAATCCTAGGCAACTACAAAAAAACAATGATGTCATATCGCGATTAGCAACATTTTTAACATTTGGTTATTATGTTTTTCGGTTTACCTAAAATATTATGTTTCTAATCAAGTTATATATATTATTTATTACATTAGTTAGATTATTTATTATACACTAGTTGCCGTATATACCCTTGCTTGTTTGCTTTAATTTATTACTCAATATTTTTTACACATTCACCATTTTCTTATTTGTTTTATTTTATCTATCTATTCAAGTTTATTTTTCATTTCCATTTTTCTTATTTTTTATATCCAAATAGAAACTGCTCAACACAGTGAACAATTCTTATAGTAAAATTCTTATTAACTAACTACTAACTTAACTAGTAATTCTTATAGTTTAAATTAAGCAGAATTTCATATTAAGCTATGGAAATTCTACTGCACTTCAATCGCAACAAGAAAGAAACAATTTTGTTAATATTTTTCGACAATTGGAATCCAAAAACTATTAAGCACTTCTAATATCGCCTTAAGACGTTACATTTATTTATATAAAATTAACTCAATCATGGCCTTATTTTAAAATATTCTAATATTCTATCTTATAACATGTAATATTTATATATTACGGATATACAAATATATTTATGTATATTAGTATTTCGGATCTGGATATTGTAGGGGCATTGGAAATATGCTATATCGCTTCGGTTCGGTATCCAGAAGTCTCGGATCAATTCGGTTACGAATATAACATTTTTGAGGAAATAAAAAGAGAAAACTCAGGCAGAATCAAACAAAAACCCAATAAAACGTGTCACTTATCCTTTGCCCATCCTTAATTATCCGTATCTTTTACATCGAATTCGATTACGATTACGGAACTTTATAACATATCTATATTAAATGTACACATTTATTTCCTGCGGAAGCGCCAACAAGAAATGGGCTTAGAAGTGCGGTTGGATTATCATCACGCATTTGTCACATCGTTTGGTGTAAACAAAGATTCTATGGAATCATTTATTAAGCGTCCCTTAGCCTACAAAATTAAATTTTTTAGAGACATTTGATGTGGCGTGACTTTTTTGAATCACAAAACATAGTACTAAATTGGTATTACCAGACTAGATACTTTTTGGCTTGGCTTTATGCTGTATTCATTATGTAGTATGGTAGGCAGAGGGCACCTAGTCCTTAGTGGAACTTTCTGTCTGTCTCTTTTTCTATCAACTGTCTGTACAGAAGTCATCTACTAGTTGCCCAATTTTCACTCAACGCCGCGCTTCGTCTAGTTACCAGAGGGATAATGTTCATATAACTCATTCCCCCGAGTGGGTGTCAAACCCACAACTGCGTCCTGCATCTGCACAACGACGGCCTCAATAATAAAAAAATTAAAATTATAAAAAAACCTCATAAAAGAAACGAACACGCACTTTTCTAAATCATAAAACTATTTTAAGTTGGCGAAGTGGTATAATTATAATTTGTTTGTACTGGAGTACCCTTTTACAAATGGCTGCACCTTTTCCTTCTCACATAACTAATGAATAAAGTTTTCCTTTTCAACGTTACCTTGCGAGCTGTATTGTTTGACTTGGAACGGCTTAGAAACACATACGAGTTGTGTGTGTTATTATTGTTTCTACACCAATATTTGTTTTAATAGCACCCCTGTATAAAAGCGAATGATAAGATATCGTGTAGTTTCTGATAAACTTTCAATGTAATAAACAATAAAAAACAATATACATACATTTAATTTAAAGGTTTCGGAAATTTATTAAGTGTTTTCAAGTATCTTTTTCATACTTTGAATAAATAAACTAATGTCTAAACATAATATCTTGCAGAATATCTTCTCATATAATTAAATATGTTTATGATAAATAAAGAATTCAAATGTCAATAGTCATTAAATTGTCATATAATTTGACATTTAATCTTTATCCAAGATAACCGAGTGTCCAGACAATTCCTTATCCGCTTTCCGCCCAAATTCAAGAAATCGAGACTATACATGTTGAGTCGCGGAACTTAACGCCGCACTCTACTAACCATAGCCGATAAACAAAATGTAACTCACAACAACCGTGTTTCAAACAATAAAAAGAAATCATATTTAAAGTATCTAATTTGAAATATCATAACTATTTTATTTTAAGTATTGTAATAATATTAAGGTTGAAAATCATATAAAATGTAATATACATATATAAAAATATATGAAAAAGATGGCATTTAAATAATAATGTGCAACAAAACGTGATCGGATATGACCTCGTCTTGTCTTAATTAATATAACGAAATTCTAGTGTATTCTCGAATCAATAATAAATATATAAATATATACTAATAATTCATTACTATTTACAATTTATATTGCGCTTATAATAGACAAATTTAAATATAGAATAGATTTCTGTTTTTTTTTTTTTATATACAGCCATGTTCATTTAAAAGGATTCAGTTAAAGTACTATAAAAAATATAAAACCTACATCTTGTTTAAAGTCATATTCGGTATACATACACCACATTGAAAATAAGTATGTAATATATATTTAGGCTTAAAATCGAAATAATGACTGGAAAAATTTAATTACCAAGTGACTGTAGCGAAAAAATATGTTTGGTAGTTTACTTAACTTTAAATTATGATATGAAACAAAGACTTGAAAAAACATACAAGGAGTTTAATTTATAAATAAGTGGTTTTTATTTAATCTTTGAACAGAATTAAGGCTATCATGGCCATTGTGAAGTGTTTCTCTGAGCTCAGTCTAATATGTACACAAAATAATTATAAGTTAGAGTGTATAAGATACATTTGTTTAGTAACGCCTAGGGTATATACGCAACTGAACCAAATGTCCGAGTTTGTTGCTATTTCTTCACTCGTTTACCTTAGCGACCAATTATTAGGAAACACAACCTTAAGTAGCATTTTTAGTACATGTGACTTAAACTTTAAGTAAATCTTAAATTCTTATAGGGAATACTTTATACTAAGCCATACTTTTTGCAGGGTAACATATTGTTTAATATAGGTAGTAATTTAAATGATATCGCAGCGCAGTGAGACAGCGTCTGATTGTAAACGATAGTTATGAGTTCTAGAGAACCCTTTGAAAAAAAAAACAGTATTGAGTTCCACCAACTTCCAATTCAGCCATTACGCACTTTTGAAGTCTCACTTCACACTTCGTCACTTTACACTGAAGTGTCAGTAGTGTCAGTGCTACAGGAAGCTACTACCAGCTCGGAAGGCAGGATATGCTCCTTTGCATGCAATTTAACAATGGATTTATAATATGACTATAGCATTTAATTCCACCCACAAATATAATTACAATATTCTTGTATAGAATAATACGCATTACTTAATAATATATCTTTAACTTTTACTTTAAACACGACACGCAATACCTCGAATTCGTGTGCAAGGCGAAGAACGGAGTTGGAGCGTGAATTGAAAACATCATTTCTTCGAATAGGCGTTGTAGTACTTTAGATTGATTTCAAACAGGCTTTGATTTTTCAGAAGACAATTCACGTCGTATTTTAATTATAAATATGTATATATATATATATATATATATATATATATATATATATATATATATATATATATATATATATATATATATATATATATATATATATATATATATATATATATATATATATATATATATATATATATATATATATATATATATATATATATATATATATATATATATATATATATATATATATATATATTATATATATATATATATATATATATATATATATATATATATATATATATATATATATATATATATATATATATATATATATATATATATATATATATATATATATATATATATATATATATATATATATATATATATATATATATATATATATATATATATATATATATATATATATATATATATATATATATATATATATATATATATATATATATATATATATATCGACATCATGTAAAATACGACGGTAAACTTTTTAATATTTATGTTAATTCAATAAAGTATAATAAATCAAAAATTATAATTAAAATTAAATTAGAGCAACACAATTTTAATCTAGCGTGCTATTATTATCGTATTTAAAGTACATTATTAATAATAATAATCGAAAAACGTTGATGATGCTATTAGTAAACCGCAAACCGAGAGTAAACCAATGTGGGCATCGGTATGTCATAGGACTTAACAAATTTCAGTGTACGAGCAGAATTTACAATGTCACATATATTTTGCTGAACGATTACCTAACATTGTTGCGGTTGCGATTTGAAAATGGTAAAATTCATACAAAAGTCAGTCATTCATTCAGTCTGAGTTTCATAGAAAAAAGAAGGAAAAACAACAAAGGTAACAAATCGAAAAACCCGCGTAATATTTGAACATTTATATCAAAAAGGCAGAAAGTCTTGCACATCTGTTCGCCTTTTCATTTTTCCTATACAGATAATAAAACTATTACCTATTTATTATATAGTCTCTCTTAAGAGGTGTTCACAACGTAATAAATTGTACAAAGTATATAAAAATTACGACGCAGAGCTTGATGAGAAGGCATGGCTTACTGTTCAGAGAGCTTGGATGGTTTCCATGAGACGCGGGTTCAAAATCCGCTACGTTAAAAATTTATTATATTTTCTAAAAATATAGCTATATCGAACGTATAATCAAAATAAATAAGGTTTAATGTTTCTACAAAGAACATATTTTAATTTTATATATTATAGTACAAGACTTTTTATATATATTAAAATCTTTCATTTTATGCCGACTAAATTTTTCTTTTATATCATTATTATGACACAGACGCTCGCATTGGATTGATAACAAGGCGTTGGTTTAATAATAATGCATACTAACGTTATCATTATAGGTACAAATCGTATTACTACAGTGTATAGATTAAACAACAAAAAAATAAGTATTTCACCTTCAAAGATAAAATATCAACTATCGAGGGTCATCAATGAAAATATAAAAAAAGTTTATATTATTTATATCGACCGAATTCACAACAAAAGGGATACATAAAATAGCAGATAGGAGAGAGTGTCACAGTGAGAATGAAGAATAACGTGCTCAGGTGGTTTCGGCACGTCGAGAGAATGGGTGACGAAAGAATGGTAATAAAGCAGTAAGAGAGGTAAGGGGAGACCTTGGTTGACTTTAGAAAACACAGGTAGATGGGATGAAGGTATTTTAAATAACCTTTGTTCTCCGAATGGGAATGGAATGGTATCTGCTACCGGTACTGACAATGAAATACATCCTTAACGTGGTACGTCAGTGTCGGATAAGCTAATATGAAACATACAAATACTATAATTGCATAATTTTAAATATGAAGATGCTTAAGCTTTTTCATATTTCTAATAACATTTTGGAAACGAAAGTCAATCTTATTATCATGAACATATGTATCATTTTATTAGTGGAGCTACAATGAATGGATTGTAAATATGTTAATTGCTTTAATTTGTATATTATATACAAATAAATTGTACAGCTCCATACGAATATTATAAAATAAATTTCCATTATAGAATTGTAACAGCGACACGTATGAGAGATTATTTGCAAATTGTTAAAACCTGACCCCGCAACCATAACACTCTCATATAATTTTAAAAAAGTCTACAGCTGTAATCATTATTTTACATTATACATTTCAAAAGATATTTTTGACATGAAATATCTAGTTTTGTGTCGTGTATCGAAACTATACATGACCATAATAACGTAAAGCTTATAGGCGAACTATAATTATAAACCAGTGCGTACGACAAATTCAAAGGTACCTCACCTTTTTATATCTCAAGAAGGCGTTGTAATTAATATATCAGCATATATTTTAAATATTTCTTAAAAAGCGAATACATTCGACTTGCTGTAAAAACTCTTGAGGAAAAAGGGAGTCGTAATACGAAGATATTTGTTTAAAATATTCATAAAAAATATCGAGACTGATCTAATGATAGCTACACTCCACTATTAGGCTTATCTCATTTATGTCATAAAAATAAAAATATGACGACAGATGTTATGTAGAAAGAATGTAATCAAAGCCGCTTTATTAAATTATTACCGACCAACTAAAATTTCATTTTTTCATCAATTTCATTTATTTTTTTCCTTCGTACATATTCTATGTATGTGGATTACTATGAAAATTTCCAATGGGAATTTTCTTACTTATCATAAATCAATGTTTTGGTACTTACTTTTAATCTAAGTTAGTCGCTGTTTAACATTACTGACTCGTACTTTATGACATTATGCTATCTGAACTGTTGTCTAAATTTTTGCACACAATAAATAATATTAATAAATATGACTGTCATAAAAATCCACTGAGGAATAATTGGCCGAGGAATAACGTAACAAACATACAACAAAATCACAATTTAATTAAATAAGAAGATCTCTCTCTCTCTCTCATTTCTCTTTTTTATGTAGTTGCTTAGTTAAAATAAAAAAGAATGAAATAATTGTTATTTGAACAGCAAAACTCAACATAAATATTAAAAAAGAGGTATATTTAATAATTTCCTTCTTGCCTTTTTAAGAAAGTTTAAATTTAAGTACCTACATTCATATTGGCATTTAAAAAGTATTAATTATATACTGTCTTTCCGTAAATTTTGTTGTCATCATAATCGATTAATAATAAGATATTAATCTTTTCTTGTAGGCATGTATATATTTAATACTATCCTTTATCTATGATTTCCTCATTGGTAATCTATATATTAATAAAATTGGAGTGTTTGTTTGTAATATTAAAATAACCGCTTTGTATGTAGTAACATGTACATAAATATATACAGTATATATACCAAAGTAACATTTTTACAATTTTAGTCGATCTGTCTGTTCGTTTATGGCTAAGCTCTGAAACAGCTGGACCGACTTAGACGGCACTGTCCCTGACAGGTAGCTGATGTAATAAGGCGTAACTAAGTTTACTTTTATTTTAGTAAAAAATATGTATTATAAATAAATACAAATATACTGAACATGTACAATGTGATATAACAAATCGAAACAAAAGTAATTCAGTTTACTTAAGCGGCGAAGTCGCGAGTACGTAGCAAAATATCTTTATGTGAACTATCGTACATGAAGTGCGTGGTGTATACCCGCGTGGAGAGAGTACTAAAAGGTCTCCAATAATTTTTGATTTGGTTCGTTTTGATTTTTTGAGTCCGAAGATTTGGTTTCCTTATAATAATTGGGTTATTTTTTTTTCTGTATGTTTTTACAAAAGGTTTGGAGGTAGGGCTTCATCGCCGTGTCTTCCTTTTCGGGTCACATATATCAAAATTTTCAAGGCATGATATGGTCTAGTACACGAGTACTAGACCATATCGTATCAAACTACGAAGTTTCAGTACAATTGACTGTAAAAAGACGAGGAGTAGTTCATTTTTTACATGTTCGATCGGTTTTATTATACGTAAACGCTGAAAAGGGAAGAATAATCATTTAAATTTATTAGGTAAATTGTGTCCTCGTTATCAAACTATTGAACTAACTGTCGAAAATACTGGAGGAAGGTCACGTAATAATCATTATCCGGAGTGCATGTATGAAGAGGTCAACGACAGTGGACAAGGCGAAAAAGGTATATAGAAGCCGTAGAATTTGGCGTTCCGTTCTCTCTGACTATCCCGCTAGGGATAAAGCGTGAACTCTCATAATAATAACTATACAATAGAAAGAGCTGTCCGCAATTTCATTTCCGAGAACTATAAAACGTAAAATCCCGTTTTTTCCATTCTCGATTCGGAAAATAGTCTATTCTCACTTATGTACTGTACTGTTGAGTTTGGTTAATTAAAAATATACCGTATTAACTTTACTCAAAAATTTTGACATTATCTGTCCCAAAAACCTTATTACAACGAATAATCTCTTAAATATCTCTTATCCGTATTAAATATTCTATCAATTCCTGTACCTTCTATCCTTTCGTAATAATATTAACAATTGATATATGAATGTTCATTTAGTTGGAACACAGATAAGCAAGTCGACATCGTTTCATGAAATCCATTGTGGAGGCCTGTTTCAGCGAATCCATTTGTACTCTTTGAAGTGTTTTGAGATAAAACA